>CM055821.1:4000431-4325311 GCA_029582265.1 Zoroaster sp. YZ-2022 | reverse complement strand
TATTGCATTGTTGCATTTTTATTACGTTATCTTTTGGTTTGTAAGCAGTTTGCAGCAGCTAATTTTGTATTCCGATCCGATCCGATCCGATCCGATCATAATCCGATCCGATCTTATAAAGAGGGCGCAGGCCATCTTCGTGACCCATCCTCCAGCTGCCTCGTACCCACTGCTCCTTCGCCCTGGAATTGGAAACGTTCGGTATTATTTTGTTATATTAATAAAAACTTTTTTTTTTTCGTAATGTGAAATTGTTTTGTGTTTAAGTTGCGGATGGTATCAAACATCACTTGAAATATTTCTATCCAAGGTGACATAATTGTGCCACAATTATTAATCAAATTATTTCGCAAGTGATTTTTTCCGGAGACGTGAATGACACGTTGGAAAACAATGAAATAAGCTGAAACTGTTGGTTTTGTACGTATATCTTGATTCTTTCAACATAAATTTACATACCCAATGCCGTTTACGAAAAGTGTAATCTTGCTTTAGAAGTGCATGTTGAGTTATTATTAGGCTATGTATGTATGTCTCTATGTTGAGAAAACAAATACAGTTTTACAAAGGTTAAATTTAATTTTGATGATATTTTGGCTTGTGGTCGTTGGACTTGACTTTGTTGTAGAGAAATATAAACACTCGAGAAGAAACTTGGGTCTATTGATTCTCACCATTATGTCTAACTTTTTCAAAGTGATTTTTTTTTTAGTATTCTTTAGTTGCCACCGATATTTAATCTTTGCACTATTGGGTCATGATCAGATAAGGCAAAAAAAAACTCCGGTTTCTGGTCAACGGTCGGCTTCAAATTCGGTGCGATGACGCGTTTTTTTTGGCTGCAATAATTTATTGCACATCTGTTCCGGACCATAATGTCCGCAAGTACCATTATGTCCGCAAGTACCATTATGTCTGCAAGTACCATTATGTCCTTATTCTTGCTGGTTTCCCTATTCATTTATCATTTTGGTTATTCCTTTGTTTGGTTATTCCTTTGTTTGGTTATTCCTTTGTTTGGTTATTCCTTTGTTTGGTTATTCCTTTGATGGCTATTCGCCGGATCAGTTGGTCGTACGTAACAATTGTAATATTTTGCTCCCCAAGCTTTGATGTTCCAGACGGGTTTGTACACCCTTTTAGTGTAATAAGGCCTATATGCTATAATCGGCTCCTATTTTGGGTAGACCCTGGTAAAGAGAGGGAGAAATAATTTATTAGTGTAAAGGAATACAACATAAATAGGCCATCTTCGAGATGAGATATTTCACAGAATAGTTTTCAGAAATTTAGTTTAACAGTAAACAAACATGATTTATTTCTCTACATATTTAATGCAAAACCATATTTCTGAAGATAATTTCGAAAAATGTGTTGTTTTACTTCATTTGTATTCACAAGTAAAATGTCCGTTAAAATAGTAAAAGTTGCCGTTGAAATAGCGAAAAACACGGGCGACACATCTTCAAAGTCAAACATAATTATTGAAAGGTTCATTTACTCTTCGTCGACGAGTTGCCATGATCTTGTAGCTCCCTTACAGCAACATAACAAAAACTGGATATTCATTGCTTTATTTTCATTTCTTTCGATCCTACGACTTTATAGATATTCTTCTATGGTACAGAATGAAATCGGAAGATTGTACCGATAGTCTCGTGTGTGTCAAAAGAGGGCGATTTGTTCAGGTAAAATTTGCCCGCCGTCACACAAATGTAGCTGTAATGTGTATTTTACAAAACAAAATGGTAACTGGGCTATTGACTATTGAAAAACTAAAACATGAAACAATGAACACAATATTATACAAAATGTTTTGATGTCAATGTATGATTGGTAAACATAATTCCAGCTTATCCATGGACAATAATAATATGTAAATAGTACTTTGGAAGACTATGCACTGCTATGTAGGCGTTATTTATGAAATTTAGAGTTTAAAGTTTAAAAGGAACATTTATTCTTAGTTCATGCAGGGTGTTGCGAAATGAGGAAATAATGAATAGGGTGAAATCTTAAACTTTTAACATGGAATTAACAAAAGTGAAGAAATGGCAGAAGTGTGACTGAAGAACGACACCTTGTAGAAGTAACAACATGGTCACAACATTCTGGTACTTGCGGACATTATGGTCCGGAACACACATCGTTTCATAGCAACAACCAAAAAAAAATTAAAAAAAAAAAAAAAAGCCGACGTGCGAGTCTGAGGCGACGGCGCGAAGAGACCAGAAACCGGAGACTTTTTTGACCTAAAGTTGCCAGCCACCGATATTGATCAAATGCAGCTTTATCTTGTCCTGACTACGGCTGATGGTCGTTTCTTTGTTTTTTGTCGCGCGCGTATTTTTAACAGTGGTCACGTGTATACATTGTCTGTATACCAAGGGTGTCTCCTATGGTTTATACCACTCCATAATCAGCAGTGTTGTAATCGATTCCACAAAGTCCGAGACCGATACCCAGTATTCCGATACCGATACCCAGTATTCCGATACCGATACCCAATAGTCTGAGAGGGAGGGTGGGGGCGGGGGGGGGGGGGGGAAGAGATATTTGTATCCGAGACCGAGACCTCGTTTATAAATTACAAAATAAAAAAGTAAAGTAAGATGAATCACATTTACATGTTTAACTCACTTTTGTAACATCTTTGTAACATCTTTGTAACATGATTATAAATAACTTTAAACTTCTGTGTAAGTTTTTTTAATTTAAAAAGTGTTGTGGTTGTTTGTTGAGTATAGAACGTGTATGGTTTGGAGTTTGTTTCCAAGAATATTTTCATTGCAAACCTGTGCATAACGCTAGATCTATATACTGGATATCTTTTTTTTGGGTAAAAATCACCCATATAAATATTTTGCGCAACAACGGTGTCTCGATTTTCGAGACCTGCCAATATCGAGACCCCATTGTGTCGAGACCAACAAAAAGTGGTTTCGACACAATGATAATCAGGTCACTATACCAAGTTCTGTCGGCCAGATTTTGGGAGATTGTTTCTCTGACGTATATATTGACGGTTTTTGCGAGGAACATTATTTGAACTCGCGTGCTTACTGAAACATTCGCTCGCCTGTCTCAACTGAAAATGTAAGTATATCGATACTAGGATCGTTGCCTCTGATTTATAAGGAGAGTTTTGGGCAGGGAGGGTGGTTGACAGAAAAATATGGAGAGGAAAGAAGTGCGGTGGACGGACCATGCTACAAAATAACCAACAATACAAAGCAAATATTAATTAGTTTACTTCTTATTTGTAATTTATTTTCATGTTGGATACAGATGGCAGATAATAAGTCCGCTCCGTCAGGACAGGTCCGACTCATGATGTGGACCACTCCTCGTACCGTCTCCACTGCATTCTCAAAATGCATCAGCTTTGTGGAGGATTCACTTATATTCTTTGAGTCTTATGTTTCTGCTTTCTTATTTGGTCCTGACGCACTAAAAGATGCTGTTCATCTAGAGAGAGTAAAGTATTTTATGAAAGAAGCCTCTGAGGGGTCTACAATAACGAGTGGCTTTGATGCCTCTCAGTGCACCTACAAGTGGGTAAAGGAACAACTCGAGGAACCTCACATCGAGAAGAGGTTGATCTTCAATAAAGACATGGCGTTCGCTGTCATCGATAAGCTTGAGTTCCTTCCGAAGGGATACCGGCACATGTTCCTTGTTCGGCATCCTCTGAAGGTCTTTTCGTCTTGGAAGAAGCTGTGCGAGCGTGTGGACCCGGAGTTGTTTAACCCAGGCGTTAAATTCAGTGACATGAACATGTTGCTGGATCATGTGAAGATGACACATGATCAAGAGCCAATCATCATAGATGCTGATGATCTTCTCAATGATCCCAGAGGCATCCTGTCTGCTCTCTTTAAGGAAATTGGGCTACCCTTTGAGGAGAGAATTCTACAATGGGAGGCGGAAGATGCGATCACTCAACAGTGGATTTCTTCAAATCCGTTACGACAAAGGAACCAAATGTGGCAGTACTACAAGAACGCTCTTGACAGTACTTGTTTCACAAAGCCTAGTGCATTACCAGACCGATCATCATTGCCTGATGATGTTCTCCGTTGTGCTGATGTCTCTATGCCGTACTACGAGAAGATGTATGCTCAGCGTTTGATACCCGAGTAAAAGGAATCTCTTGTTAGTTTACTGAAAGTGATATCAAGGAGAAATTGATGCAGATCGATGATTGATGTTACCGAATTGCAATTAACTAAAATATCTAATTATAACATTGCCGATACTTCCATACAAAATCAAAAAGACCTTGAAACCGAAATTTAATGTTAAGCATCCCCTTGCAGATGTATTTATCCAACGCAAGAGTGTCTAACGCAAAAGTTAGCTTATTCGAGTACAACTCCGTAGCCGTAGCCGTAGCCGTAGCCGTAGCCGAAGGGAGTATGCATGCAGGGGCCGGGCATAGCTTCCTATGTTGTGTCGATACGTTTGTGATTGAGCCACTGCAGTCACATTTCGTACATTTGTTTTTAATTAATGAAATCAGTTATTTGTCCAATATTTTTGGATACACAAAATATTAATAAATTATGAATAGATAATTTAATATAATTGATGATAAAAAGAAAGGGGTGATTCAAAAATAATATTTAACTAGAATTTAGTGCTTGTTTTAAAATACAAACACTAGGTGTTCGATTTAACTTCCGGTTCAACCAACTACCATTACCTGTGATAATGCTATGTTTAAAAATGTCTGACGTCTGTTATCATGACAATATTAATGTAGGCTTCAGTATGCATATACATTTGTGTTAGAATGTGTTGAAATTGAAGTTCCTGTTTAGACCGGAAGTAAAGGTCACATCGGGTCAGTTGAAAGTGGTATATGTGAAACAATAATACTTTCTCATGAACATGAAAAATAACGGTAGTACCTACTTTAGTGCAGGAGATGAGTTTTCAGAATATAAATTTAAAATTACAAAAATGTGCTATGCTGAACACATTAGCTTCCAGTTCATTGACGTTACCAAATTAAAACTTCAAAATAATAAACTAGATATCTTTGTCATCGTACTAAATTTTGTGAAATTCTGTTTTTAACAAAGTTACATTTACAAATTAATATGCTTGGGTGTCTCGGAATAATTTTTACCAAAGGTGCAATGCTCAGTGTTGACAATATTCATTTTTAAAAGCCTACAGTTTTGTCATCAATACATTAGTATAAATCTTATATTGAAAAGTTCTTATTTTCACCTCCTGGATAATCTTAAAATCTTCTAAACTGGTCTGTGATCTGACCATTTTGTTAAAAGTACGACTGTTCTTTCTGAATAATGGACACATCAGGGTATTTCACTGCAGTGGTAACTTTTAATGTCTTGGGTTCCTCTAAAGGTTGGTTATCAACATTCACTACCATCTCATGTGAGTCATGTCGTACTTTAGGTGGCTTTCGTTTCTTCTTACGCTGGAAGATAATAATTAAATGATTTCAATTTCATATATTTGTTTACATATATACACAGATCTATGTATTGCCAAAATAGAATTTTTATGAGCCCATCAATAACACTCATTCTGGAACTTCTAGTATACTTCTAACAATCAATTTGTGAAATGTCTCATTTTAAGGTGATTAACTTCCTCACTACAAGGGAAATACAAGTAGCCAGGGAAGAAACAAATACGTGGACCATACAACTACTTTATGTGACACTAAATGTATAGGTATTCAAATATCTTTTTTTTTAAACGGCTTATATATCAAATAAAGCTTTGACCATTTTGAGATTTTTTTGAGATACTTTTGTATGACTACTGGATAGTGGGTCTGGGGTCCAAAAAGATTAACATCTCCAAAATATCTGATGAAAAGTAAAGATGCGAATACAATAAAATAATGGACTTAAGTGCATTTCATATGTCACATGTCTCTTTGTTTAATTGGACCCGACCTGATATTTTTTTTTTTTTTTTAAATGTTTTTTAATTGTTTTCATGTTTTTGGTTAAATTTCTCCAATATTGGTCCATTACAGCATATTAGTTAACTATACGCAGTTTTACCATGTTTTTCTACCAATCACCAACTGCAAGATTTCCCCAAAATACGATTGCAGTAAGAGAAGACTTCTTGTTATGGAAAGAGGGAATGTACGTCCCTCCAGATCTGAATTTAAGTTTTTGAAAAGACGATCACCGATTATTATTTTCACGAAGTCTTATTGCACCAATATCATTGTCTTATTCCCGTATAATCCTCTCTTTCCGTTGTGACCACCACGTGTGCGCCGCGCGTCGCGTTGAGTTGACCCACCACCATGCCGTCCGTTGCCCTAGAGAACGTGCTGAGGAATTGGTTGGAACTCCGGTACCTAACATAAATCATTACACAGGGATAATAATCAAACAAATAGTCGTCAACATCCTTGAAAACATGCCTTTGGGCGCTGAACAATACAAACAAATAATTATGTTCAAAAGCTATTTCAATAAATTAAAGTGGGGGGGGGGGAGGGGAGGGGGACTATTCGGTCTTACCTCGTGCATCAACTTGTACGACTTTCTCTTCGGTACTGCCCGTAATATATAACACTTCAAAAAGAACATAAAAGTGATAGAATAGTAAATTATTATTTGATCATACATTTTCGTGAAATTTATTTGATTGATTAATGACTTTCAATTTTATTTTGATTTATGTCACATTTTATGTCACATTTCCAGAGAGTTTAAGACTAGCCTCACATTGCGTTTTTAGTCGTTCACGTTGCTATAGTGAAACACTTAGCCTACTCACATTTACGATAACGAGCACGAGAAGGAGACTAAGAAGTAGTCCAGCCACACTACATAATATCGGCGTCACCATTGCCATTGAGAATATTCCTGTGACAAATAAAACAACAATTATTATCCTCCAATGGCATACTATCAACATTTAATCTGGAATGTAATGTTAATCCATATGTATGTACCGGTACATCACACAGCCAGCCAGCCAGCCTGTCAGCCAGCTAAATAACTAGTCAGTCAACCGGACTGCGCCGGTCAGTAAGCCAGACATCCAGCCAACCGGCCAGGCGGGCCAACCAATCAGCAATCTTGCCAGCAATCTTGCCAGCAATCTTGCCAGCAATCTTGCCAGCAATCTTGCCAGCAATCTTGCCAGCAATCTTGCCAGCAATCTTGCCAGCAATCTTGCCAGCAATCTTGCCAGCAATCTTGCCAGCAATCTTGCCAGCAATCTTGCCAGCCAGCCCGAGCCAGCAAACCACCCAGCTCAGTATTCAGCCAACAAGCAAAGTCAGCCAACCGGACAGCCGGCCAGTATTAGGCAGTCACCCAGCCTACTACCCAGCTGAAGTCAGCTAGGCGGGCCAGCCATCTTAACATTTATGAATGTTTGTAGCTGCCTAAATAATTCGAATAAGTTAATTGAACCATACCTTGTTCTCGGCAGTTGACGTTTATCTTACATACCACATCTCCATTAGTGCAATGGCTGGTAAACAAATATAAAGATATCACAACTATAACAAATGAAATCGTCAATCACAATTAGTTCATGAAATATGTACAAAACCGATTTTCTTCATTTCATGTGACATTGTGCTTCATTTATTCATTTATAATCGAACAGTGTAGCCTGATCAGCTCTGAATTGGGAGAAGACGAGGATTAAATTCCAGTTTTAAATTTTGGAGAAAACAACCGAGGGAGTTATATTCTCGTTAATGATAAAATGAAATTATCAAAAACTTTCACAGGTTTGTTGCTATTCATCTCTTAATTCTTCTAAAAGCATGGGTGTAGGTTATTATATATGGAAATAATTTTTATTTATTATTTTTTATAATTTGTTTTCATTTAATAACTGTTGACTTTACATCCAGATGTTAATATCGCATGAATGTTGACAATGGGCTTAGTTATTATTGTTATTTACAATTATTATACAACAATGTATTCTGTGTTTCCGCAGGAGGAGATATAAAATACATGGTAATGACCTGCATGTAGGTGCATTCTTTTGTCATTATAGATATAAGGGTTTGAAATTTATATATTTTGACAGACGGTTATTTGGTGAATACTCCAATAGTAACATTTTATAGTGCAATAATTATCTTGTCAGTGCATTTATAAGCATAGTGATATGATTGCATTTTCTACCATAAACACTACACATGTAGAATGCACACAAGTATGAACACAGTAACAATATGACATCACAAAGGTCAAACTGCGCCGGGCACAAAAATGTACACTGGTCTATGACAAGAAACCATCAAATCTGATATTTTGAGATAACAGCAGAACAATTCTTAATTTGATTTATTTTTAGTAAGGCATTACATCTCAAATCTTATTCATTTGAAAATTAAAAACAAAATGTACAAAATCTGCATACAAAATCACCCTGGTACTCTAAAGGTCACGCAAAGGTCATGTGTAAACAATTCACATGGTCTGCTTCACTCATGTACAGTGTACATGTACCACTATATGACTGTTGTACATGCATTGTTCTATTTGATTTTCAAATTATTACAAATCATGCTACAATATCATCCACTGTAGTATTAATAATTTTTTTGTTACTATTAATGTTACTTTTTTTAAAACTTTTTTTCCATATCATTGCAAAGTTAACTAAGTCACATACAACAATAAAATATAGAACAGGTTAATAATAAATAAAACACTCCATAAATTTATTTGATTTTCGCTCTTGCACTGACCGATATATAGGAAGAACTGTATACTCGGTGCTTTCCGAGTGTCTGCGGGGAAAAAACCTCCAAAGGGGACACGGGTGGGATTCAAACCCAGGACTTTATACTTACTAGTGCAGACGTCTAAATCGGCTAGAGCATTACATAAAGAAATAAAAACAATAACAGAGGTAAATCACAGAGCTGAGTGGTCTCTAGCGCTCTGGACTCGTGGAGCTACGGTAAATGGTCAGAATGTGGGTTCCAATCCGTGCGCTGTCAGTTGTAGCACTTGAGTAATACACTTTACCATAGATTGAATCATCACTTGTTTAAAAAATAAAATAAAATAAATAAAATAAAATAAAATAAAAAAAATCTCCCGAGGTGCAAAAACTCATTAATCCCATGTATCAACAGAAATGTCTTTATTTATTTGTTTAACCCTCCTACTGCTACAAGGGTCCAAATCAGTCAAAATGTTGATATAACTTGCCAAGGTATATCTAGTGCACTTAAAAGTCAAACACTGTCAAGCCTTACGTGTCGTAAGTACATTTACAGGTCAAAATGAGTCAACCGTTTTTGTCTGGTAAAAGCATTGTCTTGTATTGTTAAGGGTGGTCAAAATGACAATAAAAACCAGTCAAAAATGCCCCAGTGTTGCCCATTTGGGTCAAGAGTCAAAACATGCAGTTGACTGATTTTGACCACAATAGCTACTAAAGTTCAGCTATAGTAGGAGGGTTAAGGGCCTATTTATTTGTTGCCTATTATTTGTTATATTATTTTTTGCCTATTTTAAATGAATCCAATAATTTGTTCATTAATAAAATAAATAAATAAATAAGTTAGCTGGGCAGTTATTAGCAGCTTGGACACATTTACCCGATCGTTAAATTGTTGACCGGACAGTTTTTCCCAAACGAGATTGCAGTGAGATAAATGTTCTCGTTTTTTGATAATATTAAAAAAAACATCCTTGCGACTTGATGATTATTGTTGAATTGGCAATTTTACATCAAAGGACCTATGAAATGCAATGTTGCTTCTGGACAGTTGGAACAAAATTGGAACTCTAATCATTGACGTAAATTGAAGAGTGGGCATCTGCCTGCTTTTTAAAATTTTGTTCAGGAATTCCGTACCACAGCAGGAAAAACCTTGTCCCAGGAAAACAGTGGTTACCTCAGTAAGTTTACTGACTGGCAACCAGACACTCGCTTAACAAGATAACACGACAAATAAAGAGAATTGGTTTGTGAAAAGATGAGGAATTCAGTAATCTTTTATGCACAAATCAACCATGACATTGCATCGGTTCTCTCTGTGACATCACTGATATGCTTATGAATATGCAGTTTTTTATTAGCATATAGACCACAAAGGTATCAAAACACCCACAAATTGACAATTAAAAGTTAGACAAATGATGTCAACATGGATACAGAGTTGCACATAATGTTTTCAAGTTAAAATATTTCTATTCCATAGGCACTTTAAGCTTATACTTTAAGATATACTGGTTGGAAACATTATTGGAGAATTTCTTACAAACTTTGTGATTATATTTAATGTAATTCATGTTTCCACTGTTGCACTTTTATTGGATAATAAATAAACAATAAAATCTTTAATTTATTATAATTCTTTCTTTGTCCTGTGGGAATTTGTTTAATTAATTGATTAATATAGTCTGTGTACCTCAAACTTACAACATTAGTAGTTCCTAAATTTGGTTGTATTCATATTTCATTTACATTAATATTTATATATAGAAAACCATTTATCGAATGTTTCATCTCATCTGGCCGGCGTGTTTTTGAGAAAAGTGGGAACATTCTTTAATTGCTTTTTTCATTTATTTTATTTGTTTATTTTATTTATTTTACTTATAATTTATTTTTGTATTTTATTTTCAGTTTGTTTTTATTTTGTATTTTTTAATTGATTAATTGTTCTTGTCCGGGCGACATAACGTCCTAACAAATATCTGAAATTAGTAACCAGTAATTAACATTGGAAAATAACCGATCAATGGCAACAGGAGGTTTATCCCATTTAAAATGGGTTTTTCCCTTTTTCTTTTCTGTTTTTTGGGGGCACTAGGAGGATTTTTCGTAGGGGGAACCTGGGGGGGGGGGGCGGCGGCCACTGGAAATTTGTGGGGACACGTGTCCCCCGTGGCTACGCCGCTGGGAGGTATGCGTAAAGGCCACTACCTAGTATTGCATTGTTGCATTTTTATTACGTTATCTTTTGGTTTGTAAGCAGTTTGCAGCAGCTAATTTTGTATTCCGATCCGATCCGATCCGATCCGATCATAATCCGATCCGATCTTATAAAGAGGGCGCAGGCCATCTTCGTGACCCATCCTCCAGCTGCCTCGTACCCACTGCTCCTTCGCCCTGGAATTGGAAACGTTCGGTATTATTTTGTTATATTAATAAAAACTTCTTTTTTTTCGTAATGTGAAATTGTTTTGTGTTTAAGTTGCGGATGGTATCAAACATCACTTGAAATATTTCTATCCAAGGTGACATAATTGTGCCACAATTATTAATCAAATTATTTCATAGTGATTTTTTCCGGAGACGTGAATGACACGTTGGAAAACAATGAAATAAGCTGAAACTGTTGGTTTTGTACGTATATCTTGATTCTTTCAACATAAATTTACATACCCAATGCCGTTTACGAAAAGTGTAATCTTGCTTTAGAAGTGCATGTTGAGTTATTATTAGGCTATGTATGTATGTCTCTATGTTGAGAAAACAAATACAGTTTTACAAAGGTTAAATTTAATTTTGATGATATTTTGGCTTGTGGTCGTTGGACTTGACTTTGTTGTAGAGAAATATAAACACTCGAGAAGAAACTTGGGTCTATTGATTCTCACCATTATGTCTAACTTTTTCAAAGTGATTTTTTTTTTAGTATTCTTTAGTTGCCACCGATATTTAATCTTTGCACTATTGGGTCATGATCAGATAAGGCAAAAAAAAACTCCGGTTTCTGGTCAACGGTCGGCTTCAAATTCGGTGCGATGACGCGTTTTTTTTGGCTGCAATAATTTATTGCACATCTGTTCCGGACCATAATGTCCGCAAGTACCATTATGTCCGCAAGTACCATTATGTCTGCAAGTACCATTATGTCCTTATTCTTGCTGGTTTCCCTATTCATTTATCATTTTGGTTATTCCTTTGTTTGGTTATTCCTTTGTTTGGTTATTCCTTTGTTTGGTTATTCCTTTGTTTGGTTATTCCTTTGATGGCTATTCGCCGGATCAGTTGGTCGTACGTAACAATTGTAATATTTTGCTCCCCAAGCTTTGATGTTCCAGACGGGTTTGTACACCCTTTTAGTGTAATAAGGCCTATATGCTATAATCGGCTCCTATTTTGGGTAGACCCTGGTAAAGAGAGGGAGAAATAATTTATTAGTGTAAAGGAATACAACATAAATAGGCCATCTTCGAGATGAGATATTTCACAGAATAGTTTTCAGAAATTTAGTTTAACAGTAAACAAACATGATTTATTTCTCTACATATTTAATGCAAAACCATATTTCTGAAGATAATTTCGAAAAATGTGTCATTTTACTTCATTTGTATTCACAAATAAAATGTCCGTTAAAATAGTAAAAGTTGCCGTTGAAATAGCGAAAAACACGGGCGACACATCTTCAAAGTCAAACATAATTATTGAAAGGTTCATTTACTCTTCGTCGACGAGTTGCCATGATCTTGTAGCTCCCTTACAGCAACATAACAAAAACTGGATATTCATTGCTTTATTTTCATTTCTTTCGATCCTACGACTTTATAGATATTCTTCTATGGTACAGAATGAAATCGGAAGATTGTACCGATAGTCTCTCGTGTGTGTCAAAAGAGGGCGATTTGTTCAGGTAAAATTTGCCCGCCGTCAAACAAATGTAGCTGTAATGTGTATTTTACAAAACAAAATGGTAACTGGGCTATTGACTATTGAAAAACTAAAACATGAAACAATGAACACAATATTATACAAAATGTTTTGATGTCAATGTATGATTGGTAAACATAATTCCAGCTTATCCATGGACAATAATAATATGTAAATAGTACTTTTGGAAGACTATGCACTGCTATGTAGGCGTTATTTATGGAAATTTAGAGTTTAAAGTTTAAAAAGGAACATTTATTCTTAGTTCATGCAGGGTGTTGCAAAATGAGGAAATAATGAATAGGGTGAAATCTTAAACTTTTAACATGGTGCAAGCAAAGTGAAGAAATGGCAAATAAAATTGGAAGTGTGACTGAAGAACGACACCTTGTAGAAGTAACAACATGGTCACAACATTCTGGTACTTGCGGACATTATGGTCCGGAACACACATCGTTTCATAGCAACAACCAAAAAAAAAAAAAAAAAAAAAAAAAAAAAAAAAAATGCCGACGTGCGAGTCTGAGGCGACGGCGCGAAGAGACCAGAAACCGGAGACTTTTTTGACCTAAAGTTGCCAGCCACCGATATTGATCAAATGCAGCTTTATCTTGTCCTGACTACGGCTGATGGTCGTTTGTTTGTTTTTTGTCGCGCGCGTATTTTTAACAGTGGTCACGTGTATACATTGTCTGTATACCAAGGGTGTCTCCTATGGTTTATACCACTCCATAATCAGCAGTGTTGTAATCGATTCCACAAAGTCCGAGACCGATACCCAGTATTCCGATACCGATACCCAATAGTCTGAGAGGGAGGGTGGGGGCGGGGGGGGGGGGGGGACGGGGAAGAGATATTTGTGTCCGAGACCGAGACCTCGTTTATAAATTACAAAATAAAAAAGTAAAGTAAGATGAATCACATTTACATGTTTAACTCACTTTTGTAACATCTTTGTAACATGATTATAAATAACTTTAAACTTCTGTGTAAGTTTTTTTTAATTTAAAAAGTGTTGTGGTTGTTTGTTGAGTATAGAACGTGTATGGTTTGGAGTTTGTTTCCAAGAATATTTTCATTGCAAACCTGTGCATAACGCTAGATCTATATACTGGATATCTTTTTTTTGGGTAAAAATCACCCATATAAATATTTTGCGCAACAACGGTGTCTCGATTTTCGAGACCTGCCAATATCGAGACCCCATTGTGTCGAGACCAACAAAAAGTGGTTTCGACACAATGATAATCAGGTCACTATACCAAGTTCTGTCGGCCAGATTTTGGGAGATTGTTTCTCTGACGTATATATTGACGGTTTTTGCGAGGAACATTATTTGAACTCGCGTGCTTACTGAAACATTCGCTCGCCTGTCTCAACTGAAAATGTAAGTATATCGATACTAGGATCGTTGCCTCGGATTTATAAGGAGAGTTTTGGGCAGGGAGGGTGGTTGACAGAAAAATATGGAGAGGAAAGAAGTACGGTGGACGGACCATGCTACAAAATAACCAACAATACAACTCAAATATTAATTAGTTTACTTCTTATTTGTAATTTATTTTCATGTTGGATACAGATGGCAGATAATAAGTCCGCTCCGTCAGGACAGGTCCGACTCATGATGTGGACCACTCCTCGTACCGTCTCCACTGCATTCTCAAAATGCATCAGCTTTGTGGAGGATTCACTTATATTCTTTGAGTCTTATGTTTCTGCTTTCTCTTTTGGTCCTGACGCACCAAAAGATGCTGTTCATCTAGAGAAAGCAAAGTATTTTATGAAAGAAGCCTCTGAGGGGTCTACAATAACGAGTGGCTTTGATGCCTCTCAGTGCACCTACAAGTGGGTAAAGGAACAACTCGAGGAACCTCACATCGAGAAGAGGTTGATATTCAATAAAGACATGGCGTTCGCTGTCATCGATAAGCTTGAGTTCCTTCCGAAGGGATACCGGCACATGTTCCTTGTTCGGCATCCTCTGAAGGTCTTTTCGTCTTGGAAGAAGCTGTGCGAGCGTATGAACCCGGAGTTGTTTAACCCAGGCATTAAATTCAGTGACATGAACATGTTGCTGGATCATGTGAAGATGACACATGATCAAGAGCCAATCATCATAGATGCTGAT
Source organism: Zoroaster sp. YZ-2022 (assembly GCA_029582265.1). Taxonomy (NCBI): domain Eukaryota; kingdom Metazoa; phylum Echinodermata; class Asteroidea; order Forcipulatida; family Zoroasteridae; genus Zoroaster; species Zoroaster sp. YZ-2022. Next base: position 4,310,550 of record CM055821.1, on the reverse strand, counting down.
GATCTTCTCAATGATCCCAGAGGCATCCTGTCTGCGCTCTTTAAGGAAATTGGGCTACCCTTTGAGGAGAGAATTCTACAATGGGAGGCGGAAGATGCGATCACTCAACAGTGGATTTCTTCAAATACATTACGACAAGGGAACCAAATGTGGCAGTGCTACAAGAACGCTCTTGACAGTACTTGTTTCACAAAGCCTAGTGCATTACCAGACCGATCATCATTGCCTGATGATGTTCTCCGTTGTGCTGATGTCTCTATGCCGTACTACGAGAAGATGTATGCTCAGCGTTTGATACCCGAGTAAAAGGAATCTCTTGTTAGTTTACTGAAAGTGATATCAAGGAGAAATTGATGCAGATCGATGATTGATGTTACCGAATTGCAATTAACTAAAATATCTAATTATAACATTGCCGATACTTCCATACAAAATCAAAAAGACCTTGAAACCGAAATTTAATGTTAAGCATCCCCTTGCAGATGTATTTATCCAACGCAAGAGTGTCTAACGCAAAAGTTAGCTTATTCGAGTACAACTCCGTAGCCGTAGCCGTAGCCGTAGCCGTAGCCGAAGGGAGTATGCATGCAGGGGCCGGGCATAGCTTCCTATGTTGTGTCGATACGTTTGTGATTGAGCCACTGCAGTCACATTTCGTACATTTGTTTTTTAATTAATGAAATCAGTTATTTGTCCAATATTTTTGGATACACAAAATATTAATAATTATGAATAGATAATTTAATATAATTGATGATAAAAAGAAAGGGGTGATTCAAAAATAATATTTAACTAGAATTTAGTGCTTGTTTTAAAATACAAACACTAGGTGTTCGATTTAACTTCCGGTTCAACCAACTACCATTACCTGTGATAATGCTATGTTTAAAAATGTCTGACGTCTGTTATCATGACAATATTAATGTAGGCTTCAGTATGCATATACATTTTGTGTTAGAATGTGTTGAAATTGAAGTTCCTGTTTAGACCGGAAGTAAAGGTCACATCAGGTCAGTTGAAAGTGGTATATGTGAAACAATAATACTTTCTCATGAACATGAAAAATAACGGTAGTACCTACTTTAGTGCAGGAGATGAGTTTTCAGAATATAAATTTAAAATTACAAAAATGTGCTATGCTGAACACATTAGCTTCCAGTTCATTGACGTTACCAAATTAAAACTTCTAAAAATAATAAACTAGATATCTTTGTCATCGTACTAAATTTTGTGAAATTCTGTTAGAAAATTTCTCAGATGGGAACATGTTCCCCTTTTAAAACAGGTAATTTGAAGCCTATATATATATTTGACACAATTATTCTTCCTCATGATCATGAAAATAAAACATTAATACTTTGGGATGAGGCGCTCTGATCTGTAATGATGTCATGAAACATTTTTTGGAAAAGTCACTATAGTCACTTTATGAATGAAGAAAATCCTTAGTTTTACAACTAAAAATTTATACACATTATTCTATTTGCAAAATTAAATTCACTTAAGTTGATAAAATAATAAAAAGAAATTAAATACATAAGTTAAAAAGAAGATGTGGATCTCTTGCCACAAAATCAAAAGTAATTCATTTTGTATTTAAACTGCAGTGCCTGAAAACCGTTTTCACCCAATTTCAAATTCTAGCCACGTTTTTAACAAAGTTACATTTACAAATTAATATGCTTGGGTGTCTCGGAATAATTTTTACCAAAGGTGCAATGCTCAGTGTTGACAATATTCATTTTTAAAAGCCTACAGTTTTGTCATCAATACATTAGTATAAATCTTATATTGAAAAGTTCTTATTTTCACCTCCTGGATAATCTTAAAATCTTCTAAACTGGTCTGTGATCTGACCATTTTGTTAAAAGTACGACTGTTCTTTCTGAATAATGGACACATCAGGGTATTTCACTGCAGTGGTAACTTTTAATGTCTTGGGTTCCTCTAAAGGTTGGTTATCAACATTCACTACCATCTCATGTGAGTCATGTCGTACTTTAGGTGGCTTTCGTTTCTTCTTACGCTGGAAGATAATAATTAAATGATTTCAATTTCATATATTTGTTTACATATATACACAGATCTATGTATTGCCAAAATAGAATTATTATGAGCCCATCAATAACACTCATTCTGGAACTTCTAGTATACTTCTAACAATCAATTTGTGAAATGTCTCATTTTAAGGTGATTAACTTCCTCACTACAAGGGAAATACAAGTAGCCAGGGAAGAAACAAATACGTGGACCATACAACTACTTTATGTGACACTAAATGTATAGGTATTCAAAAAAATTTTTTTTTAAACGGCTTATATATCAAATAAAGCTTTGACCTTTTTGAGATTTTTTTGAGATACTTTTGTATGACTACTGGATAGTGGGCCTGGGGTCCAAAAAGATTAACATCTCCAAAATATCTGATGAAAAGTAAAGATGCGAATACAATAAAATAATGGACTAAAGTGCAGTACATATGTCACATGTCTCTTTGTTTTAATTGGACCCGACCTGATATTTTTATTTATTTTTTTAATGTTTTTTAATTGTATTCATGTTTTTGGTTAAATTTCTCCAATATTGGTCCATTACAGCATATTATTTAACTATACGCAGTTTTACCATGTTTTTCTACCAATCACCAACTGCAAGTTTTCCCCAAAATACGATTGCAGTAAGAGAAGACTTCTTGTTATGGAAAGAGGGAATGTACGTCCCTCCAGATCTGAATTTAAGTTTTTGAAAAGACGATCACCGATTATTATTTTCACGAAGTCTTATTGCACCAATATCATTGTCTTATTCCCGTATAATCCTCTCTTTCCGTTGTGACCACCACGTGTGCGCCGCGCGTCGCGTTGAGTTGACCCACCACCATGCCGTCCGTTGCCCTAGAGAACGTGCTGAGGAATTGGTTGGAACTCCGGTACCTAACATAAATCATTACATAGGGATAATAATCAAACAAATAGTCGTCAACATATTTGTAAAGCGCCCATCCTTGAAAACATGCCTTTGGGCGCTGAACAATACAAACAAATAATTATGTTCAAAAGATATTTCAATAAATTAAAGTGGGGGGGGGGGGGGGAGGGGTAGGGGGGGGAGAATTCGGTCTTACCTCGTGCATCAACTTGTACGACTTTCTCTTCGGTACTGCCCGTAATATATAACACTTCAAAAAGAACATAAAAGTGATAGAATAGTAAATTATTATTTGATCATACATTTTCGTGAAATTTATTTATGATTGATTAATGACTTTCAATTTTATTTTGATTTATGTCACATTTTTTTTATGTCACATTTCCAGAGAGTTTAAGACTAGCCTCACATTGCGTTTTTAGTCGTTCACGTTGCTATAGTGAAACACTTAGCCTACTCACATTTACGATAACGAGCACGAGAAGGAGACTAAGAAGTAGTCCAGCCACACTACATAATATCGGCGTCACCATTGCCATTGAGAATATTCCTGTGACAAATAAAACAACAATTATTATCCTCCAATGGCATACTATCAACATTTAATCTGGAATGTAATGTTAATCCATATGTATGTACCGGTACATCACTCAGCCAGACAGCCAGCCAGCCTGTCGGCCAGCTAAATAACTAGTCAGTCAACCGGACTGCGCCGGCCAGTAAGCCAGACATCCAGCCAACCGGCCAGGCGGGCCAACCAATCAGCAATCTTGCCAGCAATCTTGCCAGCAATCTTGCCAGCCAGCCAGCCAGCCAGCCCGAGCCAGCAAACCACCCAGCTCAGTATTCAGCCAACAAGCAAAGTCAGCCAACCGGACAGCCGGCCAGAATTAGGCAGTCACCCAGCCTACTACCCAGCTGAAGTCAGCTAGGCGGGCCAGCCATCTTAACATTTATGAATGTTTGTAGCTGCCTAAATAATTCGAATAAGTTAATTGAACCATACCTTGTTCTCGGCAGTTGACGTTTATCTTACATACCACATCTCCATTAGTGCAATGGCTGGTAAACAAATATAAAGATATCACAACTATAACAAATGAAATCGTCAATAACAATTAGTTCATGAAATATGTACAAAACCGATTTTCTTCATTTCATGTGACATTGTGCTTCATTTATTCATTTATAATCGAACAGTGTAGCGTGATCAGCTCTGAATTGGGAGAAGACGATGATTAAATTCCAGTTTAAAATTTGGAGAAAACAACCGAGGGAGTTATATTCTCGTTAATGATAAAATGAAATTATCAAAAAACTTTCACAGGTTTGTTGCTATTCATATCTCTTAATTCTTCTAAAAGCATGGATGTAGGTTATTATATATGGATGTAGGTTATTCTTCTAAAAGCATGGATGTAGGTTATTATATATGGATGTAGGTTATTCTTCTAAAAGCATGGATGTAGGTTATTAACATACATTTTACCTAAAGTTTATCATTACTTTAACTCACTTAAGGCCCTTCCCCCCCCCCCCCCAAAAAATGGTCTCCCGCGCGTCGGCATTTTTATTTATTTATTTTGCTATAAAACGATGTCGAATTTGCAGCCATAATTGCTGGATCGATTGCAATTCTGCCGCGCTGTTGTTTTTCACATAGCGGTATATGAACGTTTGCCCGATCTGTGCGACCTCTCTTAGCCACCATACTTTTCACCCACTGTGGGCCCACCCTGAAACACTCAATAGGCAGAACCCTGGATCCAACACATCATGTTTCCATCATTATTGATACCCCACTACCTTCTTGTAAACTTAACTCTCTCAAAATCATACCAAGTTTTGCAGTCCTCCGTCGTAGGAACAGACTCGCCATCGTTGTAGAAGTTTTCACCAAGTCTGCAACCTGGATCATTCGAACCAAAGAACAATTACAACTTAGCATTGTGTCTACAATCATTATATCACGCACCAAAACGTTCTCTCAATTGTGAAGCCTGATCTACTGTTTTGTCAAAATCAATTACGATTGTGCTGTACCATATGTTTGAGATTATGCTACTTTGCTAGTCGCTACTTTTGTGTGAGTCATACCACAAATATTTTTGCTAAGAAGTTACATCTTAAAAATCAAATAAATCATAAGTATTTCTATCTTAAAATAAGAGTCCATATATTGTGCACAAACAAGACTCAATTATCGTTTCAAAATACTCGCCCATACCATGTGGTATCCTGATTCCAGTATCCATACAAATATGACCGCATCCATTACTGCAGCATATCTGTGTTGCATTCTTGCAATCCTCATCAGAGCTACATTCTTCCAAGCAGATACCCATAGCTTCGTTGTCTACTACCGGGCATGGTCCGCTAGGTGGTTTATTCTTCACGGGGTCCATACACTCATGGCCACAGCCGTTGCCGCAGCATCGTTGATTCCCGCTGCAGTCGCCGTCGGACGCACATTCTTCAGAGCAGATGCCCACGGAGCCAGCCAGTGTGGGAGGGCAGTACCACAGAGGATCCTCACAAACATGGCCACATCCATTACTGCAACATTTCTGTTCTCCCATGCAGTCTGTGTCAGAGCTGCAGTCCTCCGAACAAGTGCCCACTGAGTCATCTAGTATCGGCGGACAATTCCCTGGTTTGGATTAAACAGAACTCACAAAATAGGACTACATGTACGGTACATCCACTGCTGCAATAGTTTTGCTTTGCGGGACATGCCAGTCCCTGTCCTCGCTCCAGTCTCCTGTTTCTAACCCTATATGTTTCAATCTACATAACTTATGCAAATAGCTTGATAATAACTTGCCAGTGTCTTCTGTGGCTTATCCAGTCTTGTCCGTTCAAGGGGTGTAGGTTATACTTTCGCCGTGCTCATAGGGAAACAAATGAGCCGCTAAAGTTACAGCCGTTTAACACCACCATTTTTCAGTAGAAAATTTGCTCCTGGCATGCGATTCCGTCTCTCAGCTTTATGCAACTGATGGGCGCACCTCGGGAGGGTAAGTCAGTGACTGCTTTATAGGGTGACCCCCAATAATAAAATAAAATAATGATAATATTTGTTGTTTTAATATTTAAAAAAAAGATGTTTAGCTCCCCTTGTCTATCCGGCACCCATAAAAAAATCACTACTCCCCCAACTATTGAGATCTAGAACTGCGTCCAGCAACTAGCTGTCTTCGCTCGAAAAATACATATAATGCCTACAGTGAGCCAGTCCTAACTATATTACATGAACATTACCAGCACTTACCGAGACACTTGGCTACAAGAAGAACGCATATAGCCACTGTGTACAGTTTCATCTTGTGCTATTGAAGGAAAGTTCGACTGGTTTCCACTCACCTGTGCTCTAAAACAAGAGAACAGAACAACAATTACATATGTACCAAAAAAGGGCATGGCTTATAGTTATTAGGGAACGCGACCGTGTGATGACGCAGCTGTCGGATTTCCACGGGCTGTCTGGTCCGTGGTATCACTAAAACCATCGGTCTTATCGCTTAGAGTTCCTGATGCTATTTGACTGTATACGAATGAACTGTTATCCGTGTCCATTTCAGACAAACGTTTCACCAATCAACCAATATATAATACTCACTTATTTGTTGAAAATACAGGCTGGAAACAAGATTATTCATGAAACAAAGTCTTGCAAGATTATAATACTGAAAAGCATGTATCGCACTGAACACCTATCTTTGCATACAATGAAAGCGATACCAGCCTTTTGATATAGGCTACATTTGAAGTGTTTAGAATATGGAATTCCAGCTTACTGTTGATTATAACCTTGTATCTAAAAGATGCTGGTATGTACGTGAGTGTACCTAAATAGACACCGTGCACGGTATAGACATACACTTGAGAACTTGAAAGGTACAAGTACAAGTTATTATAATTAACATACTTTAATAATGGACTTTTGAATCATGCTGTTGTTTTAGAATGCTTTCAACTTCAACAGTTGAAGGATTAACTGTCTCTCCAATTATTGCAAAATGTGCATTTAGTATAAGCGGCCTGCCTTTTTGTTTCATTCGTTTTATTGGGGAAAAGGGGTTCGGGTTGCGAACCTCTCCCCGCTGGACAAGCACTTTTCATGCACAACAAAATAATGGAAAATAAAGGATGACTCTAAAACATGTATGGTAATCTAGGACGGTCTCCCAGTGCAATCCCTAGGCATGGGTCTTCCATACCATCAGCCATACCCTCACCTAAGCTAGCCTTCTACCCTACCGCCTAGTGATTATCGACAACACTGACACATAAGGTCAATGAGCACGCACACCACACAACCACTCTACGGTGGGATCCACACACTGATCAAACTCCCAGCTTCACCGAGCGAAACACTCCGCATCTGGATCTAGCAGTTTCATTCTCAGAGTCCGGCATTCTCCTGAAGACATTATACTGTTCGAAATGTCGACTTGTCAAACCACCGGTGGTTCTCAGAACCAAAACGACTTGCAATTAATTAACATATAGTGCTACCGCAAACCTTCCTCGATTATACGTCCACCTTGAACATGTTATTAAACATTATATTCCACATTCTCCAACTTTCTCCAAAACAACCCCCCCCCCCAAAAAAAAATAACAATCAGCCTACGGTACTCTTAAAATTAGCCTACAGGACCATACCACTGTCCGACTCCAGATTGTTATCATCATATATTTAATTGAAATAGTAAGAGACCATGAACACGAAAAAAAAACATATTTGGGTTTATTTTCTTGGAGAAGTATGGGATGGGTTCTTCAATCAGCACTGGTAAGTTCATCTCTATAAGGTTACGGTCAAGGGTATTTGTCAAGGCGGTTGACAAAGGGCCAACACCCTCTGGCATGAACCTTGAGTCCCAATCTTGTGCAGACTACGGTACACTTTAATAGACTAGTTATACACGTAGCCACTTCCGTTAGCAGATATAAGCTGCTTTTAACCCTATGTGTTCTGTTGGGTTGTATACGTTGGTTAGTCCATGGAGGTATTCTACCTCCATGGTTAGTCATACTTTTACTAAATAAAATTGAAAGCGCATAACAAAAGAAAGTTGCCCATGCATGCACAATACTAGGGCGTATGAGCCAAGCGACATACAATCATAACACGCTACCTTGATTCTTTTATTAAACGTGTACCTGTCGGTACGTGGATATATGGGCAAACTATCCGTTGAATATACTATCTGCCTGTGTGGGAATACTCATTTTGAAATCATCGCTGATTGTCAAATTTTCAACAAAAAACAGCGACCGTCTTCTCTAAACCCCGTGATGTTCTTGATCAATATGCAACGCTGGTTACCGTGATATAAGATGGGCAGTTGGCAGACACAAGTTGTAAACCTTGGGACGATAATAACTTTCCTACTAATAACAGTACCACAGTCATCAAGTAAGTGTATGTTAAGTAATTACATTGGGTGATAAAAGAGCAACCGCAAATCATATTAGATATTAATACAACTGGTTTATGCAATTACGTAAGGATACAGGATTAATGTTATATAGATTTAGGGCCCAGCTCAAAGTGGTACAATATAATACTTCCCTTCGGTGGAGCAAGGTTAATGGCTGGTGGGGAGGAGGCGGGGGTTGCAAAGAAAGAAGGAACACATGAGGACATAACATTACGTTTTAGTAAGACTTGTAGCTTTACATGGTGAAAAAGGATAAGTAAAGACTGTTTTTGACATTCAGTAATATTGAAACCTCGGTCATATAGCCCTAATGCAAACTTCACACAATCATTTTCACATTCAATGTTTTTGTTATTACTCGAGTAAACCTTAAATCTTGTCATTTGTTCTTTTCTTTCATGTTTCGCTTCCTGTTAATATCATCATAAAGACGCACAGTGAGTATTCAGCCTTTTGTTTCTCGATCTTTTGTTTCATTTAAAGCCAGTAACTTTTGTTAAAATGTCTGTAAATACATCCATAGCTAATAGGAATCAAGAGATATGAATTCAAATATCCTTCCTATTACTGCATGGGTCAAAATCTGTCAAAATGTTGATATACTTGCCAAGGTATATCTAGTGCATTTAGAAGTCAAACACTGCCGTGTAGTAAGTACATTTACAGGTAAAAATGAGTCGACCGTTTTTGACTGGTAAAAGCATCGTCTTGTATTGTTGAGGGTGGTCAAAATGACAGTAAAAACCAGTCAAAATGCCCCCGTGTGCATGACATTTGGGTCAAGAGTCAAAACAGGCAGTTGATTGATTTTGACCACGATAGCTACTTGCCACTAAAGTGCAGCTATAGTAGGAGGGTTTTTAATACCAACCTGTGAAAGTTTCAGCCTATTTCATTGTGCCGTTAACGTGAAAATACATTCAAATGCTGAATTCTAGTTTTATTTTTTAAATTACTAATTCTATACATCACCTTTAAACTGCAGCACTAAAGAAGACTAATACTGACTTTTCATATACAATTAAAACATTTTATGTTTTGCTTGCCAATTTTTAGTAGAGGGTGCAGTTGAAAGTAAACATGTGATGTCATCATCAATTAACATACGGTCTGATCTCTGTATTCATCAATTCGTTTTTCTGTTTCCCTTTTTTACAGAACAGAAGTTGGTTTCGAGTTTGTGCAGCTATATTCATCAATTGCTCACAATGTGGATGGATTCAAAAGGTAATTATTAACATATTTTAATAATAATTCAGACCTACATTCGGCCCACCATTAAAGGGGCAATATCGTCACGATCAAACAGGGCATGGAATCGGAGTGCTAGTTTTAGATTAACTCAGTCACTGAAAACAATACCCACATGATACCGTTGCTGCTGCATAAACGAGCCAGTAATTTTTAGTCACTGTGTTCATCTTAAACTAGGACACCGATTCCATGCCCTGTTGAAAGTCTGCTCTGGTCGTGAGGCTGTCCCTTTAATCGAATTTTGATCATATAAATGATCACATATTTACATGGTGTCATGTCGATAATGCATGTTTCAAACGTCCTTTTGTCTCAAATACTGACAACATTTTTGAATCATCAATTCTATGTCTTTAACAATAAACGTTCTCAGTGTAAAGATGAGGATGGTATTAAAAGTTAACTTGAGATCTTTCTGTCTGAAGCGCTGTCGTGTTTAAGAAACGAATCTCGTGTGAATCTTTGTAAGGAACTGTATTAAAACCCAACGTTATAAAGAATAGGCTACATAGTTCCTGTGGATCGTCTTAAAATGTATTTGCACTATTTCTTCTTCAAAGACACAAACAAAAACCTGAAACTTTTATAGATTCATAAAAAGAGACTGGGGGTTTGCCAATGGTTTAACCTTTTAACCTTTAAATAGAAATACATGTACATGCACAATAATAAATCGTCATGGTAGATTTATATTTTGTTTTGATTTCATTTTGTGGTATGGCTGTTCTGGGTATGACAATGGAATGCAGACCAAGGTTACAACACCTTTTTGTGTATCCGTTGCGTGGGCGGTCAAGTATAGGCCTACATCATGTTTTTGTCAAACATTTTGTATTTGTGTTGAAGGTGTGTTTAGTTGAACCAGTAACCTTTCCGTATAATATACTACTCAAAACAATTTAGGGAACACCGGAATAATCTCAGTTAAAGCAAGATCATTTATTTCAGATAAACACAATGTTTCACAGAATTGATGAGAAACAACTGCACAATAATAATAATAATAATAATGTGTGGACTTATATAGCGCACGTATCCACCAACTGAGTGAAACAATGAAACAGATGATAAAGGATGCATGTAGTGATTACACATTTCATGACATGACTACTGAAAGAGAGAGGGGGTTGCAAATGAAAATCCCGGTTCATGGAACATTTCAAACCTATTTGATGTTAAAAATCCGGTGTTCCCTAAATTGTTTTGAGTAGTATATATTCATTGGTTTGTTCAACTCAATGTTGTTTACTCCAGCGGCGTAGCCAGGACTTTTTCAGTCGGGGCACAGGGGGATTGCTTTTCAGTTAGGGGGTGGGGGGGGGGGGCAGGGGTATGGATTTTTCCCTTTTCTTTTTCTTTTCTTTTTTTGGGGCACTATCGGGATTTTTCATGGGGGCACCTGGGGGGGCACTGGAAATTTGTGGGGGGCACGTGCCCTACAGCCCCCCGTGGCCACGCCGCTGGTTTACTCCTTGCGGCGGTTGTCCCCCCCCCCCCGCCCCCGCCCAAGCCCCGGTCAGATGCAAACAACCTGGGTAACGGTAGTCTTGTTCAAGACCGTTATTATGCGGATCCTAGTTACACGATCCCGCGCCAGTCGTAAATCACCCACCGTAGCTGGCGCTATACAATTTTCAGGATGGCGCGGCCGTGTACAGGAATAAATGGCGCCCGCAGCGGCGATTGGTTTATCAAATCACAGCGGATCGGCGCATGTACGTATAAAATCACGAGTAACGTCTTGCACCAAGACTAGGGTAACGGCAGTAGCGGGGTTCACACAACTTGGGACACAAACCTTTTACGTGGTTGTACACAAAGTAGATTTATAGGGAGAAACTGACCTGAATATTATATAAAACGGGTAGCGAGCAAAGAAAAATTGGCTGATGCCAATAATACGGTGTTGGTATTGGTAAAACAAAAATTAAATACAAAAATAAGAATAAAATGGTCTAATTTTAAGTGTAAAAGGTTACTTGTGTACGCAGCTGAAAATGGTATCAATGATGATGGTATCAAACAAATTTCACCAGCGGAACCCGCTGCTATATAGGATTCTAGCGGGCCAATCATCATCGGGCAAGCTCGGTGAATCCTGCCCGAGACGCCTGTGTAGTTTTTTTTTCACAGACACTCGTTATTTTAAAGAAAAATGAAATGATTGCCATTACAATTATCAGGAAAATATCTGGCTAGTCTTGTCTAAATTCTGAATGAGTACGAACAATCTAAATGAATATTCACTGGTGTCTGGTTAATGACGACACCGTGTGAAAAGCGAAACATTGTTGTAGGTTGAATGTTTAATGTCTATACATGTATCTTAATTCAAAGAGATTAAACATATTCATAGAATCATTTTTACCTTATTACTAATGTCTTATGGTCCAATCAATGAATCCATTGTTGGAAATTTTTGAATAATCAGACGGGGTCCAATAAAGAAGGTCAAACGAGGAAATTCAACAATTTTTCTGTTTGAATGGCCAAATTGAAAATGTTAATGCTGGCTTATTTACCGTAAATTACTGATGTATTTATTCTTCTAGTTTCCTGGTTGCCGATATTACCCAAAGATTCAACTTCTCACAGACAGAAATCTTATCGAAGCAGGTAGGTATATGAGATTTACAAATTCACTTTACAAATTCTATTTTGTGGGTCGTCTTATCCCAAAATGGGTATATACAGAGCATATATATATATGCCTAGATTAAAATATGCAAATGTCAATTAGGCTTATTTATAAATCATTATTTTTCCGTCATTGTTTTGTTAGATATATGTACAGTGATATTTTGTTATCTTTTTTTCTAGGTGACCGAAGGATCAGGAGGGCGTATCAGAGTGAACTTTACGCTCAACATTGACACGGCAAATCGTGCTAAGATCAAATCTAGAAATGTATTTGAACAGAGTGTGAGTATTGTTGCTTCCTGTTTTGAATTTGTTATATAATGTACGAACCGTGGATTCGATTCATGGCCGCGGCTGTGGTGTTTTGTGTCTTTAAACGAGAGGCGCTTTAACATAATTGCTTCTCTCTACCCAGGAGTAAATGTGAACACGCGATGGCAGGGATGGTTCTCGGGTTAGATTTAGTTAGTTGTGCTATACATGTGACAGTATGGCCTGCATACTCCCCAGGGAGATGAGATGGTTCTAGGAATGATTTGAACATGACCAGATGACCTGGGAAAATAATATTTATGATCCATGAGTGTCTTGCATGATTGATGAATACTGGCGCAATCTATTACTGTAACATTAGTATCGAAATGTTCACAATTCATGTTACAGTTGAACCATTAATTATTCCATGGTGCTGATATTGGGCGAATTGTCCAATATGACCACAATTGGTATAGTTTATAGCCAGCGGCGTAGCCGGGGGGGGGGGGGGGCTGGGGGAACGAGCCCCCAAAAAATTTGCTTTCCAGTGCCCCCCCCCCCCGAAAAGAAAAAGAAAAGAAAAAGAAAAGGTAAAAAACCCATACCCCTGGGCCCCCCACTGAAAAGCAATTCCCCCTGTGCCCCCCTCCCCCCACTGAAAAAGTCCTGGCTACGCCGCTGTTTATAACACCAGTTTTTGTCGTGTATCCGCCCTCACACGGGTTCCCATTTATTCTCCCGGGTGGAGGGAAGCAATTCGTGGTCAAGTGTCTTACTCAAGGACACAGGCTGGTACCACAAGTATTTTGGCCGGGATTCGAACCCACATTCTGCCGACTCGGCCACCTGGGCCCAATTTCATAGAGCTGCTTAGCAGAAAGATTTGCTTAGCGGATTTCTTTGGTTACCAGCCAAACTTTCATACAAATGCATGCATTGTGGCTGGTAGTCTGTTTTATATTGCTTAGCAAAAATATTTGCTTAGCAAAATTCTTTGCTTAGCAGCTCTGTGAAATTGGGCTCAGGACACAAGTCTGATGTTCTAGACCACTTAGCCATGAAACTCAAACTATTTTCAGTTTGCAATAAAAAGAGTTTGTATACATTAATTCAAATCACGGGTTTATGTTTGGTTATTTTTGCTTTGTCAACAGCTCCGTACCGAAAACTATGTAATGGTCTTCAATATGACTGCTTATATGGTGTATCCGTCTACCGTGTGGCTGGTGCCAAGTGTGGTGGATATATGGCATCAGTATATCCCAGAAATAGTCATAGCAATACTCTGTGGGTTGACGGCTTTGGCAATATTCATCGTCTCGGTGCAACTCCTTGTAAGTTGTTAGCGCGATAAAAAGTTCGTCCCACAAAAATGAACAACATTTTCCACAGCTATGTTGTCAGAAATATGTCCGATTTCATTGCTATTTTCAAGACACGTGTATGCACTGGGGTCCCATGCTTACAAACTTTGTTTCTTAATGGGTCCCTCTACGGTACTCCTTCATAAATATGTATCTTGAATGTATTCTGGATTAATTGGTCGTGGTGTAGAAATAAATAAAACCTTGATACTTGTGTGAGCATTTCATAAGATTTGGTTCACCTGCTTTAAAAAGGCTACAGTGGTCAAATCAGTCAACTGACTGTTTTTGACTGTTGAACCAACTGTGCACACAAGGGGCATTTTTGACTCGTTTTGACTGTCATTGACTGTCATTTCGACCACCCTCAACAATACCAGATAATGCTTTTACCAGTTAAAAACTCATTTTGACCTGTAAATGTACTATACACGTAAGGTTTTACAGTGTTCGACTTTTTGCACTAGATATACCTTGGTAAGTATATCAACATTTTGACCAATTTTGACCCTTGCAGTCGTAGGAGGGAACCGTACCAATCACAGATTGCTTGGTTGGACCCTATATGAAAAAGAGTAAGTTTTTAATAAACAAGTTTATTTGAAAATCTGTTTTGAAAATATACAGTGCATGAACAAGAAAAGGAAAGTACGAGATAGCGACGTCCCGTTGAATGACCTACCTGCCAGTGGGTCTGTCTCTCCCTACCGGGTCAATGGTGGCTTCTTCATGGATGAACAAAGGGTAAGTATACATGCGGACACGATGCAAGTTATTAAGGAAAGGTGCACCATTTGGTAACACACGTTTGTTTCAACCCTCTTGTTTTTAAGAAATATATCATAAAACTAACCTGTGAAAATGTCATCACAGTCAGTTATGAGAGATGAGCGAAAAACGTTTTTTTTTCTGTTTTTATGTTTTACAAAAAAGATGCTGCCAGACAACGTTTTGTAAATTCGACGTTACAATTCCTGTGCACGGAATCAGCAACCATTTTGAGTTCTCTGTACGGCTCTGGCTGTAGGTTTAAATGAAGCTCCTGATGGTGTCAAGTTTTTTGTTGGTTTAAATTATTCTCGTATAACAAGCAACCACACATATTGGCACTTTATTGCAGTTTTAGAGAGGGTATGAGAAGATCTAGGAATACACTGTCAATGATGAAAACAAACCTTGTCCTTTAAATTTCATTCTTTTCTAGTCGTTTACACCCAATGCAAGCCTCGCCTCTACTCGGTACGGACAAGATCGAGCTGACTCACTCTACAACAAGCTTATCCATGGTAACTACGCAGTCCCCGCTAAACATATCTACAATTTTCTGTAATAGTACTAAAAACGACTCTCGTGTAAATACAAGTGCTTTTATTATAACATTATTCTTTACTTGCAAATTAGGCCTATTTCTCTCAATTGTTTCGGACATAATTGTTTGGAACTGCTAAGGTGTAACTGCACAGACCTGTGTTCTTATTCCACTCCGTGTTCTTTGACATTTGAAATTTCGTGACAGGGTGGGTGGGTGGATAGGCTAAATGTCTCATACACCATTATGACTCCAGTTTATATTCGAATCACCCCTATTCACCACCAGGAAGTTTCAGAGCTGAAATGACTCGAGTTATAATTATCAGTGGCTTGATTCGATTGACGGCTCAGCCTCAAAGGATGTAGTGCTTTAGCTAAAGTTACAATTCTAAACAATGTTCTGCTGACGAATCATAAAATAAACATATTTTTATGAAGACAAACTTTGACAATACTACTTCTTTTGCCTATTAATCAATGGTCAATAGAGGGCGCTTTCGATATTGTTCATAAAGCCTGACCCAATATTCGCTTTATTAGTTATAATATTGATATACCATAACGTTTAAGGTTAAATCATCTATTTGTCTAATCACCGTAGCCTCATTGTTTCGCTTCACAATTTGCGGCCGAAAGGAACTAGGATGTTGTAATGTTTCGTTCAACATTTTGTTTTCTGAAAAAGAACATTTTGTTTCATGATTATTTCTCTGTATGATGAAACAGCTTTCAGCGTTGGCACAACCAGATTTCGTCAAGGGCAAATCACCCTTAACCCCCATTTTAAAATAGTCACATAAAGGAAGTAAAAATGAAGGGGAAAATATTACAACAAATAGGCCTACAATAGAAAATGCGTACAACTATAATATGTAACTAGCGAAAACTTGGGTAGGGTATGGCAAACAAGTTACAATTCACGGTCGAAATATAGTACATTGAATAAAATTGTTATATTGTTTGTGGAGGTGCACACCTTCCCTGTTGCTCCGCCCCTATTCAACCATTTAGCCGAGATGGGAAATCAGTTTGACACTACTAAAGGACGTCACATTGTAATAAAAATTACAATAACAATAATAAAAACATTTGCATTTTCAGTGGGCGTATAAAATTGTCTTAACTGAAGTATAGAGCTATTTAGAGGAGGCTGCTTATTAATTATGTTAAAACTGCTTATAATTATGTATGTATTCCAAATTTTAAACAGAAAGTATGAAAATTTCTACTAAATATTTGTACAGTTTCTGTAAGAAATTAAAAGTATTTTTTGAGCTTCATTTATGGATATAAATTGATTAGTATGGAAATACTGTATAAATCAACCTGAGAACATTTATCTTAATATGCCAAAATTAATAAATACTCATGAAGATTGTACTGGTAATTTTGTCTCAATATTAATTATTTGAAAATAATTCTATCCGGCGTCTTTTATTTATTTCCCACTTTTGGGAGAAAAAGTCATAATTTAAACATAGAAACCAAAATACAAAAATATTCGTCCGATTTTTGGTATTCTAAATTTGATTATTGTATTAATCGTTGATTCGTGAAAGATTACATTAATCCTGATGTAGGCTTTGTATGATGGTCTTTTAAAGCAACAGTCTTGATTTTTGGTTATTTGGTTAGAACAACTGATGGTTGCCCATAGATTGCCAAACCACTGGTTGGCAAAAACTACGGCTGTGACGTCGTAGCAAAAGAAAGGTCTATGTAATACGAACTACGTACACATTCTGATCGCACTCTGATCAGCGAAGTGCCCTAGATTTAGAAGACATGAGCGAATTATTTTCGCCACTGCCAACGTCATCCAACTATTATTACTATGTAGGTGTATGTTTGTAATGAGCAAGGCGGAGATTCTGCCTCACTGCGGAAGCCAAGGGAGACACGTCAAACTGAATCCAGGGAAAACCCCAAAACGGAGAGAATAAAACATTGTGAGATTCACACTCTGTGACAAAACCTATTGCCAAGCAAAAAGCAAGCGCTTGAACAAGCAGGACGAGTAGGAGAATAACTGTACATAATCTAATTAGTCGCTTACAGCATTTACGGCTCGATGGCACAGCGTCTGTCGTGCTCGCGCACTGCTCAGTTCTGGGACTGACACCGGTGGTGAGTCCATTGCTCATCTTTGAAGTACAGGTTCCAATGGAAGGGACCACACCCCTTCCAGATTCAACTTTCTCTTTCCGGTGAACGAAACCATCTGTTGTCGGAGGCGGATCCACCCATTTCATTGACTTCGGCATGCCAATTGCAGCAATTTTCCCGTCAGACAGGGTATGGGTTGTGGCGATAATATCCACACCAGAACGCCCGTCAGTAAGCGTTTCTCTGTTGACTGGGAGCGACTCTACAACAGGTGCTGATGGGTTGAGCGATACCTGCATTTTATGATCACGAGGACTTGCCTCTTTGATCTCTCTCGTGCCTAGAACAGAACTTTGTAAATCAGGGTGGATCTCATCACTGCCCTCCAAGATTTGATATGTTCCATCTCGACCATCGTGAAGTATTTTCTTTTCTGCAGCAGTGGCACTGCAAACCATGGTTGTTGCCGAGTCAACTCTAAGAACTTGTGGGTGACCTGATGAGACCTGTTGGTCAGGTGATTCTCTTTCCTTAATTTTGTCTTTGTCATCACATGTACCCATGCCATGTAATATCAATTCGTTCTTGTTAGGAGCTTGGTTTATCCTCAAGGGGACTCGTCCTTCTAGTCCCGCCAATGATGTTTCTTGATCGTGAGCAGTCGAACAGAGCGTCTTACCGTCCTCTTCGTCATCAGCGAACCGTACACGTTTAAGAATACGATTCTCTCGATCTTGATCTCTGGCACAAATCTTTCCAAAGTGGCTTCCTATATCTTCTTCCAATGGTGGGTTAGTGAACTGTAGAAAACGGCGACATGTGGTAGCTACCGGTGAATGAGCAAATATATTCGCCGACAGCACCTTTTCACTAAATGCCGCCATTGTAGTTTCGGTGGTGGTTCGGCGACAAACTGCGACCTCAACTTGTTGAGTTGTGGAAACGATTGAAAGGGAGGTTCTCTCTGTCTGGTCGACGTGTCTCGCGTCTTGGCGGGGGTCATCACGCCCTCTACCCTCCCTGGTGTGATACAGTTGACCTTGCTCTGCCAAAAGCAAGTCTATCGTCAGTGGGTCTTCTATCTCGAGTGATACATCACTGTTTGCAATTCTCAAACCTGACATATTGGTTGACTGAATTTCACGGGGACCTCCTGTGTCAATCTCTGTTTGATGGCATTCATCTCTGCAGTGATCTTGTCTACGCATCGTAGGTACGGGTGGATGGAACGTCACATCATCAAAATTACTTCCTGGTTCATACCTTCTTTGGACGCCTGGAAAGTTGAATTTATTCCCCTGAATATTTGTCTGTCGACTGTCATCAGTGAGAAGAAGCGAATCACGAATATATCTGTCCTGTTTCTCTCCGAGTGAGCTCGTCATCGACAATAGTTTAGAGTTTGTCCCACACTCTGCTGAAGTGCTGATCGCCCAGGCGCATCGTTTATCACTGCCTTGATGTTCTGTTTTCTTATCCATCGATGCATTAAGACCATATGGCGATCTACCTCGCATATTTGTCTCACTCCCTCTTGTGTCACAGCCACGTTGCTGAGGAGAAGCCGTGGTACATGTTCCTATTAAACGAGGCGTACCTTCGTCAAATAATCCGTGCAGACTTCTCTCTGATAACAAAGATCCTCCTGGTTGCAGGGACTTCTTCCTCAGACGACAAACCTGACCTTGAATCAATGTCTTGTACCCGTGCAGAGGCTATTCAAGGAGTGAAATGTAAGTAACGAGAGGTTGATGTATTTGTGTATTTTGAAGAAACCTTAACTGTTATAAACGCAACAGATGACGAAGAGATTGTTTTCATCCCAAATGTTTTCCGGATTTGGGCCCAACCCTTGGGACTCAAACTTAACCTTCACTCCGCAGGACTCAGACTCGTATCTCGTCGGGACTCGGACCAGCGGCGTAGCCACGGGGGCTGGGGAGCACGTGTCCCCCAGGTGCCCCCCAAAATAGAAAAGAAAAGGAAACAGGAAAAAACCATACCCCTTGGCCCCCCCATGCACTGAAAAGCAATGGCCCCTGTGCTCCGCCCCCCCCGCCCCCCACTGAAAAAGCCCTGGCTCCGCTGCTGACTCGGACTCGACCCTTTGGACTTGGATTAGATCCTTATTGCCGAGGTTTCACTATCTGGACTGTTAATCTTGATAAAATTGTATTTTATACTCAACTCAGAACTCAGAACTTAAACTAACTTAGAACTCGATCGATGCAATGTATACATAACTCGGGACTGGGACACTGGTCTCGTCTCCCTTTTTATGATTATAAAGTATCTGTGCGTTAACCCAGAATGAAGGACATTTCATGACTTATTATTGTCAATTAGGCCAGTTATTAGTATGAAAACAAGATCGGATTCACATACCTTTTCGCTATGTTTTTGTAGATTATCCATAGTAATTTCTTCACGGCATCATACAATGCAAATTTTGCCTACGATGTCACTTTAGAAAATTGTATTGTTCTATATCCTAGAGGGCGCGCGCGCGAGTAATTAACCTCCGAGGCGCGCGCAGCCACAAAAATAATATAGAATAAAAACATATGAACACAGTAGAACTGTGTGCGCGCGGCATTTGGGATGCACCTTTCTTGTCACTGTGACGTCAGCACTAGTGCAGAGCACGAATCTAAAAATAACTGGTGTTGAAGCCGCTAATTTTCCCCGGGTGCAAATAACCGTTTTGAATTTAGGAAAGATAACTCATTTCTTAATTCTACGAAAAACCTTAATGCATTTTCACTATTTTCTCTTTCACGGCACAGCATAAAAATAATCAAAACCAGAAGGGGTAATTTTTGGTAGTTTTACCCATAAAACCACAAGGGTGAGCTTTGTAATTGCAGTTCCCAAAAACTGACTTGAGAGTTGACAGCAAGATAATAAAATTCCTGTATTAAATACAATCAGGCGAAGTTATTGAAATATTGATTTTCTGAAAAAGTTGGAAAGATAGGCGTCTCAAATTAAGAAAAATGAGATCCAGGCACTCTACTGCGTCTCTCCAACAAGTATCAGGCATTTGAAAAAATAAAAAATTTTAGGCCAAATTTTGAAAAAACGTCAAGGGGTACGTACCCCTTGTCGTTTTTTTCACCTCGAAAAAAAATTGTTTCCGATTCGCTTCAAAATTACACAGAATGAAGCTCTAGGTCTGCAGAAGGCAGCCACTGAGTTATAGCCTAGTTGGGCAAGTTTTTAATTTCACTATTTTACCCATATTTTTTTCATAAAATATTGATTTTCTGAAAAAGTTGGAAGGATAGGCGTCTCAAATTAAGAAAAATGAGATTCAGACACTCTATTGCGTCTCTCTAACAAGTATCAGGCATTTGAAAAAAAAATCAATTTTAGGCCAAATTTTGAAAAAACGTCAAGGGGTACCCCTTGTCGTTTTTTTCACCTCGAAAAAAAAATTGTTTCCGATTCGCTTCAAAATTACACAGAATGAAGCTCTGGGTCTGCAGAAGGCAGCCACTGAGTTATAGCCTATTTGGGCAAGTTTTTATTTTCACTATTTTACCCATATTTTTTCATAAAATATTGATTTTCTGAAAAAGTTGGAAAGATAGGCGTCTCAAATTAAGAAAAATGAGATCCAGGCATTCTATTGCGTCTCTCCAACAAGTATCAGGCATTTGAAGAAAAAAAAAATCAATTTTAGGCCAAATTTTGAAAAAACGTCGTTTTTTTTCACTTCGAAAAAGAAATTGTTTCCGATTCGCTTCAAAATTACACAGAATGAAGCTCTGGGTCTGCAGAAGGCAGCCACTGAGTTATAGCCTAGTTGGGCAAGTTTTTAATATCACTATTTTACCCATATTTATTTAATAAAATATTGATTTTCTGAAAAAGTTGGAAAGATAGGCGTCTCAAATTAAGAAAAATGAGATCCAGGCATTCTATTGCGTCTCTCCAACAAGTATCAGGCATTTGAAAAAAAAAATCAATTTTAGGCCAAATTTTGAAAAAACGTCAAGGGGTACCCCTTGTCGTTTTTTTCACCTCGAAAAAGAAATTGTTTCCGATTCGCTTACACAGAATGAAGCTCTGGGTCTGCAGAAGGCAGCCACTGAGTTATAGCCTATTTGGGCAAGTTTTTATTTTCACTATTTTACCCATATTTTTTCATAAAATATTGATTTTCTGAAAAAGTTGGAAGGATAGGCGTCTCAGATTAAGAAAAATGAGATCCAGGCATTCTATTGCGTCTCTCCAACAAGTATCAGGCATTTGAAGAAAAAAAATCAATTTTAGGCCAAATTTTGAAAAAACGTCAAGGGGTACCCCTTGTCGTTTTTTTCACCTCGAAAAAGAAATTGTTTCCGATTCGCTTCAAAATTACACAGAATGAAGCTCTGGGTCTGCAGAAGGCAGCCACTGAGTTATAGCCTAGTTGGGCAAGTTTTTAATATCACTATTTTACCCATATTTTTTTCATAAAATATTGATTTTCTGAAAAAGTTGGAAAGATAGGCGTCTCAAATTAGGAAAAATGAGATCCAGGCATTCTATTGCGTCTCTCCAACAAGTATCAGGCATTTGAAGAAAAAAAATCAATTTTAGGCCAAATTTTGAAAAAACGTCAAGGGGTACCCCTTGTCGTTTTTTTTCACCTCGAAAAAAAGTTGTTTCCGATTCGCTTCAAAATTACACAGAATGAAGCTCTAGGTCTGCAGAAGGCAGCCACTGAGTTATAGCCTAGTTGGGCAAGTTTTTAATTTCACTATTTTACCCATATTTTTTTCATAAAATATTGATTTTCTGAAAAAGTTGGAAAGATAGGCGTCTCAAATTAAGAAAAATGAGATCCAGGCATTCTATTGCGTCTCTCTAATTGCGTCTCTCTAATTTAGGCCAAATTTTGAAAAAAAGTCAAAGGGTACCCCTCGTAATTTTTTCCACCTCGAAAAAAATTGTTTCCGATTCGCTTCAAAAGGGGATCCACGCACTCTATGCGTCTCTAGCTCTCCAACAACATAAGAAAAACAAATTATCATCAATTTTAGTGTTACTTGTGGAGGAAGAAACTTAAATGTGTTAAGATATTTCAAATGTGGTAAGATACTCGGTAACACAACGTGCTTCCATGTTGCTTATCGCATAATATGTTTGGATTGCCTGATTTTTTGAAAATAACATGTATAACAATTTATATTAAAATAAATTATTCCTATTAAAAATAAAAAAAATAAGAAAATTGTAAAAAAGTGCGGAGAGTTAGTCAGAGTGTCGACCAGGTATTCGGATGACTCAAAGTCCGGGACACCCCGGCATGGTGATCACCTTAGCACCCTTCTGGGAGGTCGCTACCCTCCCGGTCCCTCCTTTACTCCCCCGTCCGTACATTTCCTCCACGCTCTAACCTTCAGGGGAGAGACATGACGGTCCCCAAGCCATTGCCGCAGCCAGCAGCTGTCATGTCCCTATGTGTCAGGAGCAGGATTCGAACCCGGACGTACCAGCCTGGAACTGCCTATAATTGACAGGCCCAGTGGACTAACGGCTTGCGCCATTTATCCTGTTGGTATTAGGAGTTGAATTTTAATCTACTTAAATATATCGTAATTGCTCAACCATATCCAATGAAAAAGAAAAGTGTCGACGTTGGGAATTGAACCCAGCTCGAGTGCAACTGAACAGATTATTGGACTAACGCGTTGCGCCACCTATCCTGTTGGTACTTGGAATTGAATTTAATCTACTTTAAATCGTGATTGCAACCGTATCAAAATAAAAATAAAATTGCCGTTGGGATTCGAAACCAGGTCGCCGTAACAAACCAGTGGACTCATGGCATGCGCTACCAGTCCGTTTTAATGAGAATTAAAATTTAAACTACATAAATAAGCCTGCTTACGCGACTGTGCAATCGAGTCCATCCCAGGTTCCCTGCACTGAAACCCAGCGACACTACGCTTTACTGCTTCATCTTGTAATTTCCCCCAAAATCACAAGGGGGTAAGTCTTGTAGTTTTTCCTAAAATCACAAGGGGGTAAGCCTTGAGGTTTCTCCAAAAATAACAAGGGGTAAGCCTTGAGGTTTTCCCCAAAATCACAAGGGGGATAAAACCTTGTAGTTTTCCCCAAAATCACAAGGGGATAAACCTTGACGTTTTCTCCCAAATCACAAGAGGTTAGCCTTGTAGTTTTCTATGTGTCTCTACCTTTATTGTCCGCTATGAAATCACCCAAAATATAATCAAAATACAAAACAATGTCACAATAATAGCAATTAACTAGGACATGTATACAGCACTCATAAAATATTTATATATGACATCAACTAACATTAATTAATAATCTCTCCTTTCATTCTATTAATTTGTCTTTCAGACATGCCTTTTCTTACTTAATTATTAATTTGGTGATATAGAACCAGCTTCCTTCCATACAGATGAAACAAAAATGAAACAAAAATAAAACAAACCAAATAATGATGGCATTGGTGACCCTCCTATAATATTATTTAGGGGTATCTACCACCATGCATCCCCCACACATGGATTTGAGCCTCTGCACAAACAAATTCTCCTCATTCAAATGGAAAACAACCCTAACAAAATGTTCTCTTGTTCAATTGATATGGACCAGTTTAAATAATTGTAATTATGATTTGTTCTCCAATAAAATATTGATCATGTAAATTCACATCTGTGGTATATAACTGTAGACCAGTCACATAATGTCAGTTGTTAACAAAAAATATCCCCCAAGAAGGTCAAGCTGTGACATGCAAGAGCCGTACAGTTTGACAAAAACTATGACTGGCAACAGCTGTAGACAGCATCAGAAAGGCACCATCAAGTCCGATCTTTTTAAAATGCATATTTGTTGGTGTTAATGTTAGCATGGAGGTACCTCCATGATGTTAGGTACTGCACTACATTTCACGTGCAAATATTTACAGTGCTTCATGTAATGGGAAGATTTAAGTACATCATGTACAAAACTCTGCATGTAAATTTATACCCAGTGTACCTGCAATGAATCCCTGTGATCTCAGGGATGCCCCAAATGTAAACATATATATATATATATATATATATATATATATATATATATATATATATATATATATATATATATATATATATATATATATATATATATATATATATATATATATATATATATATATATATATATATATATATACACAAAAGACATTTTTGTTTAAATATCATAACACTATTGTTGTTTGTATTTTGATTTTCGTAACAATACATTCAGTCTTGTTAAGCTTTTTCCTTTCTCAATAAATTCTGCATATTCTGTTCTTAGTTCATACAATCCTTTCAGCCATTTCTATCATCATCACCATCATCCTCCTCATACCTTTCTGGTCTTACAAAAGTAAAGAGTACTAAATGCGGTTCTAGTAGCTCTAAAAGACAGAAATATTCAACTATAGGCATTACTTTTCCAAAGCTACAGGTTTTTGAATATTTTCACAAAAATATATAACTAACTGGACAGAAATGTCCATGGAATTCCTCGTTATTTTACAAACAGCTGCACTTCATACAGTCACTTTAAGATTGCCACAAAAAATTCTCCCCCAAAATCAGGAGAAAGAGTGAAAGCCTTGTAGTTTGTTCCCCCAAAAAACGTAAGGGAGTATTTAGCCTTGAAGTTTCTTGTGATAATTCCCCCTCCCATTTCTATGCTTCACCCCTTTAGACAGCCTTGATCTGCCCCTTGCTTTAAACTGTCCATCAAAGTGACTGAATTACAGTAAAAGACACTTTCCATTAAAACCCAGACATTTATAATGACTAGAAGATTCTACTCAAGACTTATACTTTTTTTAAGCAAAAAACAAAACAAAAAACAAAACAAAAATACAGTAATAAAACAAGTTTATTAAAATATAACAAGAAAATTAGAAGCTATATACGGATTTTGAGATATTTATTATAACAAAATACAATATAACATGAGTAAGACTAACTGCGGTGACACCATGTGAAATTCTCAATTGAGTAGTAATTAATTCTGAAAAGAACTGAAGGTATATAAACATGGATAAATATAACATAAGCTCAGGTTGACTTTCTGAATAATGAGTGTTGACAGGAATCCCGTAAAGAAAATGAGAAGGTCCTTAAGCAATACGCATGATGAACATGTTTGGTTGTAGTAAAATGAGGTAAAACAGTGTCAGCATGTGCCTGAATATCTGACGTCATACTTTGAGGCGCATTAATTACTCCAGATACTGGCCGCGGCCACCATATTTTCCCCGATATTCAACTTTGACCTTGGTTGGTAACTAGCGCGCGCAAGCCTCAAAAGCGTGACGTCAGATCTTCAGCACTATGTATCCAATGATATCCTTGATAGGATAAAGACTAAGGTTGTGAGTTTTCGGTTATTTCGGGAATCGGATACCCGAAACTTGGAAATCTTTGGATACCCGTAAACAATTTTGTAAAAACACAATGTTTCTCTTGTTTTATTAGAGTCATAATAAATGTAGACCTACTGTAATAATTTCCAGTCTCTATAATTATTAAAAACGACTAGTACCATCCCTATTCCCCAAACATATTTTGTTAACAAAAAAGTTGAGACTTCCATTTGTGTGGCTTAATTGTTCAGTCGGAATTTTAAGAAGTCGTTTACGGGTAATTGGAACTGAAAGATAGAACTAGATAATAACAGTTTCTGTTGGGTATCCGGGTACCTGGATACCCAACACAGCCTTATAAAGACAGGGGACCAGTCTATTACAGCATGTGCCTCAAGCGCCAATCTGTGCATTTTCTCCTCACAAAAAATCCCTGTCAATTAAGGTGCTCAGAATACGCCCTGTTGCATTTAAAAGTATTAAATGTGTTACTTCTAGTACTCATTGTCAATGCATTTTTACTAAACTTTATAATATTTAGAAATCTTTTATAAAGGTAAGAAATAAGGTAAGGGTAGGCCTACTGTGCTTTGTCGTGAAAATAGCTGAATAGCATTAACATATGTATTCATTTATCATTGATTTTTTGATGAACATGTAAGTTCAGTTGATAAATGATTAAACAAACTTTACATTAATGATGTCACCTCAGATAAAAAGATTCCTAAGGATATTTACTACATTACATTGTTTTAATGTTATATACCAATGTATTTAACTTCCTTATTGATTAAGGAGAACATGAAGATGTTGTTCACGACATCCACTCTAGTCGTCTGTGTCCACCATTTTAGTATTCGTTGAACTCCAGAATTTCAGATTTGGTTTTCTAAAAGAAAAACAAATAGATAATAAAAATGGGGTGCATTCTCCACGGGTGTGATTTGACAAAAGTCAAAAATCCTGAAAAATGGGTAGCAGGCCTGGGTCTCCCTTTGGTCTAGAGGACAAAGCCCCCTGAACCTCCCGGACATTTAATTTTAGAGGATTTACAGACTCTCCACATCCCCACAAACAAGAAACTAGAGGTTTGGCCACAATACAGGCTACTTCTTTCTTTCCTTGGTGGCTACTTCTCTTCTTTCAAGAAAAGTTTGAGGCAAAGGGAGATTTGTAAAAAAAAATCCTGAAATCAGGAAAAATCCTGAGAAATCACATGTCTGATTTTCAACTCAGATAGGTATAACATTATTAGTACGGCTTGCAGTATTTCCACGTGGTTTAAATCTCAGCTGTTGCTAAGTGTGGTTCTGATAATAACTGTATAGGACTTCGACTAGAGTAACAATACACGATTTTTATAAAGTGCATATATCCTAGCAGCTGTACATTATTACCCCTGCTCATCAGGCGCATAAATCATTCCTGAAACCATCTAAGCTCCCTGGGGAGTATACAGCTCAATTGCTGCCATTTTGGTGCATATAGGGTTAATCAAACACAACAACTAACTCTGCCCTCACAGGTACCCATTTACTCCTGGGTGGAGAGAAGCAATTATGGTAAAGCGTCTTGCTCAAGTACCCCGGTCGCGGTGGGGATTCGAACCCACATTCTGACGACTTAACCATCAGAACACAAATCCGATGCACTGAACTGCTTGACCATGACAGTGTTATAGGCGTTGTTCTGGAATATTTTAATTAAAATAACATGGACTCACCTCTTTCTTGACCTTTTTGCCGTTGACGACACACTGAAAATGCAAATTGAAGCATAACAATAATAATCATATTTCATTCTTATATAGTGCATTTCACATAATGTCTCAATGCGCTTTACATTATTTCCCCTTGTCACTGGGCCAATATTATTCCTGTCAACTTTCTCAGCTCCCGGGGAAGTACACAGCCAATTACCTGCAACCTTTGGGGGTGTTAGTCTAACTGGCAACTATAGGGTTGGATATTTCAGTTGGTAGACTACCATTTGATTTCAAAGCCTCACCAGTTATCCCACAACAAAATGTGACCCGCTCTGTGAAAATGAGTCACAAGTCGCAAATTTGAAAAATTGAGATTTCTATGTGGTTTTAATATTTTATTGATTGAAATTTGACGTCAATTTCAATCAATAAAATATTAAAATCAATGATTTTTTTGTGAGTAGGTTGTTTCATTTCTGTCATTTGTTTTCCTTTCAAATGCTTGTTTTCCTAAGAATTCAATTGTGTTAATTATGCAAATTATTGATTATTAAAAATGGCATATCTCCATAATGCAATACGTCACACACCTCTAACATATACCAAATTAAAGCTGATGATGTACTCTTTCCAGCAACATGGAAATCACAATTTTTCAAATTTGTGACTTGTGACTCATTTTCACAAATATAAACTTACCACAATGACAGAGATGAGAATGATGATGATGACCACACCGCCGATGACTCCAATAGCAATGTACACAACAAGGTTGTCTATGACAGTTGTCTTGGTTGGATCCACCGTGTTATCACCCAGTACGGTATTCTCAAACGAGTCGGTTCGTGCTTGGAGTTTCTCACCCTCAAACTCAAAGTTTAATCGGCCCATTGCCACCTGGTTTATACCATAAAAAAAAAAACATTGCGATTCTGATTCTGATAATGTATAAGCCTAATTTTGCAAATTTTATTTGTATGATGTCTGGTACACTTACTTGCTACATGAATTGGGGCAAGCTCTTGCATACCAACAACCCTCAAATATGATGACCAATAATATTTACCTCTTTTTCCATGTTATTGACGGTTTCCTCAACTTTCACAGGATCAGTTGTTTCGCTACTCGACACCTTGAACTCAACGATAATGCTACCACGACGCACCTGTCAAAGGAAAGATATATAGATGTAACATGTGACATCATTTCGTTACCAGAAGAGCGCCCTCTGTCCAAGCATAGCAGGCAAACTTCGCAATCAACGGCAGTCACAACATATATTTTTTTTTTTCAAGGAGATGTCTGCTGAAAGTTCTTGAGGTTTATAAAAGTAACCAATGTCTTTCCCAAAATCTAATTCACTGTTAATTTCAACTACCGTATTTTCCTGCGTATAAGACGCTCGGTGTATAAGGCGCATTACCCCAGAATCGGGGGAATGTGATTAAAGTGTCAACGTACAAGGCGCACCGCCGTATAAGGCGCACCATGACCGCTCAGTAGTGCAGTGCAGTGCATGCCAGAAGCGCTATAGCACGACCATGCCGCCACCACCACGCGTCGTACTAGGAAAGTAGTCTGGTTGCGCCCAAGTGATCCCGCGGTGTTGTGCGTAATACACTGTGATTAATAATCGAGGTGAAAAACAGACACGGCAAAAGTTGACAACCTTGCACACATCGCATAGAGACTTAGTCATTAGAAAGCGTTGTAGATAAAAATGCGCGATCGTGTACGATGTTGGGCATGCTATTTTCAGAAACAGGGGAATTCTGCTTTTGGTATGTCACACACGAGTGAGGTCTTTCGTGAGTATTATTTACGGTGAATGAATGCATGAAAATCTTGCGCTAACGACCTTCATTGGAAAACACGGCCGCTTTGTTAGGTTGAGGTCCACCGAAAGTTACACAAGCGGTAATCATCACTTTGATCTCAAGCGACACCAGATAAGGCGCACCGTTAGATAAGACGCAGTGACGTTTTCGTACCTTTGAAAGTCAGATAAGCCGCGTCTTATACGCAGGAAAATACGGTACTTTAGATGTTACACATGACGACAAAGTACGACATGTAAAATTTGACATGATTTCTGTCTGCCACAAAACAGATAATATGAATAGCTACAGGGCGTATGAATTGTAAACAGCTGTCTACAATTACAATCCAACAGAGTGAACTCATGCAATTGCATAATGTATAAATTATTTCCAAAATTGTCTGTCAGTGGTGTAGCTACAAAAAAAAACCCCACAAACCTTGAAATCCTTGAAGGATGTGGAGGGAAGATCAAACTTCTCAGCAAGGAACATCTTCAGTTTGCTAGGAAGAAACAACAAAAAGTAGAAATGTGTTTGGTTTGTAGAAAGTACTGAAGGGGAGATACAACATACCTGTGAGGGCAGAGTTGGTTGTTGTGTTTGATTAGCCCTATATGCGCTGTAATGGCAGCAATTGAGCTGTATACTCCCCAGGGAGCTGAGATGGTTTCAGGAATGATTTATGCGCCTGATGAGCAGGGGTAATAATATAATGCGCCTTGAGCACCAGTTTGGTGGATACGTGCACTATATAAGTCCACATTATTATTATTATTATTAACACTGTCAATGTTGGCAAAACCGCTGTTATGAGTGTGCTTACTCTGATCTCTTTGAATCTTTGATAAAACAAGCGACTGCGAAAAACAATTTAATCAGATGTTTAGTGTTAATTTCAGAAAAAAATTTATATGCAATAAAAACCTCAGACAAGCATTTCTCTAATGATAATAATTGAACTAAGTAGATGTTATGTACATCTGGGTTTTGATAATTCATTTCTTTTGGAGATGTAACAAATTGATGCTTGTGTATAAAGGACTTAAGGGCTTCTTTAGGGGTAAAATGCATGTGTTCATTAATTATTCTTCACTTACTTGATAAACCTTTCCTTCCGATTGGAGATGTTTGCGAAAGTGCCGTTCAGTACCATTGACACCTGAATTACAATACTGGAGAAAACAAAGAAACAATATCATCATGATCAGAGCAGACTTTCAACAGTGACTGAAAATTACTGGGTCATTTATGCAGTATCCAAACACTAACCTTTACCCTAACCAAACCCTACTCTTTCCCCAACCCTGAGGATAACTCTTACCCCCACACCAACCCTTAGAAAAGCCCCATCGCCAGCCCCAGGGTTGACTCTTACCCCAAACCCAACCCTACCCATAAGAATAATCCTTACCCTATCCCCAACCCCAACCCTAAGGATATCATAAGGAATTTGCTTGTAGAAGATGAAACAAAATGACACTTACTCTTGTGGTTAAACATCACGCAATCAAAAAACATGCAAGAGAAATAAAAAGAAAGTTATTAGTTATTAGATTATTTGATTATTTTTTTAGTAAATTAAATTGAATTGAATTGAATTGAAATGCAGATATTAATAACATGCACATGTCAAGAATGAGTCAACAAAATACACATAAATACACAGATTTAAAATGCAGCAAAAAGACAAATTTTGTCATGTCTGTTTTGTGGATCCTTTCTGTAACATTAACCCTAACCCCCAAGGTATTCTGGCTAGGAACCTTCCTGAATCCTCCAAAATCCATCAGTGCACTTTTGGAAACATGCCCTTATCTTCAAAATGTACCATGCATTTTCGTTGATCTTTCATATTCAGCACTTATGGCCTGTACTTCTTGCCAGGTAGTAATTTTGTCCCAATCGAATAAGTGAAAGTACCAGTTTCCAACAGTGCTGAATTTTCCCCAAAAAGTGCCCCTTGGAGGATTTTGCAGGATATGGGGTGGTTAGGGTTAATGATTTGACTTTATAAAAATAAACAGGTGTGTCAAAAAAATTAA
The DNA here is from genome assembly GCA_029582265.1 of Zoroaster sp. YZ-2022. Lineage (NCBI taxonomy): Eukaryota > Metazoa > Echinodermata > Asteroidea > Forcipulatida > Zoroasteridae > Zoroaster > Zoroaster sp. YZ-2022. The sequence goes on along the minus strand of CM055821.1, from coordinate 4,279,301 downwards.
CATAATTTCTTGGAGAAATTTCAATGACACATGGTGGAATATCGATGTCGTTTCGGTGTGCGGTAACACCATGTATTTATCTCAACTAACGTGAAGCTGAGGTACAGGTTCTGAAAAGAACCTTATCACACAACTCATATCTCAACCTTCGTTAAGTGAGAAAGGTTCAAGGGAGAACCAATGTCGGGCAACTCATTTTTCTCTACTGCTGCTAAGTGAGAAATATGGTTCAGGGAGAACCGTGGGGACTTCACGGGTTAATATGGTTCAGGGAGAAATGAAAACCGAAACGAAAACAAAACTTTCCTTGAAAACATTTGGCCGCGCGATATCCCAAACCAAATTCAAATTACTCAACAATTGGACAGGAGGTTCTTGTATCATCTTAATAATTAACCATGCTTGTTTCAAGGGGGGCAACCATTTGATACCATCATAGCCCGTTTGTATACTGTTTTGAGTCAATGTTTTCCCCCTCATACTGCCTCACCTCAGAATCCCAATACCTGCATTCTGCTTTCCCATTACAATTTGACAATATTACTGAGTTCAGAAGAAATGTCAATATTTTCTCTGAATCTCGCCCGCTTTTCTTTATTTCTAAAGCTTCCACCCTATGTCACCATTTGATAACCTTCATTTGACAATCTTTAAAAATAAATACAAAAATACAAATGTAATGGTTTTACGTACCACATTTTCTATTAGAACATCTCCATATTCCATTGCCATTGCACACACTGGGGAAAAAAACACCTCATATTAACAAATCTACAAACTAGAACACTGGGAATACATCTTAATATGGGGAGGGGATAGGGAGGGGGAGGGGGTGGGGAGGGGGTGGGGAGGGGGAAGGGAGGGGAGGGGAAGGGAGAAGGGAGGGGAAGGGGAAGGGAAGGGGGTGGGGAGGGGAAGGGAAGGGGGTGGGGAGGGGAGGGGAAGGGGAGGGGGAGAGGGAGGAGAGGGAGGAGAAAGGAGAAAGAAGGAGAAAGAAGAAAAAAAGAGACGTACATAAATTCGAAGCAGGAGGAGTGGGGGATCAAATTAAATCAAGTGATTAAATAGAGTCGGCCGAGGACTCTGATTAAATTTTGTCATGTGAAAACATTTATTTTTAAATTGTTGACACAGTGCTGACATGGAGGAAGGGTTTTGAGAATCGTTTTGAGAATCGTTTTGAGAATCATTTTGATTGTATCCCCACCTTGGAGATTGTCATTTTTTTTCAGTGCTAAATGTACATACAGTGTATACTCATGTTATGTTCTTAAGCCATCCCGACAATGGATTTATTAAATAACGAAAGTATGAATGGAATGGATAAACTTCTGAATTACTTCTTTATTACTTTCAGCCACCATCACTGTGGGAGCCACCATCACTGTGGGAGCCGAATATGTGAAATCCTTTTGTGCGGACAAAAAATGTGAAAGATACAATGGGTGATTTACTATCACATAAAATAATATGTGAAGTTTTATCTATCACATATTCCTTACTTTTCACATATTTGGTAACTTAGGTGTGGTCTTATCAGATAAAGAAAATATGTGAAATGTACCAAATGTAGCCTTGCTGCACAAGCCATTGTTGAAGGATTAACTTATCACATAAATTTTGTTTTTGTGAAACTTTAAAAGGACGTTCTTTCTTCTCCTCCTCTCTTGAGGTCGCTATACAGTGGACAAAACAAACTTACCACTGGTTGCATCCATCAGAAGAATCATGAACTGTGCCAGCCATATAGAAGGAGTCATCACTCAGTCCTTGGCAATACATTTGACCTGGAATTGACGTTTACATAAAAAACGCACAAAACATTTTTATTCTTGAACAGATAATTTGTATGTCCAAGACAGTTTAGACATTCCGATTGGTTGAGAACCAGTCACGCTGTGGGATTAAACGGTCAGGTTAGGACTGGTTGAGTCTGGATCTTAAGTGCGTCGTGTGCCAGCTGCTGTGTCATGCTGGATGCGCAGTTTGAGCCAACAGGATTTTTCCATGCAAAATATGGTTGAAACAGTGTTTCTTTTTTTTTGCACCAAAAATAACTAATTTTTGATATTTCGAAAATCAAAATCAGGAGGGCATTTACGAATGGTAATAAAAGCTCAGTGTTTGGTTTTTACCGCAAGATAAATACCTCAGGTTCATGGCCACAAGCGATAAAGAGTCTTTTACTTTCAGAGTGCGGGGGCCCAACAAAGTGTGTTGGGAATGTACCTCGAACAAACCTCTTGGATTATACACAAAGTTTTTCAACAATTATCAAAAACAGAGAGTAAGCCAGGGTTTGCAAATGTGGTGTCCATTTTTTAAAACTTATAATACTTTGACATTATTACGATAAAACAAACAGGGTCTCCATTTAACCAAATAGGGTGTCCAAAAGAACAATTTAAAAATTGCCGGCTTATACTACGAATTAAATCAAAGTATATTTAAGCAGTTTGACTATTATTACCAAAACAGACGACCGGATTGCCTCGTTTGTCAAAGAACTGTGGCAGACACTGTCCACACAAGTTAGGGGCACACTGTGCCTCAGGATTGGAGGGACAGCTGGCGTACTCGCAGGGATCATGGGCACAGACCTCCAGTGGTTGGTCTTCTGGACAATCAACTAAACACATTTGAAGAAAATCAATAGTTTTATTAAAAATCTCCTGCATTCTACACTTTCTTCATTCTCCTGACGACGGCTAGAGCAGACTAGTCAAAACGTTGAGAACAAACCAACCAGCTCTTCTCAGAGCCATCACTCCTTCAAAGAACTCAATTATAGTTTTATTGATGTTAGTATACTGTATATTGACCATTTGTATATATCGATAACTTCCTTTTAGAAAGTAAAACAATTACATTGAAATGAGATATTTCACAAAATGGTTGTCAAAAACTTGGTTTTACAGTAAAACAGTAACAACATTAGTATATAACCCACCATAAATTCATTTTGATACATATTTACTGTAAAACCATGCTTTTCAAAGCATTTCATTTCACTTCTTCACGTAAAACGGCAATGTTCCGATGAAGAAGAAAATTTTCTGAAACTGTTGTAGCAAATAGCCAAAGGCAGGGACAACACATCTTCTTTAAAATCAGTTTGAGGTTGAAATATATATATATCTAGGCACATACCACTAGGCTTGGGATGAAGGCATACCATTCCACACTCATTACTGCAACATTTTGTCCTTCCAGGGCACTCACTGTCATCGATACAGTTAGATGGGCAGTTGTTTTGTGGACCACCAATGCGTGGTTCCACAATCGGGCATTCTCCACGCTTAACCACTGTTGATGTATGGCAAGAAAACCAACTGATTCAATACAATGAAAAAAGTACTCAACTACAATAACAGAGCTTGAGTTTGAGTATGAGTACTTGTTCATTTTTCTGTACTCGTACTCATGAAAAAGTACTCAACTGAAACTATAGAGTTTGAGTATGAGTACTCGCACTCATACTCCAGTACATTTTTCTGTACTCATACTCATGAAAAAGTACTCAACTGCGACCATAGAGTTTGAGTACTCGTACTCATACTCGTACTCCAGTACATTATTATGTACTCGTACGCATGAAAAAGTACTCGACTACATGTATTACTTGAATCAGACTCAACTACAAGTCTTACTTGAATCATAGACTCAAATCAAAGACTCAAATCAAAGACTCAAATCAAAGACGTCAGACTTAAGTCACAATTTTCGGTGACTCAAACACATTTTTCTGTACTCATGCTCATGAAAAAGTACTTAAAAAGACATACGCCACAATTTTCAGTGACTTGACTTTAATAATAACTCAAGTCCACTGCCAGAAAATGACTTAATCATCAAAATTCCATGTGTACTCCACGCAATTTCTGTGTTGAATTTCTGTGAGTTAAATCTAATTTTAATACTATGACTAAATTGTAAATTTACTAAAGAGAGTCAATTTGTGACCTCCGAATTACTGTATCCAATGGATGAATTAAAAATCTACCAACAAATAAATCAATTTTGTTTAGTGAAAACAAAATTGAACCTACTTTTTTGACTGAATGACACACAATATTGATGATAGAATCAATTTTGAATTATGAGAAAGGTAACAAACATATTTGTAAAAACAAACAGTTGGACGATACCTGGCATTGGCGCCATGCAAACGTGCCCACAACCATTGGAGCAGCATTTTTGTCCCCTGTCACAATCGCCATCAGCAGTGCACATTTCCACACAGATACCACCAATGCTATCTCTTATAACAGGGCACGCTCCCGGCACATCTGCAAGAAACAAGGGGGAAAATGTGGCTCAGAATGGAATTTATTCAATGGCACAGGTTAGTTTTGCAGTATATTTCTTGACAATTAGATGGTTGAAATTAATGTACATTTCCAAATACCAATGGTGTACCTTCATTTTTTATAAAGGGTCTATGAAATGAAGAGTTATTTTACTAAAAAAAAAAACATTATGCACAAATTGGATGCTATGTCTATATATCACTTTTCTACCATTTACTCGCCAATTTGTGGGTGTTTTGGTACTTTTTAGTATATATATGTTACCAATGAAAAATCTGCATATTCATGAGCAAATCAGTGATATCACAGCAGGATCACATGCAACATCATAAAAGTTGACTTTGTCTTGTATTAAAAAAAAAAGTCAGTTCTGTAATTTTGTTGTTGTGCCGTCTTGTTTACAAGAGTATTGGTTTTGGGGTTGTGATTTTGTGCACTTTCAGTGCTGCTGTGACACCGAGTTCCTGGCGTGTTCTCACCAAAAAGCGCCCTCTTGTGCCAAGGAAAAGCATGAACATTTTTACAAATTTAAACAATATACTCAGTCTTCACTTTCGACAAAAACAGACCAATTTTGTTTTAACTATCGTAGGCTCTTTAACCTATAGGCCCATTCTAAATGCAAAAACCTCAGAAATATTTAATGAATACATTTTCTTCATTTGACAAAGAACTCCCAGAGAAACTCTTCAAATCTCTCACACAATTTGATAAGTTTATCCTACCTTCAGGCTCAGTGCAGACGTAACCACAGCCATTACTGCAACACTTCCTGCTATCAGGGCATTCATGATCTCCATTACACATCTGAACACAGATTCCACCAGCGTCTGGGGACGGGACTGGGCACATTCCAGGCTTCTCCACTAGATGTGTGTATCAAATGAAAACATTAATATCAAAATGATAAGTTGGGAGTACACAGTAGAAAGAGCATGCAAGTTGAACTAAAAAATCACAGAGAGTTTAGGAGAATGCAGACCTTCCGAGCACTGTGTATACAAGCTTCAACGTGGGCATTTTGTTTTTGGTGGGTGGGTGGGTGGGTTGTGGGGTGGGGGTGTCAAATAAGATTTATGTGACAATTACGTCTAAGCATGTGTGACTATCCAAATGAACTTATAATGTACAAGCAAGGATATACTTATGTGGCCTTTTTCTTGTGCGGCTATATATATACATTTTTTTTTCAAATAAGAACTTGCGTTCACTTATTTGTCTTAAGCTTTCCTATCACCCATGTAGCTCACGTGGCTATCCTAAGACCCATGTACGTACCTTTGACTGGTTCCACACAGATGTTTCCACAGCCAAAGCTACAGCATTTGCTGCGGTGGCCCTGGTCATCGCAGTCATCGTCATCTGAACATAGCAACTGCAGGATCATTTGTGTAGCCATGCCCCTGGGTAGGGAATGAGGGCAATCGCCGGGTTCCTCTGAACAGAGTCAAACCCAAAGCAAATTTTTGGTCAAATGTAACAAAGTGATTTAATTGACACTGTTCCAACTCATTTCATTCAACTTGTGGCTCCAAGGCCAGAGTAATTCACTGTGTCACAGACAGAGAACCTTTTTTTAAAAAGGTTTTCATGATTTGAATCCGATTGCTTAAATGGTAGAATGTAAGATTTGTATGGTGAAAAGAATTAAGTAAAGACTGTTTGGAGAGACACGATGTGAAAAATTCTCTTTTGAGTAGTAATTAGTTCTGAAAAGAACTGGTGGCTACAGAGAGAATTTAACAACCAAACTGTGAAAATTTCAGTTTATTATGTAGTCAACAAACAAACAAACAAATGAACAAAAGAAAGAAAATATAAACGAATGAACGGATGAATGAATGGATGAAAAAATGACATAAAAACAAACAAACCAACAAACCAACCAGCCAACCAACAAAACAAACAAATAAACAAAAGAAAGAAAATATAAACGAATGAACGGATGAATGAATGGATGAAAAAATGACATAAAAACAAACAAACCAACAAACCAACCAGCCAACCAACAAACAAATAAATGAACAAAAGAAAGAAAAAATAAACGAATGAACGGATGAATGAATGGATGAAAAAATGACATAAAAACAAATAAACCAATCAGCCAACCAACAAACCAACCAGCCAACCAACAAGCTAACAAACAAACAAAATCAACAAACATCCTAAGATAAAAGAAAAAGAAATCTAACTTGTGGCATCATACACAAATAAAAAAAAAGGAAAGAAAAGACAAATGAACGAACAAATGACAAACAAATCAATAAACCAACCAACAGACTAACAAACAGAAAAAAACCGTCTACCTTGTGGCATCATACACACATGTCCGCAGCCGTTACCGCAACATTTCGATCTTCCTGCACACTCCTCGTCTCCGCTACATCTTTCAACACAAATACCTCCGACGCCCATTGGTACCATAGGGCATGTTCCAGGCTTCTTAGCTGCAGGTTGCAAAACAAAACAAGTAAACTGTCACGTTTAACAGCAAGGTATATATCATTGAAAAATGTTGGCAAAACTGCTTCTACAAAGTATGCATTGGCCGTATCCGAACTGATGGATTTGTCTATGGCTAGATCACTGTTTCTTCCTATACTTCAGCATTGCTGCCGCCGCCAATAGCCGTAGCCATATCCAAAAATGCTTAATTGAATCAAGGTATATATATACATTAAACAACCAAACTGGATGTTATTTCTATGGAAGATTGATACCAACATCGATTTTGCACCAAGTAATTATTTTTGCATTACAAATCATTGTGTGCCCGGAAAAAGGTCGTAAGGCTCTACGACCTTCTTCCGGGAACACAAAGTACAACTTTTTGTCCCAGCAGAAGGTCTTTAGCAATAAAATGGCTCCTTTGAAAAAAAGTAGGGCATAATTGTTATATATTTGTTGCTAGAATTACTCCCAAGACATGTTTTTCCATTCCCATGCGTAATTTAACTTTCCTACAATGACTTTATATAAATGGCAGAAAAACGACCAAACTTTCACACTCAGTTTTCTTGAAACACAATTTTGCGCATTAATTGCTTACAACCTTTTGCCGGTCACACTTTCGTTATGACCTTCTTCCGGGCACATGATGAAATACTATACCTAGCCTTTACTGCAGGATAATGACCAGTTTTGACCTCGCTTTCAGCTTGGTCTTTAGTGCCTGTTGTCACGGTCACCAACCAACGGAAAAGACTGCACAACCAACACTTATTCCCAAATTAATGAGATAATTTAGAAGAAAAAAAACCTACCTCTAATTGGCTCCTGGCAAACGGTGCCACAGCCGTTGCTGCAGCATTTACTGTCAACTGCTTGGTCTTCACAATCTTCGTCAGATGAACATTGTTCTTCGCATGGGAACGTACTAAGAACTTGAGGAACATAGGGACACTCTCCCGGCATTTCTGTTGGGTAATTATCAGGTGTTAATAACCTCCTTGAAATAGGCCTGTTCTGTTATTAAAAGCCCCTTATCCGTGCACTGCCCTATGAGGGCGCTATTTATGCAAGCAGCTGTCTCCAGCATATTGTTTAAAGGGCACTTTAAAATCTATTTACATGTATAAATGTTAGTGGTTACCAAATAGCAAGAGAAAAATTCATTTTTCAGGTAGAAAAGTACAGGTACATGTAGAAGTTCAAAAGCATAGATAAGAGTATGGTATTTGGAAGGAGGTAGGCAAAAAGATATATGCAGCTGTACAAAGGTATGCAGCTGTACAAAGTCTAATTGCAGTCCAACATTCTGTAATGCCGTGCACACTTAGAGGTTGATGCAGTTTTCCCAATGATGGCCCCAACAAAATGAAGCAGGAGTAGCTTTCTTTTTAGTTGGGGAATTAGCTTGACTTTGAGAGGGATATACATGTAGAACGGACAAACCTACCAATGTAATAGCAATATTACCTATGGGTTAAGTACAACGGAATCCACAGCCTTGATTGCAGCATTTCATCCGTCCACAAAGGACAAACCTACCAATGTATGAGCAATATTACCTATGGGCTCAGTACAACGGAATCCACAACCTTGATTGCAGCATTTCATCCGTCCACAAAGGACAAACCTACCAATGTAATAGCAATATTACCTATGGGCTCAGTACAACGGAATCCACAGCCTTGATTGCAGCATTTCATCCGTCCACAAAGGACAAACCTACCAATGTATGAGCAATATTACCTATGGGCTCAGTACAACGGAATCCACAACCTTGATTGCAGCATTTCATCCGTCCACAAAGGACAAACCTACCAATGTAATAGCAATATTACCTATGGGCTCAGTACAACGGAATCCACAGCCTTGATTGCAGCATTTCATCCGTCCACAAAGGACAAACCTACCAATGTAATAGCAATATTACCTATGGGCTCAGTACAACGGAATCCACAACCTTGATTGCAGCATTTCATCCGTCCACAAAGGACAAACCTACCAATGTAATAGCAATATTACCTATGGGCTCAGTACAACGGAATCCACAGCCTTGATTGCAGCATTTCATCCGTCCACGACACTGAGTGTCACCGGTGCATTCTCCACAAAACCCGAAATGGTCCACGGGCGGCAAAGGGCAGGTACCGGCTTTCATTACTGAATTGAAATGAAATAAGGAGAAATATGTCAGCAAGAATGTGCATGGTCAGTTGACTACGAGATATCACGCAATAAAATCAATCAATCAAAGCTTTTTATGGTACAAACTCAATAGCCTGGAGGTCTGACGTCATGCTTTTGAGGCTCATGAATTAAGCCAGATACGTGTACCTGCCATGCGGCCGACATCTTTGTTTCTCGGAGATTCAACTTTGACCTTGGTTGGTAGTTAGCGCAAGCCTGATGCACAAGCGCGTAAGCGTATATCCAACGTATATCCAATGTCTTTATTCTTGAGGATAAAGACAGGAGACCAGTCTATAAACTCAAAAGCTGATGGTGACATGATTTCAGCTTGTGTGTGTTTTGAAGAATGATTATAAGCTATGAGTCTATATTTGTTGGACTGAATAATACATTGTTTATACATATGTACCTTGCATTTCTGGATCACGGCAAACCTGTCCACACCCGTTGCTACAGCATTTCTCGTGTCCGTCACATTCGGTATCGTCCATACACTCTGTAATGCATAATCCACCAGTACCAGGCGGGATCATGGGGCATGTTCCAGGCTTGTGCTTTTGTGGTTCGCGGCAAACCTGTCCACAGCCGTTGCTACAGCATTTCTTGTTTCCGTCACATTCAGTATCGTCCATACACTCGGTAATGCATAATCCACCAGTACCAGGCGGGATCATGGGGCATGTTCCAGGCTTGTGCATTTGAGGATCGCGGCAAACCTGTCCACACCCGTTGCTACAGCATTTCTTGTTTCCGTCACATTCGGTATCGTCCATACACTCTGTAATGCATAATCCACCAGTACCAGGCGGGATCATGGGGCATGTTCCAGGCTTGCGCATTTCTGGATCGCGGCAAACTTGTCCACAGCCATTGCTACAGCATTTCTTGTTTCCGTCACATTCAGTATCGTTCATACATTCTGTAATGCATATTCCACCAGTACCAGGCGGGATCATGGGGCATGTTCCAGGCTTGCGCATTTCTGGATCACGGCAAACCTGTCCACAGCCATTGCTACAGCATTTCTTGTTTCCGTCACAATTTGTATCATCCATACACTCTGTAATGCATATTCCACCGGTACCAGGTGGGTTCATGGGGCATGTTCCAGGTTTCTGCATTTGTGCATCTTGGCAAACCTGTCCACAGCCATTGCTACAGCATTTCTTGTTTCCGTCACATTCAGTATCGTTCATACATTCTGTAATGCATAATCCACCAGTACCAGGTGGGATCATGGGGCATGTTCCAGGCTTGCGCATTTCTGGATCGCGGCAAACTTGTCCACAGCCATTGCTACAGCATTTCTTGTTTTCATCACATTCGGTATCGTCCATACACTCTGTAATGCATAATCCACCAGTACCAGGTGGGATCATGGGGCATGTTCCAGGCTTGCGCATTTCTGGATCGCGGCAAACTTGTCCACAGCCATTGCTACAGCATTTCTTGTTTTCATCACATTCGGTATCGTCCATACACTCTGTAATGCATAATCCACCAGTACCAGGTGGGATCATGGGGCATATTCCAGGTTTGCGCATTTCTGGATCACGGCAAACCTGTCCACAGCCATTGCTACAGCACTTCCTGTTTCCGTCGCATTCGGTATCATTCATACATTCTGTAATGCATAATCCACCAGTACCAGGTGGGATCATGGGGCATGTTCCAGGCTTGCGCATTTCTGGATCACGGCAAACCTGTCCACAGCCATTGCTACAGCATTTCTTGTTTCCATCACATTCGGTATCATTCATACATTCTGTAATGCATATTCCACCAGTACCAGGCGGGATCATGGGGCATATTCCAGGCTTGCGCATTTCTGGATCACGGCAAACCTGTCCACAGCCATTGCTACAGCACTTCCTGTTTCCGTCGCATTCGGTATCATTCATACATTCTGTAATGCATAATCCACCAGTACCAGGTGGGATCATGGGGCATATTCCAGGCTTGCGCATTTCTGGATCACGGCAAACCTGTCCACAGCCGTTGCTACAGCATTTCCTGGTTCCGTCACATTCGGTATCATCCATACACTCTGTAATGCATAATCCACCAGTACCAGGCGGGATCATGGGGCATATTCCAGGCTTGCGCATTTCTGGATCACGGCAAACCTGTCCACAGCCGTTACTACAGCATTTCCTGGTTCCGTCACATTCGGTATCATTCATACATTCTGTAATGCATAATCCACCAGTACCAGGTGGGATCATGGGGCATATTCCAGGCTTGCGCATTTGTGGATCGCGGCAAACCTGTCCACAGCCGTTGCTACAGCACTTCCTGTTTCCGTCGCATTCGGTATCATTCATACATTCTGTAATGCATAATCCACCAGTACCAGGTGGGATCATGGGGCATATTCCAGGCTTGCGCATTTCTGGATCACGGCAAACCTGTCCACACCCGTTGCTACAGCATTTCTTGTTTCTGTCACATTCGGTATCGTCCATACACTCTGTAATGCATAATCCACCAGTACCAGGTGGGATCATGGGGCATGTTCCAGGCTTGTGCATTTGAGGATCGCGGCAAACCTGTCCACAGCCGTTGCTGCAGCATTTCTTGTTTCCGTCACATTCGGTATCGTCCATACACTCTGTAATGCATAATCCACCAGTACCAGGTGGGATCATGGGGCATATTCCAGGCTTGCGCATTTCTGGATCACGGCAAACCTGTCCACAGCCGTTGCTACAGCATTTCTTGTTTCTGTCACATTCGGTATCATTCATACACTCTGTAATGCATAATCCACCAGTACCAGGTGGGATCATGGGGCATGTTCCAGGCTTGCGCATTTGTGGATCGCGGCAAACCTGTCCACAGCCATTGCTACAGCACTTCCTGTTTCCATCGCATTCGGTATCATTCATACATTCTGTAATGCATAATCCACCAGTACCAGGTGGGATCATGGGGCATATTCCAGGCTTGTGCATTTGTGGATCACGGCAAACCTGTCCACAGCCGTTGCTACAGCATTTCCTGGTTCCGTCACATTCGGTATCATCCATACACTCTGTAATGCATAATCCACCAGTACCAGGCAGGATCATGGGGCATGTTCCAGGCTTCACTGTAAAATGTAAAACAAGTTGAACACAATATCAAATTTTAATGAAATGGGGGATGAAAGAAGGAAGAATTAATTAAGGATGAATTAAATTTGTAATAATTGTTTTTTTGCCTCATTATTGCAGGTCAAAGAAGATCTACTTCATAGGGACCCGATTTCACAAACCTCATGTGATCTCGGTTGTTAGGTACGCACATAAAACAGCTTTTTTACTAAGCAATCAAGATGGAAATACACCAATCCAGGTATGGTCATAATCATCCCCAGCCCACCTTTAGCAAACTTAGTCATGCCACCTGCATAAAAGCCAAGTGCTTGACTGGCTGGCATAGTTACAATTGTCATGGAAAAGGCTTCATCCTATTGGTTAATCTGTGCTGTTTGATTGCTAGTTATGCAGTATTTGGATCTGTAACTAGATCAGCATGAGTAACGCAAATCGGCTTTGCTTGCGTACAAAATCGGCCATCTTTATGAGCAATGTCAACACATTTTTGAATGCATACCTGTGCACTACACACGTTTCAACAAATCCTGTGCATCATTGGTCGGTGAAGCACTTTTCTGCATTGAGACAAATTTGAACGCTTGGTGCAGCTCAAAGCGAAATCCAAGTTGTACATAAAGATGGCGTCTATTGGGGAACTATCTCCAGCAAGGTTTCATACAGATTCAGTATAATCCTACCTCTTTGACACTTTACGCGCCGAGCTCTCACATCAAAGAACTCGACTGGACACTCTAACGCCCGGCTTGGATCCAGACAAGGAGAAGCAAAGCATTTGGCCTTTGGGTCAGATGGGCAGGTAGCCCCGTCACATGGGTCCAATTCTTCTGAAGTATATTCCAAAAAACCTGGTGGGCACGTGATGGCTGTAAAAAAAAAGGAGTCATTTCACTACTTTTAATAATATATCCACACACTCTAAAAACTCCCGGGTCAGAATTGACTGGAGAAAGAGTTTGCAAGCACCAGACCCATTTTGGTTAATATCAGACTGACCCCAAAAACCAATGGCCAACAGTGCAGATGTGTCTACTCACCATCACCTGTCTGACAGTTAACATGACGGCCTTCTTCGTCCACAAACTGCGCACGGCACATTCCACAACGGATGGTGACGCATCGAGCCACAGGATTGGCTGGACACACGGCTGAGTCACATGGGTTAACGAGGCAGGTCACCTCCGCTATCCCAGCAGGGCACCCAATCACTAACAAAAAAGATCAAGAAAAGAGGTTTGAAAAAAAGGAACTTTAAGCTAAAACATGATTATTGGTTACTGAAAGGAAAAATATACTATTGGAAAACTTCTAGCGTGTCTGACTTCATGTTAATAAAGATATATTGTATATTTAAAACACTATAATAGAGAAGCATGGACAGTGGTGTAGCATGTTAAGACTACCATTCAATACTCTAGTTTAACCCATATCCGCCGATCTACGTGATAACCCGTAGATATGTAAAACGCTACAAACGCCGACCTACGTGATTTTCCGTACCGTGCTTTTGTCCAATTCCAATTTACTACGTTTTTCCGATGACTGTATTTCATGATTATAGATATGAAATTAGACAAGTCTGACATCATAATAAAGTGCATGTTCTCCTCTTTCCATCAGTATATAATGTGTCTGTGTCAGTGATTGTAATATTCTCTAAATAAGGAATCTTTCTGATTGTGTGCAAAAACATTGTATCTCTGTGCAGGGGCTTAGGCACATAGTCTTTTGTGTGTTTACATGGTTAGGCGGATATGGGTTAAGGTATTCTTGCGTTATTTTATTTCCAGGTACCAAATCTGAATGCGTAGACAATTGTATAATTTACTTTAAAAGAACACTTTTTTGGAATTTTTTTACCTTCTCAAAGATTTTAAACAATTTCAGGGAAATGATTAACATGGAATACGCATCTTGAAATTCTTGAGGACTATCTGAGATTTTACCTTCTCCTGTCACACAATTTAAACGTACGCCCTTGAAGCCCACGTACACCGGATTACAGCCTCCGCAGTGGTCCACCAAACATCTCGCATTCGGGTAGAAATCGCAGGATTGTTGTGAGCACACATCCTGGCCGGAGCAGTTCATGAAGGGAAGACTAGGTGGGCAGCCAGAGTCTAAAAGATGAAGTTTATTTATAAATACCTACATGTATGTGGAGTATACCGTACCAGTCTTAAAATGTTTTCTGTCTTGAAACAGGCTTTTTTTATTCACCGTTTTGTAAACAAATAATTACAGCGGTAAACTCTGCTATAGTACAGTATAAATCATTTACACTTGAATGGTGTTAATAGTACTCGCGATGTATTACCAGAGAAAATCTTGTCTCCCACTATTCACATTGTGTTTCTCCAGTTCATCATCTTAAATTTGATTCGTTCTTGTTTTGTTCATTTCACATTTCTTGTTGTTTTAAAAACTCTGTTAATTGTTAATTGTTAAATTCAATATTATAATTGATCTGTGTTATTATATTAGGCCCCACAAAAAAATCTCTAGTTTCTGGTTATCGGTCAACTTCAAAATCGGTGTGGTGACATGCATTTTTTTTTAAAATTTTTGGGTAATCTTTTATTTTTTGGCCAACAGGAAAAAACGTGATACATGTATACGCTGGGACCAAATGTCCCATACACAAAGTATGGTGGCTAAGAGAGGCCTCACAAATCGGGCAAACGTTCATACCCCTATGTGAAAAAGTCGTTTAAAACACAGCACGGCAGAAATCCAATTGATCCGGCAATTTTGGCTGCAATTGGACATCATTTCGTAGCAAAAAAAGAAAATTAAAAATGCTGATGCACAGGTCTGAGGCGACGCAGGCGGAGACCAGAAACCCTTTTTTTTGGCCTTAAATAGACAATATCGTCATTTTCAACAGGGCATGGAATCAGAGTAACTGAAAAAAAGAAAAACCCACATGATAAGGTCATATTACCGTTGCTGTGGTATAAATGAGCTAGTAATTTTCAGTCGCCGTTTTCATCTTAAACTAGGATACTGATTCCATGCCCTGTTGAAAGTCTGCTCTGACCGTGACAATTGATGTTCTACCTTTAAGGCATCATTGTTTAGAAGTTTTGGCTTTTATGGGCCATACCTCCATATCATGTTTTCCTTATTGGCGCCCTCATTAGGTGGTGACCTTAATTCTTAATAATCATACCTGTATCACACTGTACACGACGAGCTGCTGCGTCGTAGAACTCAACTGGAGGAATCATAGGCCTGTTCGGATTAACACACTGTGCGACAACGCACTTGCCCTTCAGCGCAGATGGACAGGTTGCCCCGGCACACGGATCCATTCCTGTGGGAGTGTATTCCACATAGCCAGGTGGACATGTGAGGGCTGTAAACCACAACAAGTTTAGAGAATTTGTTTATCTGAAAGTTGCGTTTGAGGGAAGGTGTACAGGTTGGAGTAAATTACCTGATTAAAATATTGAACAATTATTCCGTCTGGACTGATCTCATTTCAGAGAAAACACATCAAATAAATATGCCAATTTTCAAGTACGAGGCTTAAGCGCACCTCCTTCCTGCCTTAACCCCTTAAGTTACCCCCTCCCCTTCTAATTTTATTCCTTTATACTGTCATGCCTATACTACAAATTTCAACATGTGACATGTTTTGATGATTGATTTTACCAACAAAGAATGCATACAGAATAAGCCAAATTATGACCAAATAACTATCTACCTACAATGCATGGGATTTACAAAAGTAAGATCGCCTAGTCCCGGCCTCCCTGGATACCACTTACTGCACCAAACGCTATTCTTAGTAACTGTATGATCAGACGATAACACTGATGAACACATCCCTTGCAATGCACCTAATTTATAGATAGTTGTGATTGTCCAACTTAATTCCTGGGGCCAATTTCACGGAGCTGCTAAGCAGAGAATTTTGCTTAGCAATATAAAACGGACACCAGCCAAAATGCATATATTTTGTATGAAAGTTTGGCTGGTAACCAAAGAATTCTGCTATTAAAGCAAACTTTTCTGGTAAGCAATTTTATCGGTAAGCCGCTCTATGAAATTGGACCCTGGGCAAGAGAGGAGCGGGAATGAGGAATCCTGATTCTGCTCGAAAGCTGTTTGGACGATCGAGGGTCATACACGTATAGCTTTATACCTTCGCCGGTCTGACAGTTAACATGACGGCCTTCTTCATCCACAAACTGTGCATGACACATTCCACAGCGAACGGTGACGCATCGAGCCAAAGGATTGGCTGGACACTCGGCCGAGTCACATGGGTTAATGAGGCAGGTCACCTCCGCTATCCCAGGAGGACACTTGGATACTAGAAATCAGAATGAATAAATCAGTATAAAGGAATATGCTCTTTGAATCAAGATATACATTGAAGGGAAGGTACAACATTGGTAATGTTGGCAAAACTGCTTCTATGAGTATGCTTACTCTCTCTGAATCAAGATACACATTGAAGGGAAGATACACATTGAAGGGAAGGTACAGCATTGGCAATGTCAAAACTGCTTCTATGAGTATGCTTACTCTCTTTGAATCAAGATATACATTGAAGGGAAGGTACAGCATTGGCAATGTCAAAACTGCTTCTATGAGTATGCTTACTCTCTTTGAATCAAGATATACATTGAAGGGAAGATACAACATTGGTAATGTTGGCCAAACTGCTTCTATGAGTATGCTTACTCTCTTTGAATCAAGATATACATTGAAGGGAAAGTACAACCATTGGTAATGTCGGCAAAACTGCTTCTATGATTATGCTTACTCTCTTTGAATCAAGATATACATTGAAGGGAAGGTACAACATAGGTAATGTTGGCAAAACTGCTTCTATGAGTATGCTTACTCTCTTTGAATCAAGATATACATTGAAGGAAAGGTACAGCATTGGTAATGTTGACAGAACTGCTTCTATGAGTATGCTGATGAATCAAGATATACATTGAACAACCAACCTGTGTAAGCTTCAGCTCAATGTGGAGTCTAAGGAACAGTAATCTAAATTTTAAGGTTCCAGTTTCATCTAGTTCAGCAAACAATACATTTTATGTTACAGCTATCAAAGAATGGAATAATTTACCTACTAATGTAAAGAGTTCCACCAATCTGTCTACTTTTAAACGACTTGTTAAATGTCATCTCTCAACACAAGCTAAATTTAGGGAAGCATAATTTGTTCTTTCTTTGGGGAGTGGTGGTACCTTGATTTGTCTTTGTCTTTCTAATTTGTAAATATGTTATTGGCTTTTTGGGTTATCCTTGGATAAATTTGGTATGTTTTTCTTGTATCTTTGTAATGTGTTTTGTATTTTTGTCCGAATAAATTCATTCAATCAATCAATCAATCAATCAATCAATCAATCAATCAATCAATCAATCAATCAATCAATCAATCAATCAATCAATCAATCAATCAATCAATCAATCAATCAACCAATCAATCAATCAAAGTCAGGAGAACAATGTGAAAAAGCATTCTCATATTTTACAGAAAACACTTGGAGCAAAACGTGGCCGTCTATCACGTTTTTGTGAATTGTGTGTATATTTGTTGTTTTCTCTGAAGTATTTTAGGCAGAATTATTTGTCAGAATGATTGGAACCTTTTTGGCATGTTTTTGGATAATAATTCATTGATATTGTAATTAGGTAATTACCAATGTTCTATCTTCTCCTGACAGATTTTAAACCAAAAACATTTCAGGGAAATGATTAACACGGAATACGCATCTTGAAATTCTTGAGGACTATCTAAGATTTACCTTCTCCGGTCACACAATTTAAACGCACGCCCTCGAAGCCCACGTACACCGGATTACAGCCTCCGCAGTGGTCCACCAAGCATCTCGCATTCGGGTAGAAATCGCAGGATTGTTGTGAACACACATCCTGGCCGGAGCAGTTCATGAAGGGAAGACTAGGTGGGCAGCCAGAGCGTGGATACGGATTGATGGACTCTACAGAGAGATGTAAAGGAAATTGGAAACTTTGAGAGTTCCAATGACAGGGCTGAATTTCATAGAGCTGCTCAGCAGCTGCTTACTTGCTGGCCGTTACTGCTAGCAAGTGAATGATCCATGGTGAACGCACACACACCGTTCTAAATTTTCTTGCTAACCTGTGGTAGTTTTAGATTAACTCAGTGACTGAAAATAATATTCCACATGATAAGGGCATATTACAATTGCTGCTGCATAAAATAGCCAGTAATTTTTCAGTTATTGTGTTCATCTTAAACTAGGACACTGATTCCATGCCCTTTTGAAAGTCTGCTCTGATCATGACGATGTTGTCCCTGTGAAACCACGGTATACTAGTTGGCTAATAATTGAAAACGGCCCAAACCTAATGTACAGCAACCAATCATTACCTTCTGGTTCAGTACAACAGCCTCCAGTGCAGCATTTCTCGTTTTCTGGACACTGGTCATCCTGGGTGCATTGGCCACAAAGCCCAAAGTGATCTGCTGAGGGTAAGGGACAGAACCCCGGCTTCTTGGCTACAAATGTATTCAAATTGATAGAAATATAAAGAGGAGTCTGTGAATATGGTAGAATGCAAAATTTTTGTAGTTTCAACCTAACAACTTGAGTTTTTCTGAAAGCATTTCGGATGAAATAATTTCCCAAGTAAGCTTTAAGATACCAATTCGTTCATTTGATGTGTTAATTTCCTTCCTTTTATGGAAGGAAAACAAATCCTTTAAAATGTCACATTTTTCAAATTATTTGTTAGAAGCATGGTTTTACAGTAAATATGTGAAGAAATAAATGGTGCACCCCGTTATAAATTCATTTATGCACTTATATTATCGTTATTAATTTACCAAGCTTTTGATAATTCAAAATGTATCCATGTGTTTAGCTATTTTACACGCAATTTCTTTTTGGATAGCGGATCGGAGAGCGTCTAAACACGCCACAGGATTCTCGGGAATATTTGTATAGATTCCCGGTCGACGTGGCAACGAGCCATAAGCATACGGTGGAAGACGTGGTCTCCCCGTTCACGCTCTGGTGAGCACCGTTGGTCGTGTTTGTGCGGTAAAAATAAACCCGCCACGGGGTTCGGAAAAACTTTTTTATTCCCGGTGCGAACTGGTTAAAAGCCATTTCTGAAATTTTACTTGAGGAAGTGAAAACAAACGGATTAAAATTACACATTTCTCAAAATAATCATGAGAAGCTTGGTTTTACAATCAGTAATGAAATGAATTTATGATGGGTCCTGTCATGAATAAATTTTGGCATTTTTTTTTTTTACTGTTAAACCAATTTCCTGACAATTTTGTGCAATTCATTTCACAGACACTGCTACTGAATGCAACACAAGGCAACGAACAAACAAGTACGCAGGCCTGCTCAATGCAACCAAGATCCATCAGCTGTAAACAATGATTCCTTTATTCTCTGCTGAGGGCAACAAGATGCAACAAGTTCTTAACAATTGTTACATCTAAGCTTGGGTGATAACACGATAATATCGAATATCGCGATATCTTTTTTATTCGATTATGATATCGAGAACCTTCTTAAGTTATCGAGATATCGGCAAATCGCGATTGAAAAAGTATATCGCGATTACAAAAAAAACAAAAAAAATGGCCATTGTGAGTCAAGTCAGAAATTCCATGGAAACAAAATTAGAACAGTCTTTTCAGCTTTTGGACGTGAGAAACAAAGCGAACTACTTCAGAACTACATACACGTTCTACAAACGAATGTGATTTATTGTGACGCTTGGAGAGGGGTACATACCTGTGGTTATCGGCTCTAAAGCAATCATGCATGAATGAAAAAAAATAATCGCGATATTATTGAAAATCGCGACATATGTTTGCCGATATATTGTGGATGAAAAAAATCAATATCGCCCAAGTTTAGTTATATCTTGTTGAATAGAGCATGGTTATAGGGTAACAAATACTACTGATAATGAATATTATACCACTTGCACAGTTAGTGCCTTCAAATCCGTCAGTACAGAGGCAGAAATAACCGCTTCCTGACTGGGCCTGGAAGCAGGTTCCACTGTTCAAACATGGATTGTTTGTAGCGCAATTAACTGGTGGATTAAGTAAAGATAAATCAGAAAAAGTTGGGAAATCGGGATATGGGGTGAAGGGAGAAATGAGGATATCATAAAGAGACATATATATTTAGGTTGAAGATATTACTATATATTACTATTTTTGTCATTAAAAAAGTTGCTTTCTCTTGAGTGCTGCTTGCTTCCTAGGTTTAGCATTGTAACTTGTGGCATGATCTCTAGCTACACAGCATGTATGGGTTTCATGGCTTCTGACTAGCACCCTCAGAACAAAGATATCTCTGAGTGATCCCCCGATTGCGGCTTCCTAGGTTTAGCATGGTAACTTGTGGCATGATCCCTGGCTACACAGCATGTATGGGTTTCATGGCTTCTGACTAGCGCCCCCAGAACAAAGATATCTCTGAGTGATCCCCTGATTGCGGCTTCCTAGGTTTAGCATGGTAACTTGTGGCATGATCCCTGGCTACACAGCATGTATGGGTTTCATGGCTTCTGACTAGCGCCCCCAGAACAAAGATATCTCTGAGTGATCCCCTGATTGCGGCTTCCTAGGTTTAGCATGGTAACTTGTGGCATGATCCCTGGCTACACAGCATGTATGGGTTTCATGGCTTCTGACTAGCACCCCCAGAACAAAGATATCTCTGAGTGATCCCCTGACTGCATGCAGCTTGCTAGGTTTAGCATGGTAACTTGTGGCATGATCCCTAGCTACACAGCATGTATGGGTTTCATGGCTTCTGACTAGCGCCCCCAGAACAAAGATATCTCTGAGTGATCCTCTGCCTGCAGCTTCCTAGGTTTAGCATTGTAACTTGTGGCATGATCCTTGGCTACACAGCATGTATGAGTTTCATGGATTCTGACTAGTGCCCCCAGAACAAAGATATCTCTGTGTGATCCCTGAATTTAGAAGAGAACCTTATCGGGCAACTCATATCTCAACTAATTGAGAACGTGGTTCAGGGAGAACCATGGGGTCTTCTCAGGGTTGATCAGTATGCTCTAATTATCATCAGGAGAATGTCGTCATTCATCAATGATGGTGATATTGACAACAATGCTCAGGGGCCAGCCTACCTTGTTCACAGTTAGTGCCCGTAAACCCTACAGGGCAGAGGCAGCTATAACCACCCGTTGCTGACTGGTCCTGATAGCAGAAGCCGTTGTTCAAACATGGATTTGCTGTATCGCAGTCAACTGGTTGGTGAAATAAAAAATTTAAAAAATCAAAGTTGAAGTCTGGGGAGTTGAGGGAGAAATGAGAGCACATCGATGTATAGTTAAGTTGGTAATATTCCGCTGCCACAAAATAGCATAGATTGTTATCAACTAATGGAAAATGCCTACTTCAAAATAAGGACCAGTGAAAATGTTTGCGGACTATTTTGACTAAGTTTACTGATGCGGTCAGCTATTGTGATGAAACACAGGTAAGATTTATGATATATTTCTTGACAACAACAGAGTAGAGGTTTGTGCATTTCCGACTGTTTTCTTTTCCCTTTGAATCTACCCATCCGGCCCTCAATGAGTTTTTTTTACCAGAAACGGCTGATAATCTTGGTTTATCTGGATAGATTACCAAGACGAAATGAGTCACTGATCCTAATAGGATGTCATATTACCGATGGTGCAGTCCAGACGATTTCCGTCCTCATCATAGAACTCGGCATTGCATCCTCCACAATAATTCGATTGACACATCGCCATTGGGTAAGCCTCACATGTCTCAACCTGACAAGGGTTTACAAAGCACGTATGCAGATCCACCCCCGGAGGACAATCTAAAAACCAAACATAAATGATCCATGTAGTTTTTTCTAATGAACAACATTACCAAGTAAACAAGTAAGAAATCAGGCAAGCCATGACCACTTATTGTGTTGAAACTTAGTTTAGTTTAACCAAAACTCCCTAGGACCATTTGCTTACACATAACCTGAATCCTCCAAAATCCTTCAGTAGTAAAGCAAGCACATGACATGTATGCACACATCGTCCCTAATTTGCCATAGTGACCAATCCCGAATTATGTTGGCATAGTGACCAATGCGGTATTGGTCACTTTGCCAAATTACAAAAATAGCCAGTTAGAGCATTCGTCATTTGAATGCATGCTCTATCTTCAAAACTATATGGAATACATGCATGTGGATTAGATACAATGGTAGGTCTATTCCTGAATGTACTATATGGAATACATGCATGTGGATTAGATACAATGGTAGGTCTCTTCCTGAATGTACTATAAGGAATACATGCATGTGGATTAGATACAATGGTATAGGTCTATTCCTGAATGTACTATATGGAATACATGCATGTGGATTAGATACAATGGTAGGTCTATTCCTGAATGTACTATATGGAATACATGCATGTGGATTAGATACAATGGTAGGTCTATTCCTGAATGTACTATATGGAATACATGCATGTGGATTAGATACAATGGTAGGTCTCTTCCTGAATGTACTATAAGGAATACATGCATGTGGATTAGATACAATGGTAGGTCTATTCCTGAATGTACTATATGGAATACATGCATGTGGATTAGATACAATGGTAGGTCTATTCCTGAATGTACTATAAGGAATACATGCATGTGGATTAGATACAATGGTATAGGTCTATTCCTGAATGTACTATATGGAATACATGCATGTGGATTAGATACAATGGTAGGTCTATTCCTGAATGTACTATATGGAATACATGCATGTGGATTAGATACAATGGTAGGTCTATTCCTGAATGTACTATATGGAATACATGCATGTGGATTAGATACAATGGTAGGTCTATTCCTGAATGTACTATAAGGAATACATGCATGTGGATTAGATACAATGGTAGGTCTATTCCTGAATGTACTATATGGAATACATGCATGTGGATTAGATACAATGGTAGGTCTATTCCTGAATGTACTATATGGAATACATGCATGTGGATTAGATACAATGGTAGGTCTATTCCTGAATGTACTATATGGAATACATGCATGTGGATTAGATACAATGGTAGGTCTATTCCTGAATGTACTATAAGGAATACATGCATGTGGATTAGATACAATGGTAGGTCTATTCCTGAATGTACTATATGGAATACATGCATGTGGATTAGATACAATGGTAGGTCTATTCCTGAATGTACTATATGGAATACATGCATGTGGATTAGATACAATGGTAGGTCTATTCCTGAATGTACTATAAGGAATACATGCATGTGGATTAGATACAATGGTAGGTCTATTCCTGAATGTACTATATGGAATACATGCATGTGGATTAGATACAATGGTAGGTCTATTCCTGAATGTACTATATGGAATACATGCATGTGGATTAGATACAATGGTAGGTCTATTCCTGAATGTACTAATTGGCGGGAAAACTTAAAATTGAAAAATGTTGGATTGGTCACTATGGCAAATTAGGGACGACATGACTTGTATGTGTTTCTACTTTGTGATACATGTACATGGCCAGGGACCCTCCCTGCATGCATGGAGCAATAAACAGTATCCACTGACCCAAGCACTGACCTTGCAATCACTACAACAAACATGGATGTACACGTACCATGGAAAGCCTAATAACCGCAATCCTCCAAAATCCTTCACTTCAGCAAAGAGCATGTAGCATGTAACTTCAATCCTTCAAAATCCTTCACTTTAGCAAAGAGGATGTTGGAGGATTTGGGAAGGTTAGGGTTAATGATATATTTTATGAAGACTCCAAGGATGAAATGAACATTCATGATGAGATGAAAGCATTTATCAGGATGATTGATCTGTGTACTAACTATACCCCAAGTAAGGTTTTAGATAATAATTTGTTAATTTGAAACTCTGGTAATTATACTCTGGTTGTACATTCCCTGTAACCTAACTAACCCAAATCCGCCAAAATTCCTCTCCTGGTTTTTGATGGATTTAGTACAGATCCACAGTATAGCCCAGTGAATAGAGCATGTAGCCATGTGTACCAAATCCATCAAACTCCACTGGCTGCTTTTGATGGATTCAGTACTCCACAGTATAGCCCAGCGAATAGAGCATGTAGCCATGTGTACCAAATCCATCAAACTCCACCGGCTGCTTTTGATGGATTCAGTACTCCACAGTATAGCTCAGCGAATAGAGCATGTAGCCATGTGTACCAAATCCATCAAACTCCACCGGCTGCTTTTGGTGGATTCAGTACTCCACAGTATAGCTCAGCGAATAGAGCATGTAGCCATGTGTACCAAATCCATCAAACTCCACCGGCTGCTTTTGGTGGATTCAGTACTCCACAGTATAGCCCAGCGAATAGAGCATGTAGCCATGTGTACCAAATCCATCAAACTCCACCGGCTGCTTTTGGTGGATTCAGTACTCCACAGTATAGCCCAGCGAATAGAGCATGTAGCCATGTGTACCAAATCCATCAAACTCCACCGGCTGCTTTTGGTGGATTCAGTACTCCACAGTATAGCCCAGCGAATAGAGCATGTAGCCATGTGTACCAAATCCATCAAACTCCACCGGCTGCTTTTGTTGGATTCAGTACTCCACAGTATAGCCCCAGTGAATAGAGCATGTAGCCATGTGTACCAAATCCATCAAACTCCACCGGCTGCTTTTTGTTGGATTCAGGACTGTGTATAACCAAGCCATGGATGCTTTCCATTTGCTACTGTACCAATTCCATCAAAGTCCAACAATTGGGATACCTTTTTTACTGCATGCTGATGGATTTTGGCGATTTCTAGCCAAAATGCCTAGCCAGTTCGCTTCGCCGGCCGTGTATACACGCATTTTTTTTTTTGACAGCGGATCGGAGAGCGTCTAAACACGCATTCCGATTTTAGTGTGTGTCACCGGGAGACTTGTCAACACGCCACATGTGGCGTGCCGTCGTGGCGGCTGACTTGTATACACGCAACCGTTTCTCGGAGTCCATGGGGTCATGGTTCGGTGGCCCCGGACAAAATGCACTGCAAATACTGAACTAGTTCACTCTTTTCGTTGATTTTTGCCTAATCCCTTTATCCAAGACCTGTTCCTTTGACGTACCAGCCAGGGATTTGTAAAGAGGGATTTATATCCATTGTTTACGAGGCATTCGATCTCTCTCCAGGCATGGCATCTTTTTGACCGGGCGCTGGTCGCTAATAGGCCGTTGCATCGGGGCTTGCCAACGGTCTAATTGTGCTGAACAAACACAACTGTAATTAAAAAACTAGCCATTTAATTCTCAAAATGTCAATGAGTAAAGGCGTTTATTTGGGTGTCCGAACTTAGTTTCATTGACAAAAAAAATTATTAATGGCTAGAAATTTTTTCAGATTTTTCACTGAAAATAAACCCGCACGGGGGACCGGAAAAAAATAAATATTCCCGACGTCAACTGGCTAGGGGGCTTACTAGGGTTTTAAAGAACAATTGCTTACCATTAGAACAATTGACCTGCCGTCCATCAACAAAGAACTGGACCTGACAAGTTGCACAATCAGGAATCTTGCAGATGGCATTATCGTGTGATGAGCAGCTCACATAAGTACATGGATCAATGATGCAGATATCATTGACAACATTCTCAGGGCATTCTGTTGGAAACAAATAAATAAGAAAAATGATCTACATACAGGCTTAAGTACAAACAACAGTACAGGCTCAACATTACCAATTGACTTGTCTCTATCTTAGTCCCTAGTGTACCCCCACATGATCACGTCTCAACCAGTCAGATTGTCAAAACTGTCTGGGGCATTCATTAATATTGCAAATAAATTAACCCTCCTAGTATAGCTGCACTTTAGTGGGAAGTTGCTATAGAGGTCAAAATCAGTCAACTGCCTGTTTTGACTGTTGACCCAAAAGTGCACACAGGGGCATTTTGGACTGGTTTTTACTGTCATTTGGACCACCCTCATCAATACCAGACAACGCTTTTAACAGTCAAAAACGGTCAACTCATTTTGACCTGTAAATGTACTTACTACAAGTAAGGTTTGACAGTGTTTGACTTTTAAGTGCACTAGATATACCTTGGCAAGTATATCCACATTTTGACTGATTTTGACCCTTGCAGTCACAGAAGGGTTAATAATATAATTACCATCACAAATCATTTCACATGACCATTTTCCTACAGGGCTCCCGGGCGATTCTCGTTCACATGTGCTGTAATCGAAAGAAAAACAAAATTAAATTAGACTTAGGCTGTACGACCAGTACAACAATTATTAGGGGAGATTAAGGTACAACACTGTTAATGTTGTAAAAAAAAAAAGTATGCTTTCTCTATCATTTCGGTTTGCGGTAACACTAGGGGTGACGATATTGATTTTTTTTTGATAGTCGATTATCGACGGCCATGATATCGGCGATATATGATATTATCATCTCAATACGCGTTTTTTTTAAATACATGAAAAAATGTATGTATTGTACGTTAATGAGATTGGACACTGAAAAACCTACTTTTACATGCAAGTTCTACAGGGACAGTCGCTCCAAAACGACCTGCGCCCTTAGAGACAATTTATCACTCCAGCGATATTTTAACTAAAAAGAGCGATATGAATTTAATATCGGCTATATTTTTGGAATATCGGTGATAATTTTGGAATATTTGCGATATTTTTTTAATATCGTCAATGGCAATATTTGAATATTTTCAAAACCATAACCGATTTAGCCGATATTTTTTTGAATATCGTATTAGGTAAAACTTGTAGCTTTGCATGGTGAGGATGATAAGTAAGACCAATTGCGGTGACACCATGTGGAATCTCAATTGAGTAGTAATTAGTTCTGAAAAGAACTGGTGGTACAACTCGACGTTTCGATCAGTATGCTCTGATCGTCCTCAGGAGAATGCCGGACTCTGGAAAAAGCTGCTGCTTAAGTAGACTGCTGGAGGATCATCCCTTCAACCCAGCGACATCTTGGTTAGTTTTGATGTTGTCTCCCTATTCACCAATGTCCCAACTACAGAGACATGCCTCCTGGTGAAGGACAGACTCGTACAAGATCTTTCCCTTGATGATTGCACATCACTCACCCCTGACCAAATTCATGATTTGCTACTAACATGTGTCTCTTCAAGTTGTTTTCAGTTTCAGGGCAAGTTCTACGAGCAGACAGCTGGGACCTCCATGGGATCTCCTTTATCCCCGGTCCTTGCTGATATTTTCATGGAAGAGTTTGAAAACTCTTCCCTCAACACTGCCGACCTCCAACCGAAGCTGTGGCTCCGATACGTGGATGACACCTTTGTGGTTTGGCCACATGGCAGAGACACACTCCATGATTTTCTACAACATCTCAACCAGCAACACTCGAGCATCAAGTTCACCATGGAAACAGAAGAAGACGGCAAGATCGCGTTCCTTGATGTTGGCATTTCCAGAAACCCAGACGGCTCCCTACACCACAACGTCTACAGAAAGCCCACGCACACAGATCGGTACCTGAACCAGCGCTCCTTCCATCACCCAAGCATCAAGTCATCGGTCAACCGTATCCTCGTACAACGCGCCTACAACATTTGTGACAAGGACAGCCTTCCCAAGGAACTACAGCACATCCGAACCACCCTCAAACGCAACGGTTACAACCCCAGCAAGATCAGCACAGCGAAGCCGGTTCCAAACCTGGAAAGCAAGGTAAGTAATCTAACCCTCTCTGCTCGTCTCCCCTATCTAGGTTCGACGTCTCACAAACTACAGCGCATCCTCCGATGAGCAGGCATCGATGTGTTCCACTCAGCCCCCAGCAAACTCCAAGGACTTCTACACACCCACAAGGACAAACCGGACCCAAACAACAGAGCGGGAGTCTACCGGATCCCCTGTGAGTGCGGTAAGGTGTACATCGGCGAAACAGGATGCAACCTCCCCATCAGATTGAAGGAACACCGAGCACACGGCCGCAGAGGAGATTTCGAGAAGTCCGCCATCGTCAAGCACTCGCACATCAAGGACCACCAAATCGACTGGCAGGCAGCCCAACTCATCACACCCATCGACACATGGCACACCAGACGCATCAGAGAGGCCATCGAGATCGTCAAACACGACACTGTGCCACAGGACATCAGCTTCTACATCAGCGACATTTGGCGACCACTACTACAGACTGAAGGATCTTCTATATCCAAAGTCCATAACCCACCCCAGACTGAGGGATCTCCTATATCCTAAGTCAACCACCCTCCATCCCCCTGTGCTTGTCAACAACTGATTCAGTTCAGTGAGCACACTCCTCTCCCCCAACCCCTAGGATCCTAGTCTCAACAGTTCCCGCCTGCGCGCCTCAACGAACTAATCCTCCAGCATCCATTCATGGGATGATCCTCCAGCAGTCTACTTAAGCAGCAGCTTTTTCCAGAGTCCGGCATTCTCCTGAGGACGATCAGAGCATACTGATCGAAACGTCGAGTTGTACCACCAGTCCTTTTCAGAACTAATTACTACTCAATTGAGATTCCACATGGTGTCACCGCAATTAGTCTTACTTGAATATCACATTGTTACGATATTATCGTGATATCGTCCATCCCTAGGTAACACCATGTGTTTATCTCAACTATCGCTAAATGAGGTTCACGTTCTAAAAAGAACCTTATCAGGCAACCCATATCTCAAAGTCCATAACCCACCCCAGACTGAGGGATCTCCTATATCCTAAGTCAACCACCCTCCATCCCCCTGTGCTTGTCAACAACTGATTCAGTTCAGTGAGCACACACTCCTCTCCCCCAACCCCTAGGATCCTAGTCTCAACAGTTCCCGCCTGCGCGCCTCAATGAACTAATCCTCCAGCATCCATTTGCCGACCACTACTACAGACTGAAGGATCTTCTATATCCAAAGTCCATAACCCACCCCAGACTGAGGGATCTCCTATATCCTAAGTCAACCACCCTCCATCCCCCTGTGCTTGTCAACAACTGATTCAGTTCAGTGAGCACACACTCCTCTCCCCCAACCCCTAGGATCCTAGTCTCAATAGTTCCCGCCTGCGCGCCTCAACGAAAACGAAGGGGAACCACTAAAAATGTGAGCCGCGTTAGCATATCAACTGACGCATGAGTAGCAGTTGACCCATGAGTAGAAGTTGACCCATGTGTGATAGTGGTTCGTGTAGAGATAGCACCATCCTGTGGTGTGCGGTCATGGATCGTATATCAAAAACATACAAGCACAGTCTCAAACCAAAACTAGAGTTTGTATCAAAACCAAGTAATAAAAAATCACTTTCCTCTTTGGATACAGACCTATGCTTCTGGTATTTTGAAATAATGGTTGTACAATTTTGTTGAATAATTAAACATGAAAAGCATATCTTTAAGCTCTGTTGGAACAACAAAGTTTCACTAACCAGGTGACGCAGGTGTCATCAATCCTGTCCGTGAAATCGAAACAAGGTACAGCATTATTCGGAGCCAACTGGGCGAGGACTGGGCCTGAGAATTGAAATTATTGAGAGAAATTAGGTTAGGGAATGGATACAGCAATCTCACAATATGATACAACATGTATTTAATTACATCTTGATCAAATCAGATGAAAACTCCACTGGGGGGGGGGGGGGCATGCACGGATTACCGCACGGGCAAACTGGGCACGTGCCCCGGAGCCAATAGGGGCCCTTGGTTTTCAAAAGAAAAGAAAAGAAAAGCATAGTAGGCCTACTAGTAGTATTATGCGCGTGTATAGGCCCGTGGTGAATTTGTGCCCAGGGCCTGTGCTCATGATGATCCGTCCATGGGGGAAGGGGGTGGGGGGGACAATTGATAGGTGCATCCAATTAGCATGACTAACTTTAACAATAGCAATAGTGTAACATTAAAAGTTAGGATTGGAATTTGTGTAAGCTAATGTTGGTTGCCCTTGAAATGGTAGCAAATCTACGTTTCCATAGTAAATAAAGATACATGTACTGTAATGGCCTACACTGTACGGAACCAGTCAAATAACCGGGTAGAATGTCGTATCCGACCACCACTTTTTCTCATTCAATATAACCAATAATGTAATCTTACCTACTCAGTAAGGTGGAGAACATATGGATCATGATGGACATATACTTCAAATTATTCCAGGATATTTATTTCATGAAAAATCAGGCATTTTTGGTATACAATGACTTCCTCAGTCATGTCATTCTGATCTTGTCAACTCCTGAGGACGATCAGAGCACACTGATCGAAACGTTGAGTTGTACCTCCAGTTCTTTTCAGAACTAATTACTACTCAATTGAGAATTTCTCATGGTGTCACCGCAATTAGTCTTACTTGTCAACTCTCCCGTTAGTGACCAACATGGTCATTGTACATGCGCAGGATCCTTCTATTTTCTGAAGGGGTGGATTTTTTTAGAAGGGAAATAAAGTCCGAAAACCATCATAAAAGTGTATTTTAAAGATAATTTTCACTTTCTGTACCCCCAAAAATCGATAGAATCATTTTTAACTGGTTAGTGGTTGCAAAATATTCCAAGAAAACCCTAAAATGCTAAAAAGTGGCTGTCGGATACGACATTCTCTCCAAATAACCCCCTAATATGACTAGTATGAGTAATAAAGTCAGTGATTCCTATTTTATAGACTTGACTGGGGTCCACCCCCCCCCCCAAAAAAAAAGGGGAATAAAAGGGTATTCAATATCAGTGTGGTGATGTACTGGTCAGCTATTTGATGAAACTTGCACAGCCACAGCCAGGTTAGATTTGTGCAATTGTGGTAGGCCCTATACTTCTTGACTATGTTGTATGTAGATGTCCGGCCCTCAATGAGTTCAGAAAGATTTTCTCCAGAAACAGCTGATAATCTTGGTTTATCTTGGTAGATTACCAAGACGAATTGAGTCACTGAGTGATCCTAATACTAGGATGTCATATTACCGACGGAGCAGTCAATCTGGTCAATCTGGTTTCAGAAGTAAACATTCTACAAATACTACACTTTTAGATGTTTCTGATCATATTCTTAAGAACATGAATGATGGTAAAGCTACAGCTGCTATTTTTCTTGACCTGAAAAAGGCATTTGACACTGTTAACCACCATCTGCTTATTGAGAAGCTTAAACATATAGGTATTAAAGACAACACATTGAACTGGTTTATTTCTTATCTCTCAAATAGATCTCAAGTTGTTAGTATTAATTCCTCACTCTCTGATTCAAAATGTATTGACATAGGGGTTCCCCAGGGTTCTATTCTTGGACCATTATTGTTTATAATCTTTGTTAATTCACTTGCTGACTGTGTATCTTGCAAGTGCGTAATGTATGCTGATGACACAACTCTTTTGTGCAGTTCAAAAGATTCTCTTACCTTACAATCTGAGCTTAATGCAAACTTAAATAGCATTTCAAGTGGTTTAATGTAAACAAACTAACTCTTAACATTAATAAAACAAAGCTCATGATATTTGGAACTAAACACACATTACAAAACTTGAGAATATTTCCTTACATATGATACAGATATAATTGAAAGAGTGGACAATTTTAAATACTTGGGTGTTGTTTTTGACCCACAACTAACATGGAGTAATCATATTGATCAATTAACTTCTAATGTATCCAAACGTATTGGTATAATTCAAGAATCAAATATTATCTTCCTTCGCTACTCTGAATTTGCTTGGCAATGCTCTTGTTATGCCTCTTTTGATTATTGTAGTTCTGTTTGGTCTAATTGTAATGCTCAATATTCTAATTCTCTTCAAATTCTTCATAATAGGCTTGCCAGAATATTGCTCTCTGCTGACAGTCGCATTTCAGTTAACGATCTAATGACTAAACTTAGCTGGAATAAATTAGAACAAAGATGGAATGACCAACTTCTTATCACAACATTTAAATGTTTACAAGGCAACGCACCTTCATATTTATCGTCAAATTTCTTATTCAGTGATTCTGCACATTCCAAGGGTACACGGAGTCAAACATTTAAATGTTTACTTCTTCCACCATGGAAAACTAATCCAGGTAGACGGTCATTCCACTTTAGAGCTGTAAATCGCTGGAATAAGTTGTCAAATGACATTCGGCTCAACTTTAGTACCATGACTACACATATTTTTAAAAATGCCATCAGTACTCATTAATGCTGACATATTATGATTTCATGTATATTGATATATAGGCCTAATGTACATTTATATGTTTACACTTTTAAACTTAATACTATGTTATGACTGTGTATATTATGTACACATACTGTAAATATATCTTGTATATACTTTTGTACATTTTAAATACATGTAGTGTAGAATACAATAATGTTTTAATCTGGACCTCTTGGGAGACCAGTACTTTGTATTGAAAGAGATATCCAGAATAAAGATAGAATAAACAAACAAACAAACAGTCCACACGACGGTCCCCCTGACAGAACTCAGCGTTGCATCCTCCACAATAATTCGATTGACACATCGCCATTATTGGCATTGCCTCACATGTCTCAACCTGACGGACAAGGGTCTACATGCATACAAAGCACGTACGCTGCATGCAGGCTATTGTTTTTAATAGCGCCACCATGCGTTCTGCTTTAGAAAGCTTATACTACCTGCCGCCGCGGCGGCGCGGTTGTACAAAGAAGGCATTATTATTTTCAAGCCGAATGACAACAATTATTGTCAGACACATACTTTTATGATATACCAATGGTATAATACCATAGAGAAAGGACCTTTCTCTATGCTTATACCAAAAGCCTTTTATAATTGTTACTTATTAATTAAGGGACACACCTCCTTTTTGTCGGGTGACAAAAACCGCCCTTTCACTCGTTGTTTTTCATACACGCGACTGGAAAGATCTTTCAAACTCCGTATAACAAAATGATCTAAACAAACATCAGGTGTATAGTCTCAGTACTGTCAGCCATATATTATAAACAGTTTTATCACTGAACCAAATAAAAGTATGATTTTTTTAAATTTATAATAACACTTGACAAAATAGAAATGATGATTAAATTATGGATGAAAATTGAAAAAAAGTAACCAGGGGCGGATCTAGGGTCTCGAAAGGGGGGGCACTGACAAAAAGGGGCACACGAAAAAAAAAATGGTAAAGTTTCATACACGGCGATAAAAAGGGGGTATATTCCCTTTGTCACACACCCAGACCCAGGATCCGCCAATGAAAACGATCGGAAAGCGAGAGACTCATGCCAGATCGATCGAGACCGGCTCGCTCACCCAGCACACAGCGTATAGCTAGCGCTGTGCCCGCTGGTAAGGCCATTATTAGTAAGTCAGCAGCTATTGCCGGGGATCAAACATGGTAGGCTGCATGCCACCGAGGGGGCCGGCTCGGATGCACGTAGGCTACGTCAGATAGAGTTTTAGTTGTGGAAACAACATAAGTTACATTTAGTTGGATCATCATTACAACCTGTACATTATAGTGTCAATTCCAAGAAAGAAAGAAACAAAAACCTGTTCAGTTTGGGCTGCCTTTCTATCATCAGCAGGAAAATAAATATCGGCGAGCGCGGGCCCAACGAAGAAATGTGGGCTGTGGTTTAATATATTATACCTAAAAATAATGAAATAAACATAATATCGCACGTGTTTGGGCTAAGACGACCCACAAAATAGAATATATATTAAAAGCGAATGAATTTTGAAAGATAAATAATAGCCGTTAAAACGAAAACTGAAACATCAATTTTAAAATTCGGATGTCGGAAACTGTAAATAAAAGCGATATTTCTTGACAGCTGTGCTGACCAATCAGAAGACTGTACACGCCCTCGGCCTATTACATACCAGTGGTCACGTGCAACCCGAGGGTTAAACGCGAGGTTCCGCCATTTATTAATCCATGACGGATTTTTTTTCATTCAATGTCTCAAATGAAAGTTTATAACTTCCCTAACCCCAGAAAAAAAACAATTCAACATTTAAATCTATTTTTTTTACCGTCAAATCGGCCCGAACACGGGCGATACATCTTTAAGCCTAATAAGGGCTTATATTATAATCTAACATTTGAGATGTTCTAAATAACCAATGCTTTGCCATGGCTTTGATTAAAATGACATCCTCGACCCTTTCCCATACGGATCTGAGGTGGCCAAAAAAGAGGGCGTGCCCACCTTGGTATCGCC
Source organism: Zoroaster sp. YZ-2022 (assembly GCA_029582265.1). Lineage (NCBI taxonomy): Eukaryota > Metazoa > Echinodermata > Asteroidea > Forcipulatida > Zoroasteridae > Zoroaster > Zoroaster sp. YZ-2022. The sequence continues at coordinate 4,245,052 of CM055821.1, read as the reverse complement.
ATGCACGTAAATTTACCATACGTTTATTGTGTTTCCCCTTTAATTTGTTGGCAGTGTGCAACCCTTCCTTCCTCTTTTTTCGACACCTTGAATCTGCGTTTTCTTGGATGGTTCGGGTAATTTCACAGCAAAGTATACATCGTTTCTTGTCTAATGCGTGCGTCAGTCTTTCTTTGTTATCCTCAGCCCCCGTTATTAAAACTAAGTCCTATGGTTCCTGATCTTTTCAATCTGCTGCAGTTCAGTTATGGAACAACTTACCAGATGCTGTCAAACAGGCACAAACATCAGAACAATTATTCAAAAACCCGGGTTAAAAGATAATTATTTGTTCAATTTGTGTAATTGCATAACTAAAAGCGCTATGATGTGCGCTATATAAGAACGGTTTTATTTTATTTTTTTTAAATAATGGTTGAATATGTATCACCCGTTTTTTTGTTTTTAATTTCACAACAAAGTATACATTGTTTCTTGTCTAATGCGTGCGTCGGTCTTTCTCTGTTATCCTCAGACCCCGTTATTAAAACTAAGTCCTATGGTTCCTGATCTTTTCAATCTGCTGCAGTACAGTTATCAACTTACCAGATGGCCGAAACATCAGAACAATATATTAAAACACGGGTTAAAACACAATTATTTGTTCAATTTGTGTAATTGCTACCTAAAAGCGCTATGATATGCGCTATATAAGAACGGTTTTATTATTATTATTTTTTTATATAATGGTTGAATATTGTATCACTCGTTTTTTGTTTTTATTTGAACATTGATGATTTGAATTCCTTTTATAAACGACAACAAATTCCTTGAATGTGAAATATTTCACAAAATAGTTGTCAGAAGCATGGTCTTACAGTTAAAAAGAAAGTGCCAAAATGAATTTATGACGGGACCTGGCCACTATTGATTCATTTCGGTACCGGTACATATATTAGGCCTACTTTAAAACCATGCTTCTCACGATTATTTTGAGAAATGTGTCACTCGAAAGCATTTATTTTCCCTTGTTCAAGTGAAATAGCAACGTTCCGATGTGAAAAAGAACATTTCCGGAAATTGCCGTTTTAAAATAGCGAAAAACACGGTCGATACATCGTGGAATAATGGGTCATATAGAAAGAGCAAACTTACCCATGAATAAGCACAGACAGCATATCAGTACCAGCGACTTCATCCTTGCTCTGTCGATGGGGAAAGCAGACATTTCGAAGTTAACATAACAATCGTACAAGGTTACCATAATCACATTCCATTTGTCCACTGGCGCGCATATTGTGCACAATGTATCAACTTGATCTTGACTATATAGTGTGCATGATTTCTTGTGTCCGTTTTATGATTGCGCGCATGCATAGGCTTGCATATAACAGGTTCCATTCCATCCCTAACTTAACATTGACAAAGTTAATGACAAAACAAATTGGCATTACACAAACTTACAGAATCAGAATAAATTGACCAGGAAACAAGGTTGGCAGATCCATTTCAGGGTCATCACAATATTTCTGACCAGGATTCTTTATGAACCAGTTCCGGGTCAGTCTAAACTGAAATGAGACTGAAGGTACCAAAATATTCAAAACTTAAAATTCCCAGCAGTGAAACGACAATGCATAATTTGGGCATGAGCTCATTGACATCGAGCACTTCCGCTTTAGAAGAACGGCTCCGCCGTTTTCAAAACAAAGTTAAATAAAGTAAAATCAGCATTATTTTCTGATAGCCAAGAAGTGAATATTTTGAAAAATGTGTTTGACCAACTCTAGAAAAGCAGACAAGAGAGAGGCAGAGAGAAAAAACGTTTTACGAAAACGCTAATTCTGTTCGATCGACAGTCAAAACAGAGAAAGGAAAATAGCTGCCACACTTGATCCATGATATACGATTCCTCTTGAATTATATGTGTAACAATATTCTTACCAAGCTATGGAAATGTCAGTGTCGAAAGTACACCTTCCCGTCTTGAACACAGACAACCTATCTGCTTTCCTCTGTGTCCGAAATCAGTCGGTTTGGGGAAGAAATTCAATTGCGTTGCAGGTTAGTACCAAGCACCGGCCCTGTATAAAAACTGTACATGCGTGTGGGCCCTTTTATTATAGACGGTGAAAAAACCCCTTCTATATAACAAATTAAAATCATCGAACCATTGAATTGGAATCTGAACAAACTGGCTGGTGTTTTTGTTACCAGTAACTCTGCGTGCTGTTGGAGATATTTGAACAAAGGTACGACCCTGTACCAATCCCGGGGAATATTTGAGTGACTGTCACGGCTAAGCACGAAACTTTCCTAAATAACAGAATTGTTTATATCAATAGAATTAAACCACTCATTGGAAAAACTGGATATTCATGCGATTGTTCAGATCAAACACGGCATACGCCATGCTTTTGAATTTTACATAATTCAAGACTTGACTGATTTAAAATCCAATTAGGCCTATTATTTGTTTTGTTTGTTTTAATTGAACCTATATACCTTTTTGCGGTATACGAAACGAAAAATCTTTCAAAAGAAATGTACATCGTTTTTACCTTGTTGCATAATTGCCCAGTCATTATCTGAAAATAGTACTTAACATCACGAAAAATAAAATGTAGTGTACTGTCTGACGTGCTCGCTGAGAGAGCACTTCATTGATAATTTTCATTGATATCAATGAATAAAAACAGCCAACTCCACGCCATCTAATAATATTGAAAGTCCGTTGAGAGCAAAGAAGTGAAAAAATATATATATAGGTCATGCGTTAAATTAAATGGGACTAGTTCACATGCAAGTCCCAGTAACCTAAAATCAGGGCATTATAATTTGCACAATAACCCTTCGCCTCATAGCAGTATCATAGTAACAGTGAATACAATTATGAAACGTACGGTAAAGCCATGATCAGGGGCGGTACCAGGATCTCGAAAAGAAGGGCACAATGACAAGGGGGGGGGGGGGGCGCAAGGCAAAAATGCATAGCAAATGTGAGTGTACGGCGATAAAAAAGGGGCACATGCCCCCATTGCCCACGGCCCTCCAGTGTTTTGGCGAACCCGACCAGACATTCGTTCACTCGTCAAATTCATGACCAGAAACGTAAACAAGTTCGTAAAAACGCGTACGTAACCAGAGTCATTAATTAAACCCTTTTTAATCAAATAAGGAAGGAAACTATCGTGATTTTTTACCATCCGCCATCTTGAAACCAAGATGGTGGCCGAGCAAAGACTGGCTTCACGGGCCACGTACGTAAATTTGGAGCTGGAAATACGTAAAGTATAGCCACTTACGTAGCCACTTACGTAGAGAATACAGTCATACCAGTGCTTCTTATTATCAAGATCATTTATTGTTTCTGATCTTAGGGCTTCTTTCAGAGCTGGCTACGTATTGATGGACAGTCTGTCCACCTATCGCCTGCCCGTGGTTCTCCTTGCTTTATTCGTCATATCTTTTACCTTTCTACGTTTGTCCAGCCTATAATATAATATTTTCATTGTAAGCAAATTTTCTACAAAGGCCAAAGTTTGAGTGACTGCTCCGCTATTCAATATACAAGCATGCCAACGACACTTATTTAACCATAACACTCTCTTGAGTTAAATGGGTCACAGTGTGACATCCAGGCTAACATTACCAAAAGTAAATATTTAAAAAGCAGAGTTTATTATTACTTTCTTAACCCGTATAAACAGAACTTGAATGGTCTATCCCATGTGTGAATCCTTATTTTCTCGTAATTTTGGTTTCGAGGCACATCTTTGGTAAAGTATGTAATTGCATCCAAGAGATATATGCACAGAAACTGGCACCATCACCATTTACAAAAAACGGGTACACTTAAAAAAACTGTGGTGTTAAAACTACACCAAGGGGTGTTCATACATTATGTATTAGGCATCACCCAATATAATGAACAACATGAATTACTAAAGTTGATGCCATTGTGTTACTTGAACACCCCAGTTTTTGCAGGTTACTAGTATTACCACCTAAAAAATCAGTTCAACTTTTAGATAACAATTCGCTCATCAGTTAGTTTTTTTTTGTAGATACATATTTTACTAAATAGAAATTAAACATAAATTATTTATGTAAAGTGAAGATTAAATGTCCGTTATCCTTGACACATGAGGGCGCTGATAATAACAAAAACTCAGTGTCACAGCAGCACTGAAAGTGCACAAAACCAAAACCCCAAACCTTGTCCAAGAAAACAGTGGTTACCTCAAAGAATTGCTGACAGGTAACAAAACACTCAGTTAACACGACAATGCACACAATTAAGAGAACTGACTTGTGAAATGACGAAGAGTTCGTTCAAGTTTTATTCACAAACCAACCATGATGTTATAATTATCTGATATCCCACTGTGACATCACCGATGTGCTCATGAATATGCAAATTTCCTTAGCGCAAATACAAAAAAGAGCCAAAAAGTATCAAAACAACCACAAATTGGAAATTAAAAGGAAGAAATATAATGTCAGCATGGATACCAACTTGTGTATAATGTTTTCAAGTTAGAAAATTCCTATTTCATAGGCCCCAATTTGCAAAAATAGGAAAGGGAAAATTAATCATTTTCCCGCATGCAACACAAATAAACTAAGAAAAATCAGGCCACCAGCTTTTGTGACTTGCAGTTTTCTTTAGAATATTGTAGAAATGTAAAGTAAATATAGGTCGATTAGACCCATAGGTATTCAGTTGTGTTATGGTTGATTAACTTAGAACGCAGGCATAACCTTGGACCACAGGAGACGTGAGTCCACAACTGTGTACGACTTTGTGAAGATATGAACAATATTATGTGAATATAATGCATAATGCACCAAGACTGGTTCTCACCAGCTGTAGCTAGACATTTTCAAACTGAAAAGTAATACGTTCAACATAGGAAATCATGTTTATGTTTGCCGCAATATTACGCATCTCCGTGATGACTCTGTGTCTGTCGAACAATGACGGAGAGACGCATAACCAAATCAACACTGCAGCAGCCAACTAATACACCTCAGTTTAAAAAAAAAATTAATTATAAGAAATAAAAGGTATAGGCCTAAGAAATAAAATAAACAAATAAAAACATAAAAAAGGGAAAAACATGAATTGTTGAATTTTAATGAAAAACTTATTTGGAATAAGGATGACGATGATATCATTCTTCCCTAGAAATAACCTTTTTTTTCTGAGGTGCTGTTAGTTTTAAGAAAAGTGAAAAGAATGCTATCTCCTCCACGTTAATACAAAACATCTGAATGCATTTTAATTTTTTTCTGAAAAGGGACGGAACTAGGAACAATAGCATTACCAGATTCTCAAATTAACGGAAAAGAAGAAAACACATGTTTGTACATGTATCAATCATCCTGAGAAATGATTTCATCTGAAGTGTTTTCATCTTAGAGAAAACAGGAATTGTTATGTCCAATTTACAAAAAGTTGCATATTTTTGTAAAACATAAAAACAGTTACAGTTTGTTGTTGTTTTCTCAAAAATATGATCGCCTGTGTGGGATTTTTCCAAAGGTTAGTTGTACGATTTTCTTGAAAACTAGAGGATTGGAAATTTAAATGCACATACTCTACCAAAATATACCAATGTATACATCCCCTTTTAACGACACAGAGATATCAGCTTAAAATTTCACAGACATAATAACTGTTAGTAATTGGTTGTCTTGCATATTGAGCTCTGATGAGAGTCATAAGGAGAGCGCGCGCAGCAGAGCATACTCGTAAAAGCAGTTTTGCCACTATGAGGTCTACCAATGATTACCTGAACCGTACTTTCATAAAATGTAGATGCTCTTCAATCTTAACGATTTCATTTATTTATTTATTTATTATTATTAATATAGTTTTTAACTGTTGATTCGCAATTTTCCTGAAAAAAGGAAAACCGTACTTTAACATGAACATACATAAAACCACTAAAACAGAAATGAAGTTTCATCTGATGCTATCGTGAATGTTAAAGGAATATTTTTCATAAAGGATAAGTAAATAATTTTGAAAAAAAAATGTTTGGAAACTTCGACACAGACCAATTTGTTTTAAAAAGATGCCTGTATGTATGTACGCGTAAGGGTGCCACCCATTCTCTTTTGCGCATAGCATGGGTACTTAAAACGCCCCCTTGAGTCGTGAAGTGAAAGTCATCATCAAAAGAAAAAATGATCAGAAAGAAAAAAAATGGCCGACATAATTATTCTGCGAGGGTTATGTTCGCAGGAGAATTTACTTGGAGCAGTTAATCTGAACCTTACTTGAATGATTCAGCGGTCTATATTGTTTCGTTTTCCACCTTCGATTACCATTTAGGTGATTTATGACGAGAGGAAGGATGGATCACGTTTTTTTGATGCTACATCTGGCAGCATTTTGCCTCAGTGTCCGGGTGGTCGGCTCGTACATGTACGCAGCGGACAACGGGCACACCGGGAAAAAATCCCCCATGGATTACAGCAGATACGCGGACGATGAACGTAACATCGGCACTCATAACTCAGACCGTATTTCGCACCCATCAAACACATGCGACAACAGATTTGAACTGAAAAACTCTACGATCATCCGCACCAAAGATTCCATGTTTTCTGGGGCTCAGTTCGTGGACGACATGAAGGTGACGATGGCAACAGAATGTCGCTGGCAGTGCTGTCAACAAGAAGACAAATGCGACACATCTATCTTCGTTGATGACAAAACCAAAGACAAAAACTGTTTCTTGTTTAAATGCCGCATTGAAAACACTATAAAATGCAAATTTTCCAGTCATGCTGGGTATGTAAGTGCTATGATTGGAGGGTTTTTAGTGGTTCCAGAGAGCGGCATGATAAGTAAAGAGGATGGAGCAAAGGATGATGAGAATACTGAATTCAATGATAACCACAAGACGTTAGTTATATCAGAGGATACAAGTATGACAAGTACTCACCATGGTGAAGGTATAAAAGAATTATGCTCCAAAATATATTTCAAATAGAATTTTGTATGTTTCGTAGGGTTTCTACCCTAGAGTAATAAACCCTGTCACGGTAATAAATATGCACTCATGTTTTGACAGGGCAAAATTGTTTATTTCAAATGCTTGTTGCCGTCTGCGACCTGGCCCTCCAGACGCATGCATGAAGTTCGAGCACTGGGTTGCAGACGGCAGTGAGTGTTTGAAATAAACAATTTTGCGCAAAAACATGGCGCATATTTCTGTGAATAGGGTTTTCAGTTTGTACATGCTTGACCGAAGCCCGCCACACGTACAGCGCATCGCCCGCAACAAAAAACATCAAAATTTTAAATCAAATTTTGTTACTACTTTTACCTGTCAAAATCTTACATGTAATAGCTCATTGGAAAGCTTATAGTTTCAGCTATCCAACAATGTACATAAAATAGCAATCGGAAGTACGTGCGAAAGCCTAGGTTTTTATGAATGAATCACTCTCGTCCGCCCAGCCTTTCGCAAAGTGTTCGCGATTCGGCGTAAAATTTGCCACGCTCTGCTGAGGGCATCCACTTGAGCTGTCTCCGTGCCGAGTACATTGTGATTGACATGAAAAGCGGGTTTCCCTATTGAGTCAAAGGGCTCCTTTACATACCCATGCTTGCTCGATCTCCATAACTACTCTACAACCGAAGTTACGAAGAGATAAAAAGTAAACACCGTTTTTTCGAGGTGAAATCTTCAAGTTGAAAGGTAAGAGCGGTGTCTGAATGAATTTTACACCTCTTTTCTATCATATTTGAAAGTTTTGAGCCGTAATTTTGTTTAGTTTTGAGCGGAGAGTGTATTTTTTACACCCTTTCAAAAGCTCTTATGAGGGAAACGAGCACGAACGCTGTGCGTGTGTATCACGGTGTGTGTAGGCTGATTCAACGGTTTTGGTGCTATTAGGGATGTACACAGTGTATGGACAGTCGGGCTTCATCGAATGCTGTATATTTGATTAAATAAAACAGGATTCCTCAAAAACTACTCGTCCGATTTTCTTGATTTAAAAACCATTGTATTTCTTTCATCAAGACCTTTAATTTGATATAAATATTGAGCATATTGGTTTAGGAATAATTTTTCACCTGAAAACCCTACTGTGAATGTGTTTATTATCTGGGGTTTTTCCTTCCAAATCCCTTGTCTTCTTCCAATTCAAAGTTGGGGCCTGATGAGGGAAAAATTGATTATCACCGATCAGGCTAGACCCAGACAAGAAAATATTTCAGAAAATAGAAGGATCCTATTATACATGTAGTTGCCACTGCGCATGTACAATGACTGTGTTGGTCACTAACGGGGAAGTTGACAAGATCAGACTGACATGACTGAGGAAGTCATCGTATACCAAAAATACCTGGTTTTTCATGAAATAAATATCCTGGAATAAAGTGTATGTCCATCATGATCCATATGTTCTCTACCTTACTAGGTAGGTAAGATTACATTATTGGTTATATTGAATGAGAAAAAGTGGCGGTCGGATACAACATTCTACCCAAGTGTCTTGCTCAAGGACACAAGTACAACGGTCACAGCCAGGATTCAAACCCACATTCTAACGACTCAGCCATCAGAACACAAGTCTGATGTGCTAGACTGATCCGCCGTATATTTTGTCTTATTTTTGTATCTGTTCTACATGGCTAATAAAACCAAAACAAAATTACATTTCTTTTGTTGAATCTTTGTCTCTAGAAACCGCAGCCAGTGACGATCAATGTAGGGACGATCAGATCCAATGTGCCAATGGGGAATGTATCATAGCTCGCTACGTCTGCAATGATGTTAAAGACTGCTTGGATGGCTCTGACGAGATGGGATGCAAATATGGTGGGAATATTTCACCTTTTGAAACAATGTTTTCATTCTTATATGCACTGTGAATAATTCTTGTTTCAAGTAAGTTCAAAATGAGTATATTCTACCTTTGCTCAATGAACTTCTTCCTTTGTGTACACTGCGTCAGAGTTATACTGGTGAAACCTCATTTCCCCCAATACATTCAATATGTTGAATAAAGTGATGCATTTTTCCCCACCATTTCCCTTCCTGTTTTCGCCCGTTAAAGAACACCTTCTGTTTCTATGTAATCTCACGATGATTGCCGGACCCTTGATTATGTAAAATTTTACCTGAAAATGGTGATATTTCCCACTTGTTTATGGTTCGGTGGCTAACATTCATGCACACATACAGACAGCTGTCTGACATGTTGCACGCATACGCATTTCCATCTGTAGCTACAGTATTCGTATTCGCACACGTGCTAAAGATGGGCAAAAACGGGAAGGGAAATGGTGGAAAAATGCATCATGTTATTCAACGTATTGCATGTACGGAGGAAAATGAGGTTTTATCGGGATGACCCTGACGTAGTATATAACATACATGTAATACAAGGAGGGGAATTGAGGGCTAATTCTACCTTTGCATTAACTCTCCTACTATTGCTGCACTTTAGTGGAAAGTTGCTATAGAAGTCAAAACCAGTCAACGGCCTGTTTTGACTATTGACCCAAATGTGCACACAGGGGCATTTTTGACTGGTTTTTACTGTCATTTTGATTACCCTGAACATTACCTGAACAATTACCAGTCAAAAACGGTTGACTCATTTTGACATGTAAATGTACTTACTACACGTAAGGTTTGGCAGTGTTTGACTTTTAAGTGCACTAGATATACCTTGGCAAGTATATCAACATTTTGACTGATTTTGACCCTTGTAGTAGTAGGAATGTTCACACATACTAGTCTTGGTATGCACAGGTGTATGGAGTGGTTCTTATATGTATCTCTTGATTCTTATCAAGTATGGGTGCAATTACAGATAGTTAACCAGAAGTGTATACAGGCTTTACAGTCAATTAACAACATTACTAATTACCAGACTATTACCAAAAATAAAAATCCTTGGTATAAAGTTGGTACACATCTATCAATCATTCTGGGAAATCATTTTTCTGCAGTGCTTTCGTCTTTGAGAAAACAGGAATTCTTACGTCAAATTTGCATTAAAACATAAACATGCAACAATCTTTTGTTATTTTCACAGGTTAGTTGTACCTTCCCTTTAAATTTGTAAATTCATAAAATTCTAATCATTGCATTTACTAAGCTTGGGCATTCCTCACTGAACATTTTATTTTTTATTTAACAAATTTCAAAACGTTTTTTTTACCAATTTTGCTGTGTAAGTGCATCATCAACTTCTTTTTTTCCTTTTGTTATGAACAGGCATGCTTGAATGAAATTATTCAAAAGAAAGCATTTTGCAGATTATAGATCTGAGTATTTTGGTAGTCTAAAGCCGTGTTCGCACTGGACTTTTTTTGGGAAGGTTTTACCGAGACGATGGTAAAATGAAAAATGGTCAAATGTGACCTCTGTCCGCACTTGGACTTTCGACACGGGAAAATTTTACCGAGACCGTGGTAGAAGTAACCGAGCTGTCAGTATAATGACTCATGAGGGCGCTTTGCGTGACCTTTCTACGTTGACCCTACGTTGACGTATAGCCGACACATCCGTTGTCGTGCTTTCTTTCGTCGTAAGACACGACGTTGACGTCCTTCATTATCATCTGGAAATGATGCACTGGTAGCACCAATCAAACTTCCGACTGTATCAATGATAATATCTGCCATGATTGCGACCAAAAGAGGAACAACAACAATGCACAGAAAACTTGCTACACATGCACATGCATTAAATGCGCCCGGCCCGCCCCACCGCGCGGTGAAACAATGCAAAGCGCATGTGTGGTGTCCCTGTGTAGCACGACCTTGCGCTCGGGCCGGATGTACGCTTTTTGAGCCGCTTTTACTGACTCGCACTGTCCGCACTGGACTTATCGTCTCGGGATAAGTTACCTGGTCAGTTTTCCTGGGCAGCAGTTGGCCAGTAGAAGTAACCGCTGGACTCAGGAAAAGTAACTGAGAGGAAAATGTCCCAGGCTGTCCGCACTGGACTTAAAATGGGAAAAGTACCCATCGTCTCGGTAAGTTTTACCAAAAAAAGTCCAGTGCGAACACGGCTTAAGGTCAAGATGTCAGTGCCTGTGCAACCAACCAAAGATTCACTAAAAAAAAAAAACAGGTTGTGTGCAGTGAGAACGTTCTCACTGATGTCTTAACCCAATACCAAGCATTTGTTTTTTTCAGAATTACCATGCTATATAATAATAATAATAATAATGTGTGGATTTATATAGCGCACGTATCCACCAACTAAGTGGTGCTCAAGGCGCATTATATTATTATCCCTGCTCATAAGGCTCATAAATCATTCCTGAAACCATCTCAGCTCCCTGGGGAGTATACAGCTCAATTGCTGCCATTTCTAGCGCATATAGAGCAAACCAACTCTGCCTTCACAGGTACCCATTTAACCCCTGGGTGGAGAGAAGCAATTATGATTAAGTGTCTTGCTGAAGGACACAAGTGTCACGGCCGTGATTCGAACCCACATTATGTTGCTAACACCAGAACTTGAATCCGGTAAGCTAGACCGCTCGGCCACGACACCCCACATGATACTCCTTTACCAAAGGAAGGCCATTCAATTAGTGATTGTCCTTTCAAAGACAAAGTTCAAGTTGGATGGGATTAAATTTTTCTCCCTTTTATCTTTTCCCAAATTGAACAAGCACTTCTCTCAACTAACGTCAAATTCAATTGCATTTTGAAGAAAAAAAACAGTTGCTGATCGGCAATTTATTGGCTGGGGTTAATTTTTCTGTTCTGATATGTGGTAAATATTGGATACATACATGTACATATACATGACTGCTGTGCATTTTACTTTATTATTGGACCAAATATTGTAGAAATTGGGGTGAAAAAGTTAGTACTTTGGGTCATGATGATTAACATTTATTTATTTTTGTACATGTCCTAACAGTTGCATTCTTCTGGTTCCCTCGGCCAAATCTTAACATTACATGTTCTTTGACATGATTTTTCCTTCACTCTCTCCTTTCTTCAGACACAAATACTCCCTCTTCTCACTCTTCCCTTGCCACTAACCTTCCTAAACTAGGTCCTCCGACAGCTGAAAATCAGGGAGAGGATAAAGCCAAAGCCACCCAGACGATGAGCTTGGAAGACATCCGGAGTGAATTGGCCAGTGAGCTCCTTGAGCAGAGCAATCCGAGCTTGGAGAAAGATTCTGGCGATGATGAAAACAATAAGGATGTGGACAGGAAACCAAACTACAACAAGAGCAACAGTAACGGGGCAGATGAGAATCTTCCAGATCGCCATGACGAAGATGAAACGGTCGGTCAGAACGGAGAGAAGTTTGATGACACGGATGCCGGCGCAGCGGTGGAGACCGATAAAGCTGATCGGGACCGAATTCCTGCCGGTGAGGTAGATGATTCAGTAGCCGACAGTAGGGAGCAGCAGGCAGGAGCACATCAAGATACCGCTGATGAAAGACTCTCTGGTGGGAAGTCGAGTTCAATCTCCTCGCATCATCTGGCGAGTGGTGAGAAACAGGATGACCTGAATCAACAATATCCTGACCAGGATAATTCAGATGGACAAGCAGAAGTTGAGGATGAGGATAGGAAGGTACAGACACATGAGCAAGATGAAAGGCTTGGAGATCATGACCAACCCGAGATATCTCGTCCAAGCAACCATCGTGCAAGCAGTGAACAGGACCCAGACCAGAGGAGCAGATACAAGACTAATAAGGATAATCAGGGATACACGTATGACGACTCCGAAAAGATTCCAAGCCATGGAAACGACCTAAAGCTTCAACCAGTCCAGCCAAACAATGCTAGAGAAGGTCCAGATTATGATCAACAGATAAACGATAATAACCCCGTAAGGCCCGATATTGATCAAAATCCAAGATTTCCTGATCATCTTGACATCCTCCCTGACAGCAACAGCAGAGAAAATCTTTATCCCTATGACAACTACGGCACCAACTTCAACGGCAAGCCATACAATGACCCACTAGATTATAACTATCACAACGACATGGTCAACGACATGGCCAACCCTGGCGAGACGTACCCTGACAGGTTCGACAACAGAGACCCCTTTTACCAAGACCTTCAGGACGATAAGTACGATCCCGGCGATGACAACTACATCAACTACCACAGGCGTGATCGACTCAACAACAATTACAACTATCCCGTGGACGATCCTCCGACTGACAGACGCCTGTCTCAGAGACCTCGTCCTTACAATCGCGTGCCAGTGGGAGACGACTGGAATCAGCGAGGTGACGATAGTGGCATGCGGGACGGAGCGGGACGTCAGAGGGTCAATGGTAGACCTTATCAGGGCAGGTCAGATACTGAGGACACTGATGCTAGTCAGCAAAACAGGCCAGCACGACCTGGTAACATGATCTACTCATTCTGGTGTCTTTGATTGATGTTATTGTGCTGCTACTGTCATGTGTTGATGTTATATAAATGAATGTATGCACTGCCTTATTGTGATTTAGTCCACAGAGTAATTTATGTTTCTGCATGAGAGAGTTGTCTTTTTCCTTATTTTTAGCCAGCATATTTCTTCATCTTTCCTCTATCATTATCAGTATCCATGTATACACTGTGTATGAAGTATAAAAGTGTACAATATGTGTAACCCAAAAAAATGCTTTCTGTATTGGTAAGTGAAGTGCATACACCACATGTATAAATGTACATTGTACACTGTGATTTATGTTATATTCACCTATGTGTTTGTGTAGAATGTGTTTCCTGCTGTACACGTACAATGTGTACGTGTGTACACGTACACATGGCTAACCCTACCAATTCAGGCAGTTGCTAACTGTACCTCCTACTGCTGACTGCTGAGGTTGTTAAATCCTACCACTTTCCCCTAAAAAAAAAAAAGTTTGGGGAAGAGGAGGGGAGTGTTCTCGGTCCTGAAGCAAGGGACCTCAAAAACATAGTTTCTGCAAATGATTTAACTTGGTTTATTTCTAGGTTGGACGTAATGTTTTTTCTTGATTGGGAACAGTACAACAGTATTGAGTTTGTAAAGCACTCGTAAGCACTGTACCATTCCTATGTGTATGACATAAAACACAATAAAGGGAGCCACTTTGCATCCGTCACGTTAGCAGTTTTTCCAATGGTTGTTATTTATTTTTAAGTACCCGAAACCGACCAAAAAGTGTTTCAACATGTGAATGGACATGCAGGCTTATACTAGAACTAATTTGAGTTGATTTATTTAATTTTTTAATTTTTTAATTTATTTTTTTACCCTCAAATTTCCATAAAAATTGGACGGAAAAAGTTACCTCACTTTTCCGTCCATTTGTTGATGGAAATTTTAGTGTAATTAAAAAAATAATAGTAATAATCAACTCAAATTATCTTTAGGATAAGCATGCATGTCTATTCAAATGTTGAAATTCTTTTTAGGTGGTTTCAGATATTTAAAAAAAAATTACAACCATTAGAAAAACTGCTAACGTGACGGTAGGAAAGTGGCCCCCTTTATTGTGTTTTATGTCGTATATTACTTGGTAATTCCGCAGGCATAAATAACAGCAGTGTGCATACAGACTGTTAGCTTGGATTCTCTGACACGATGGGCATACAGCGTGCATAGTCTTAATTGCAGCATTAGTATACATAACGTCCAATAACCCTCCTAGTGTTTGACCGTTTGAAACCATTCAAAATTTCCACTTACCAAAATGGCCATTGGTTTTGTACACACATGGTGATACCATTTGAAAAGTGTTGGTAGCAAGCTTTACTACCATTCAAATCCATTCAAATAGTTTTTGAATGGTGGATACACTACACCTTGGTGTGTTTCCATAGCCGAATGGTTTCAAATGGTGAATGTACTACACAGTGGCTTATAAATCATTCAAATGGTTTTGAATGGTGGATACACTACACCTTGGTGTGTTTCACAAAACGAATGGTTTCAAATGGTGCATCAACTTGTCTGAAAAAGGCACCAGAACTAGGAGGGTTAAAGCAAACAAATAAAAGCCTGTGGTTTCTGGTCATAGGTTGGCTTTAAAATTGTGATCTGGGAAAACCCTTCAAATTAACGAGGACACTGTGCTGTTTTCAAAACTGTTTTATTCATGATTCTAGGCTGTCTATAACTTGAGTTATGCTCTCGGGAAGTTATAGCCGCCGCTGTCCTTAAAAAACAATGGCGGAAACGAAAAACAAAAGACGGCTTTTTAATTATCTGTCATCATGAAACTTACATAAAACGATGGAAGTTTTATTTAATATTTTCATGAATGATCATTTAGATATTAACAATTAAAATGGTAACAAAAACTCAAATTGTCAACAACAAAAAAGGGGACTATGTGCCATTGTCTTCAAAACAAGTTCGCCGACATCCGATGGGTTTTCCCAGATCGCATCACAATTGGTGTGGTGACATGCTTTTTTTTTTTTTGGTAATCTTTTTCTTTTTTTGCCAACCAGTGAGTTAGCGGTTATTGGAATCAGACCAAATTTCCCGTACACAAAGTATGATGGCTAAGAGAGGCCTCACAAATTGGGCAAACGTTCATACTCCTATGTGAAAAAGTCGTTTAAAACACAGTACGGCAGAATTCCAATCAATCCAGCAATTGGACACCATTTTATAACAACAAAAAAAGAAAACTTAAAATGCCGACGTGTGGGTCTGAGGCGATGCATGCAAAGACTAGAAACAGGATTTTTTTGGGGGCCCCCTAAGGATCCAAGCCTTTTCTAAGTACATGTACCATGCCGTGCTTGGCCCATGTTTTTAGCTTTAGTCATGGGCAGTCACTGTAACGGTTTCTTGACGTCATTTTTATTAGCTGCTGTTTGTCAAGAGTTTATTTATGTCTGTGGTTAATTCATTGTTGTGAGTGTGAGTTTTGCACGGTGTCTTAAAAAAGTCACAAATTATGGTTGTATCATTCATACATTGTCAAGATTACACAGTTTCATGTTAATTCTGCCAGAAATATGATGCAAAATTATTTTCTTCTTTCTTCTGTGAAATTCGTCATCCAATTTGGTTCACTGGTTTGAATATGAAAAAAAACAAAACGCAATATTGGCAAATTCGTTCCAAGTATGAAAAGAAGTCTATAATGTTCATTAAAAAAAACCACCATGGTGTTTCCATTATCATGTGACCATGTACAGCTGTGCTGTGAGAGTCCGTATTATTGTCAACCTTGGAACTGCACAAAGCAGACTAAGCCCTTTCAAAACTGGAGAGCCATATTCAATGGAAAATTTCACAGAAGGTAGAGAAATACAATGACATACATGTATTTATACTGGCAACAAACTCATGGGTAAAGTTGTGGTTTTTAAAATTACTGACGGAAAAAAAGTGACTTTTTTGGGGACACTGTAGGCTTTGATTGTATAGTATATGTACCTGTCTCAACCATGTAGGGCGGATATCCAGGGTGGCCTTAAAAGGGGGCGGGGCAAACAATAAATAGGGGTCCACAAGGCAAGAGGGGGTAAACTGTATTAAATATGGTACATTTCAAATTGTATGTTAACTTTAATTACATGGTGATAAAAAAGGTGGGAGACATACCTCTTGACCCCTTCCCCCTGGAGCCATTGGTGCCAGCTGGTGCTGATTTCACAGAGCTGCTAAGTAGAGAATTTTGCTATGCAAATATTTTTGCTAAAACAGACTACCAGCCAAAATGCATGCATTTTGTATGCAAGTTTGGCTGGTAACCACAGAAATTGGCTAAGCAATTTTTTTTGGTAAGCAGTTTTATCTGCTAAGCCCCCTTGGGATGATTTCATTGAGCTGCTAAGCAGAGAATCTTGCTGTACAGATATTTTTGGTATGCAATTTACTTAAACAGTTTGCCTGGTAGCCAACAAAACCCGCTCAGTGAATATTTCCGCTAAGGAATTTCGTTACACCAATAAGCAGCTCTTAAATTGGCCTTTTGTGGTCGTGATCATTTCTGTCATTGTTTTCATTGTCTCCCCTGTGCTTTCCAGGATCTTGGAAGAAGTGGAACCGTTTCAACCATCCAGACGGCACGTATCCGGACGGCACGTACCAAGATGGTGACCAAGATGGCTATGATGAAGGACCAGACAGAGATAGTGAGGCAGGGGATAATATCAATAAAGCTGATGAACAAGACAGCAGCGAAGACGTTGATGCAGGCCAAGGCAAGACACCTGATGACAACGTAGTGCCTACTGTGATATACAATGGTAAGATCTTTTAACTATAAAGTAATCTTAGGACTACCGTAGGCCGTAAGGCTGTGCCGGGTATCCGGGTACCTGGATGCCCGACCGAAACTGTCATTACCCGGTTCCAATTACCTGGAAACGACTTTTGAAAATTTCGACTGAACATTTAAACCACACAAATGGAAGTCTCTGATTTTTTTTTTTTTTGTGTGTGGGGAATGGGGATGCTATGAGTCATTTAGAGGCGGGAAATTATTACACATATTATTATGACTCTAATAAAACATAAGAAACTTGTGTTCATATTGGTTATTTTATACATTCTGGAGTATTTGTGTATTTTTACAAACTTATTTATGGGTACCTGGGTATCCGAAGATTTCCAATTTCTGTTCCCTAAATAACTGAAAACACACAGCCTTATTTAGTAGGCCACCATTACTGCTGTGGTACTGCATTGTCTGCACACATCACACATCATATACAATACATGTACATGTACATGCACATGCTCTGCACAGCATATAAAAGCAACTCTTGACATACTAATATGGTAATACCGCTGTAATGGCGGCATATTGTGAAATGGTTAGCGGATGAAAAGATTCTTATGTAATGTCAAACAATGCCTTATTTTTGGTCACGTCAAAAGGGATGGGATAACATTGGTATTTGGTAACATACGTTCATTACAACCTTTTTTCAGTTTTCAATAAATGTATCATCAAACTAATAATTTCATCACAATAGCGGCTCACATTTTTTGAGAAAACAATGAAAAAAGGTATGTTTAATTTTAACACAACAATTCCTGGTTTCTCTAAGATGAGAACACTTTAGACACCAACGTGTACATGCCAAGTGAGTGTAACTTGTACACGCTACATGTATGTCTCTGTAGCAGTTCTCTGCGCATACACCAACACTGTCATCCAACGATCTCAAAAGAAATTATGAGCGTACCCACATCAGCTGTAAAAACAGTTATATTATAAGCCTTTACTTCCCTAAATCCATTTGATTGTTCATGAATTTGCTTGATTCAGTACTGTGTAGCCCTGCTAATGCAATTTGATGTTCAAATTCCATCAAGTCCAGAGATTGTGTGGCTGTATTAATACAGCATGTCGGTTGGAATTTTGAAGGATTCGGGAAGTTTCTGAGCCACATTTCCATGGAGGTTACGGTTAACATGATGCACTTTTGTTGCGCTATTGATCAAGGATGATTGAAAAACATGCTCCGTTGATGACAGCTAACCATGAAGCAATTAGCAGCCCAAATTTTATGAGATTACATTTGGTACTTCCATGTACATGTAATACATATTTCAGCCAGTTACATACATGTAGCTAGGGCATTAACCCTTCAGAGGTGTGGGAAGTACATTGGGGCAGACAGAACCAATTAGCCAAAAAAAAGAACATCAACCCTTAATGTACTTGGTGACGACACATACATGTATGTACTTTTGAACCCATTAAAATCAATAAGGTTTTGTTAGTGTGAACCTATAATTGCCTCCCAAGTTGTTGTGATTTCACAACTCGACTGTAAATGTTCATTAACCCTAACTCCCTAAGCATTTTTACTAGAAACCTTCCTCAACCTATCAAATCCCAACACCATGGTTGACTGTTGCTGGTTTACAGTACTCAACCCATCAAACTCCAACAGTCCACTTGCCATAACAGTACTCAACCCGTCAAACTCCAACAGGCCCTTAGCTGTTGGATTTTGATTGAGTGGGGATACATGGCCCAAAGTAAAGTTTGAACACTGGAGTCACACAGTACTCAACCGATCATAATCCAACAATCATAATCCAACAATTGTTTTCATGCTAAAAAAACTGAACTATACAAAAACTAAAACACCCTATGGAATAAATGGTAGGTTCTAGTTGTATGATGTTAGACACAATGCCAAGCATACCTAAGTACAATATTTGCCTTTATCAGTTGTTTATTACAGCAGGTTGCATACACACACTCTCTCCACTCAAAGTCTAACAATGTTGCATACTACTAGTAGAACCACCGTCCTCACCAATCAAAATCCAACACTGTTACTGCACACATACAGTACTCATCCAGCCATATTCCAACACTTTACACATGCCATATCAGAAGTACACAGTACTCAACCCATCAAACTCCAACAATCCCTGGTGTTGGAGTTTGGCTGGATGGGGATCGTTAGGGTTAATTAACTCTCCTATGACTGCAAGGGTCAAAATCAGTCAAAATGTTGATATACTTGCCAAGGTATACATGTATCTAGTGCACTGAAAAGTCAAACACTGTCAAACCTTACATGTAGTAAGTATACTACTCAAAACAATTTAGGGAACACCGGAATAATCTCAGTTAAAGCAAGATCATTTATTTCAGATAAACACAATGTTTCACAGAATTGATGAGAAACAACTGCACAATGAAACAGATGATAAAGGATGCATGTAGTGATTACGCATTTCATGACATGACTACTGAAAGAGAGAGGGGGTTGCAAATGAAAATCCCGGTTCATGGAACCTATTTCATGTTAAAAATCCGGTGTTCCCTAAATTGTTTTGAGTAGTATATATTAACAGGTCAAAATAAGTCTACTGATTTTGACTGGCAAAAAGCATTGTCTTGTATTGTTGAGGGTGGTCAAAATGACAGTAAAAACCAGTCAAAAATGCCCCTGTGTGCACATTTGGGTCAACAGTCAAAACAGTCAGTTGACTGATTTTGACCTCTATAGCTACTTGCTACTAAAGTGCAGCTATAGTAGGAGAGTTAATGTTCATTGAATTGAACTTATGTAAAATGTTATCATTAACCCTCCTATGTACAGTGCAGTTTGCCATAGAATTGTCAGACCTTTCAAAACCTTTCAAGTTTGCTGTACTGAAGGGTTTTGAAAGGTGAGAAAACTGTCTGACAAAAGGGACCTATGAAAGGTTTTGAAAAGTGTAACAACTCTCTGAACAAACTGGTGTTGAAATGTTTCAATACCTTTCAAAGGGTATTGAAAGGTGTGGTTGTTCAGTAGCAACAAATTCTGGAGGGTTTTAAAGGGTTCATAATAATTGATAGCCATTTTGGCCCGTAAGCAGATTTTGAAAGGTTTTGAAAGGTCAAACCATAGGAGGGTTAAATGGAAGGTATAGAACATGACATTGCATTTGTGCATATATGCATTCTCAGAACTTCTATCTTAATAAAATTCAAATTTCTACTATGAAGGGAGTGTACACCATTTGTAATAACCCCAAAACAAACTGAACAGTGAACACTAAGCATCTAACAACTTGGTTGTAAGATGGTAATGGGTACATGCTGAGAAGTTATGCTGTCGGATAATGTTGTCATTCTCAAGAAAATGTGAATCCAAAATCAAAATCTGAAATGGATCGAAAGCTGTGATTGATTTCCACATTAGAATGCATACCTAATTACTTGTTATCAAATCTTAATCATTTTCACTATATGTTAGTGCTGGGTGTTTAGAAAACTTCACAACTCGAGTAATCGCACAGCAATTACTCGCGAGTACTTGATTTTAAAATCAAGAGCATTGACCGCATTTTTAACATTACATTATATTTTATGATAATTATTCTGAAAACATCTGATATTATTTCAGATTTTATATGTTTAATAAATAAACAATGACTAAAGAATCGGTCACTACTCGTAAATGTGTTACTACTCGCGAGTACTTTTTGAGGTTATCGCAGTGGGACGATTAATCCAGTAGTAAAAAGACACGAGTACGACTAACAATTATTACTCAAGTAATCGCACTACTCGCCCAGCACTGCTACATATATGTACAACGGAATCGGAAACTTTCACAGGTTGGTTTATACACATCTCTTGTTTCTTATAAAGTAATATTTGGATGCATTTACACTTATTACAGACATTTTACCAGTGGTCTGAACTTCCTTTAAAATGAATGTGAAGTTTGTTGTTTGCCAATTGCAAAATCAAAAGAAAATTCCCTCTTTTCATTACTGTTGCAGTAACCTATTTGAGTGTAACCTATGAAAGTTTAATAATCTTGGAAATATTAACAATGAACTTGCAGTTCTGAGGTCGCTGACCCATTCTGATTCTGTGTCCTAAATGCGTGTAGCAATAACTATTAACCTATCATTGTTTGTCACACAGGTATCTATACAATGTACAATATATGCAGTAAATTTTAGATTTTAGTTTTTCCTGCATTTCATGAATTGTTGATGGTGTAAAAATACACAACTGATCAAAAAAAACATGCGCCATCAATAGCTCATTTAATGGAGTGGAAAAAAAACATCACTTTGAAAAACAAGCTAAGTTTCATGCAGAGGGATGTATTGAAAGTAATGAACTACGTTCATCTTCCCTTGTTTTTAGTTGCCGTAAAACTTCCCCTTGCTATGCATCAAGGAATGTAACAGAATGAGACAATGTTTGAGGCATCAGCAAACCCATTTTGTGGTGAGAAAATTTGGTCCAGGTTTAAGGTATCTACATTCAAGTATAACTTCTTTGTCCTATGCCCACAGAAAACGACGATTCTCCAGCTGGCCTATCACTCTCTTCTCCAAAGCCAGATGTTATGAAACCACACTCCCCCCCTCCAGTGAGCTCCAACGAAGATCAAGACCAAGTCCCCAACGCCGGGCCCAAGGTGGATGACGGTGAGGAGGAAGTGAGTACGTCCGGTTCAGACCAGTTGGACCTCCTCAACTCGAGGAAGGTAGTGCCGCACAGGATCCAGCCGGCTACGAGCGCCATCATGCCCCTTGCCGTCGGGCTGATCATCACCTTGTTTCTACTGTTGATGCTGACCTGCCGGTTACGCTACATGAACCGTAGGCTACGCTACGGCCGACTGAAGACGCACGCTCATGATGCCGATTATCTTATTAATGGCATGTATCTGTAGATCATTCTGCTGAATTTTAATAAACGATGTCACACATGACATCGCTTGCTTACAAAAACATCTTCCACGGTCAAATTGTGGCAGGCAACATTGGTAGTCGTATTGTAGACAGTGGTACGCTCCGTATAAATCTTTCATTCAGGCTTGGACCTTAACTTGAATCAACACAAACACCAGAGCTTTTTCCTCTTAAAATGTTACCTGCCAGCTGGGCTGGTAGTCTTGAAATTTTACCTGCTTGATGGTAAATTTTATCGCCTGTGGCAGACGGGGCAGGTGTTTAAGTCATCCCAGTTTCTATTTTGATGAGATATCAGCAGCAAAATTAGTTATTTTTGTAATTTGTTGGCAGTACACACGTATCTCAAATCTTATTCATCAGTGATTTCTATAATCCTTTAAAAAGATCAGTTGGTCCGAGGGGGGGGGGGGGGGGGGTGGGCATTGACCACCAGCCCAAACATTGGAGATCAACCCTGTCAACCCTGAACTGCGCACTTTAACATACTAACTGTTGCCTGCCATGAAATCAGTACTCTCACGGACACTATACTCTTCTGGTATGACCTCATTATGGCCAGGTGCTAGATATGTGAAACATAATCTGGCTAAATCTGCCATACATCACAGCTGTATCAAGCACAGTGAATTGTGTCTAGTTTTCAAGCTAGGAAAAAACCACATTTTTACATGCGGGCGCGTGCAAAAATACTTTTATGGCGTGCAGCGACATTTACACTGCTGCACTGTTTTGAGAAAAATTACGCCCTCCAAGTTTATTGTTATTTTCACCTTGGTAGGTGGGCAGTATACTTTGCTTTCATCTACTTTGCATGCTGAAAGTCTAGATCCGAGAATATCCTCTACGACAGCCTAGATATCTCCCATTTTGTTTTTTGAAGCATGAGTTTTGTGAAAAAGAGAAAAGCGACAAAGCGTGTTATGTACATATTACATATATATTACTGAAATTATATTAATGAATTATATGGTAATTCAAAAAAAAAAGGTAAAAAATAGTTACAATTTTTTAGTGACCAACGAACCAACAGGTACGTCGTGTTTATTCTCCTGTTTGGATGTAATTATATTAACTCTGAAGTAATTTGTTAAAATGTTGTTCTGAAGCAGGATTTAAATCTGTGATGTCCGGTTTACCAAACTTAAGCTGTACCTATTTGGGGTGTGATCACTGGCTACAAAGTTTCACGACCCCCCCCCCCAGAACGAAAGTATTGACAAATTGTATTGGAGACCACCAACATAGAGCGTCAGAACGGTAATCCGGTGGCCCATGGTTTAAATTCTGCTGCAGTCATTTTGTCTTTATCCTTTCTCTAAAACGAAATGTGATTCATGTACAGTTTGGTCTTGTGGAGTTTTTGATGATTAGTTACTGAAAGGGAATGTTCAACATTGGTAATCACCAGATTACCAATGTTCAACATTGGTAATCACCAGATTACCTTTTATCTAAAAGATATGTTGTATAAACTTGGTAGAAGTTTCAATCATTAGGAGATGATGGTATTTATTCACAAAATCTTTGTGACCAATTTACGTATATAGAACAGGAACTTTGACTGAAACGTGTATTTTAATACATACATTGGTGTGGTGGTTATTTTACATCCAGTGGGTTCAAACCTACTGTACATGTATGTGCCTGCCCTGATGATAATTAAAATTACAAGTTTGTGCATTCACTGTACTGCACTGCATTGTGCATACCTACAATATGTCCGTTTCTTATTTAGAATGTAACTATTCTAACTACAGTGTACAAGGGTTTTATAACCTACAATTCTAATAACTGACGAGTACTCATATAAATATATGAGTACTCGTCAGTTATTAAAAAGGTCTTTTTATTTTGAATATTATTTATTGTGGTGTTTTTGTATATATTTGGTACAACAAAAGTGGAGTTTATGAACATAACTTATTAACATTTTCTCAGTGTTTTCCATCTTAGAAAAGAAACTAGACAACCTTACATTCCATAAGTATATGTTGAACACTGTTTAAGCTAAGAATTAATTTTTTTTTTTTTTTTAAACAGCATGACTTTAACCCTCATAAGGTTTAACACTCAAAGACACTCAAAATTTGTATGTCTCTCTTAACCCATTGACTTTGTGCAGTGCACTCAAATACATGCAAGCACATGTGGCTGTGATAAGGAGGTCAAACCAAAACCAATCAAAGACACTCAAAATTTGTATGTAACTCCCAACCCATTGACTTTGTGCAGTGCACTCAAATAAATCAGTACATACACAGCTCTGTGTGACTCTGTGGTTTGACCTACCAATTGGCAATGCAACCAAAAATACTCAAGTGAGTGTCCGTGAGTGCCGTGCTGACTGGGCCAAATTTCAGCCTGGGCATAGGAGGGTTAATAAATTGTATTGTAGTAACTGTTTTAATAGTTATTTATAACCCTCCGAGGTAGTGGGTAAGTGGCACAACAAGTTTTTGTTTGTGTTTGGTAGAGTGTCTGTAAATACATCCATACATTTGAAAGTTTCAGCTTATTTCATTTTGTTGTTAACGGGTAAAAAAAACAACATTCAGACTGCTTGTATTCATGCCAATGTGAAATGTCTGTCTTCCCGAAGACAGACATTAATTTTGTAAATTATTTGACTTATTTTATGGTAGCACCTGATGAGACTAATATTCCAAGGGGATGTTTAATGCTATTATCATAGTAAATTTGATTTAAGTAAATGTGATCGTTTATGTTTTTCAAGATTACAAATAGTGACTTTAAAGGGAAGGTATACAGCATTGGTAAGGTATACATTGGTAAGGTATACATTGGTAAGGTATACATTGGTAAGGTATACATTGGTAATGATGGAAACCATTCTTCTCTTAGTGTTCTTACTACACTCTTAAAACTAAAAGTGTTGAATATACCATATAAGAGTTCGGTCAGTGACTACTCTTTATAAAGTTAAATTCAACTCAAAGAAAGTGTTGAATTAACACGGAGTCAAGTTAAGTCTAACTTTATTAATGTTAATTCAACACTTTTAAAAGTTAAATCCAACTTTATAAAGAGTTGTCACTGACCGAACTCTTTAAAATGTTGATTCAACACTTCAGTTTTAAGAGTGTATCTTTGAATCAAGTTATACAACCAACTACACAGTGAAACTTTCGGTAATTCATTGTGCCGTTCACGAGAAACTAGTGAAAACTAATTCAGATTTTTGTTTTTCATTCTTCCCAAAGAAAAGGGTACTACGTATGTCCTAGAAAATTGTGAAAGTTCAGGAATAAATTCTGATAATAACGCATAGCATTTGCAATCACATTGATTAAAGTTTGGGGGAAAAAGAAGTTTCAGTTTATATAACATTGTGTTGTTATTGAGAAAATTATGAAATCCATTCAAATTGGTTGTAGTCATTCTAACGTTGTTTTTTGGCATTGGTTGACAAGCAATTGGCTGGGAATTTATTTTAATTAGTAATTTCACGAATAAATGAAAGAAACTCGGGTAGAAAGAATTCAAGGGATGTTTGATAACATCATCAACCTCACACCAAATAAATGACATGTAAATTTGTAATCATTTCAGTTTTTCTAATTAAAACAAATAGTATTGCAGTTTTAAAGGAAATATTTAAGTATTTTATGTATACGTTTTGTAATATGTTTATTCGGTTAATGTGTCAAGGTAGGCAATTTATTAGTGACAACGCACAGATACAGAAAGGGTAGTTGTGAATATAATTAAGTCAGAGGGTGGATTATTTATATGTTTTTACATTTGTATGTTCACAATGGATTCATTTATTACATACACAATTCGTACAAATTAATAAATAACGGAATATCAGCATAATTCCTGATGCATTGTGTACATTCTGTTATAGTCCACTGATTTTTATTGAGCTTAATGGTTTTTACTAATGGATTATTAACTTGGCAGTACAGTATGGATGATGTGATCCTTGACGTAGCGTACATGGTGAATCCCCCCTCCCCTAAAAGAAATGTATATATAAATTAAATCGGGAGGGTGGCCTTACCTTTCGATCCAAACCGGACTTTCATCAGAGGCTTTGACAAAGTACAAACGTAAAAAACATCCATTTATAGGCAAAGCATCATGGGGCGGGATCCAAAAATGCGGGAAAATAGTAGCCAATTAAAGATAAGCATCAGTCTAGAAAAGCCAATAGGAGTATCAGAAGTGAACAAAGGAGGAATTAGTGAGCCACACAATAAGTAGTTGTGGCTGCTTGTGGTAAAGCTAGGGTAAAGGAGGGATTATTGAGCCACGCAAAAAGTAGACGTGGCAGCTTGTATAGTAAATAAAGCTAGGGTAAAAATAGGACAATACACAAAGGGATATGACAACAAAAGGGGGGGGGGGGTTAATTACACCATACAAATTGAGGAGTTAGTGTGTGGGTGTAAATAGCTAAATTAAAACTCTCCTAAAAGAGACATTTGGAAAAAATGTAATAATATACAGGATAAGGTAACATAAAGTAAAAAATACATATCAAGGTAGTTGATAAAATCCAGTAGTGATATAGGTGAATAGTAATGATATAGGTAAATGTAGCTGGGTTATTTGATACCTGTGTTGATGTTGAGACCATATGGTTGAATGGTGTTTATATATATATATATATATATATATATATATATATATATATATATATATATATATATATATATATATATATATATATATATATATATATATATATATATATATATATATATATATATATATATATATATATATATATATATATATATATATATATATATATATATACATATATATATACTTGTAGTAAAACTAGTGGAACGCTGGTAGTTGTAACTCCGAGTTTCACGCGTTATGCGATCATCAGACAACTGATAGTCACCAAGTGATTACTCCTATCGTTTTTGCTGAATGGAGGGTTGAACCAGATGACGTTGCGCTGCCTGCACTCAAAAAAATGAATCTCACCTGAAGTAAATATTAAACAAATTAAATGACTAGATATTACTTAAAAGTCATTTTTTGTTGCTTTTATGTTAATCCTTTAGTTTGAGAGACTTAAAATTTGAAAAAGTTTGTTTTAATTGGTTTCTTATGTTTTGACGATGCGGAAAAAAGAGTCAAGTCAACAACATTAAAAATTGAGTTAATCATTATTAAATACTTTGATTAATTATTACTTAAAAAACAACCCAATTATATGCACTAGTTTCATTTAAGTACAACATACTTAGATTGTAATATAATAGCTTTTACTTGAAATATTTACGTGATCTCAATTTGGGAAAAACTTAAAATTTGATTAAGTTTGTATTACTTGCTTGCTTGAGTTTTAATGTTTAAATAATACGAGTAAAGTCAACGACATTCAAAATTGAGTTAATCATTATTACACACTTTGATTAATTATTACTTTAAAAAACAACTCAATCATAAATGCACTATTTTTTTAAGTACGAAATACTACCGTAGCATTAACTTGAAATAGTTACGTAATTTCAAATTGGGTGAAACTTAAAATTTGATTCTGTTTGTATTACTTACTTGCTTAAGTTTTAACGATTCAAAAAAAATTAGTGAAGTCAACGACATTCAAATTTGTGTTAATCATTATTACACAACTAAATCATATGCACTGGATTCTTATAGTAAGAAATACTTAGATTGTTATACCGTAAAGATTTCCGAGCTATCAAATTGGGTACAACATTAATTGAGTTAGAATGCTTACATTCGTGTTGTCATTCTAAGTAACGTTTACTTAATTTCTTTGATTAACAAAACAAGTCGCGAGAACTTGCAATGTTGAAGTCGTAGCAACGCATATCCAGACGTTTCATACACTCAAAATGAATAATTCTTACCTGAAGTAAATAATAATAATTAATGATTACAGAATTATGATTCAATGTAGGTGGCGCCCTATGCGTCCACTTCCCTCCCCCCCCCCCCCCCCGACACACAGTGCATGCAGTGTGCACATGCTTTTTACAGAGTTCATGTCACATCACGTTGCCGAGCGCCTGGTGTCAACATCTACCGCGCAGTAACACGAGGTAAGGACAATATTATTTATCGTTTTCTTTGTATTTTGTAACAATAGTTGTTGTGTGAATGATCCTTCTTTCCTTCATGGTTGTTTGTGGTATGGTTTTCCATCCTCTCCGTGGTATTGTTTATGTCTGATAAACTCATTTGGATTTAAAACTTGAACAGGTAGTTGTGGGGTCAGTTGAGTTAAGTTAGTCAAGCAGCCAACTGTGTTTAGGCCTAGGCCCTACTACTTTTAGTTTTTACTATCATTTAAAAGGAACAGCCTAGGGCCACCGATGGGCCAATTTACTGAGGCTATTATTTTATCAATAAGTCTCTATGATGTCAGTCAGATCATCGACTTCTTTAGAAAACTCATGTCACGAAATTGTCCCATTGAAAACAAACCAACAAAAGTAAGTCATACTAACTACGGAAGATTACACCAATGGTGTTCAATTGAGTAAATGCAACATGTTACTTAGATACATGTACCTAGATACATTTGATTTTTGAGTAACAAATACTAAAACTATAACAAATGGGTTTGAATTGAAATACTAATGTTGTGGTTTATGACAAGGTCAAGTAAGTCTAATGTGGACAATAATTGAGTTAGTTTTACTCTCACACTTTTATGAATGTGGGTTTGAATTTAAACACTTTAAGTTGTGGCTAATGACAAAGTTAAGTAAAACTAATGTGGACAATAATTGAGTTAATTTTACTTTCACACTTTTATGAATATTGGTTTGAATTTAAACACTTTAAGTTGTGGTTAATGACAAAGTTAAGTAAAACTAATGTGGACAATAATTGAGTTAATTTTACTTTCACACTTTTATGAATATGGGTTTGAATTTAAACACTTTAAGTTGTGGCTAATGACAAAGTTAAGTAAAACTAATGTGGACAATAATTGAGTTAGTTTTACTTTCACACTTGTTTGAATTTAAACACTTTAAGTTGTGGCTAATGACAAAGTTAAGTAAAACTAATGTGGACAATAATTGAGTTAATTTTACTTTCACACTTTTATGAATATTGGTTTGAATTTAAACACTTTAAGTTGTGGCTAATGACAAAGTTATGTAAAACTAATGTGGACAATAATTGAGTTAATTTTACTTTCACACTTGTTTGAATTTAAACACTTTAAGTTGTGGCTAATGACAAAGTTAAGTAAAACTAATGTGGACAATAATTGAGTTAATTTTACTTTCACACTTTTATGAATATGGGTTTGAATTTAAACACTTTAAGTTGTGGCTAATGACAAAGTTAAGTAAAACTAATGTGGACAATAATTGAGTTAGTTTTACTTTCACACTTTTATGAATATGGGTTTGAATTTAAACACTTTAAGTTGTGGCTAATGACAAAGTTAAGTAAAACTAATGTGGACAATATTTGAGTTAGTTTTACTCTCACACTTTTATGAATATGGGTTTGAATTTAAACACTTTAAGTTGTGGCTAATGACAAAGTTAAGTAAAACTAATGTGGACAATAATTGAGTTAGTTTTACTTTCACACTTTTATGAATATGGGTTTGAATTTAAACACTTTAAGTTGTGGCTAATGACAAAGTTAAGTAAAATTTGATTCAGTAATGATAGCACATCATGCTACAGAAACTATTGGACAATAACACTACAGTCAAAGCTGATAACTGTGTTGAATGTTTGGGACAGGTCACTAATTAAGATCCTCTCTGTTGTATATCTTTTTGTTATAGATTTGCACTGAGTTTAAAAGGATAACAACTGTCCCTTTGGCAACTTTTCAATCCAGAGTTGACAAACACACACCAAAGCTTCTGAACCTTTTCCGGGGAAAAGGAGGTGCCAGGGGAAAGAAGATCAAGACATTCCTTGAAGGTTTAGACCAGGTAATTGTCATTCCTGATATTTTGTTATTGTAGGGGCAAGGCAATTTGACCTTGATAAGGGGCACCTCAATGATGAAATTGTGCATGTGGTACAGGTGGTACATACACCATCTTTGCATCATGTGAAAGATCTTTAACTATTCTAGAAATCGTAGGTTTGGTGTTACCCCATTTGACCTTTACTTCTGGTTGAAACCGGAAGTTGGTTTAAAACATTACATTTTAATTGCCACAGAAAATTTAAGAAAACTAAACAAATCTGTCAACATTTTCTCATCAACCACCCATTGTTTGTTCACAACAAACATTCAATTTCTAGTTTATTTCTTTTATCAGAACAAGTGTACTTTAATTTTAAATTTTAAATTTATGTCATGATGGAAGGTTAAGACCTGTGAACAGTCACTATGTTGATTCTTTAAGAAAGGATATACATTATACCGTACATGCAGCTTTCATAAACCACTCTTTATCCATCCTCCCCAACAGAATAACAGCATACATGTCCGACGGGAGGTAGTGATCAAAGGCCTCTGTGAGTTCCTGAACGAGGACTGCGGAACTTTATTTAAACAGTTCTCGGTTAGTATTAAATGAGTATTTAAGCAAATACTTGACTCTTTGATTCTGATTGGTGAACAGATGTGCAATATTAATGTGTTTTATAGCGCATCCCTTGTTGATTCTCCATCTTGAATGGTTAAAACACTGTCACGTGGGGTTCACTAGCATAGTGCCTAGACTGTGCGTAAAGCATGAACTGGTCACAGCGTTTTTGCTGTTCACCTTTCACGGTGCGGCCATCTTGATTTTTCTCATTCAAATCAATGTAACTAAACTGAGGCTTAAAGGAAAAATAGTCTGGTACCTTTTTTGTATAAAGAGAATCAGTATTCATTAACCCTAACTCCCTAGGCATTGTATTAAAACAATAAAAATCCTTCAAAATCCTCCAACTGGCTTTGTTGTCTAGGGAGTTAGGGTTAATGCTACTGCATACAGGGGAACCAAAGACAGTGACAGTATGATTGATAAAGTTCTACCGAGACAGGTCTGCCATGATGAGAGGCATTATTTTTTAAGACCCCTCCCCCCCCCCAATCTTTTCATGCCCTCTAATAACATGCCACAACATTTCTCATGAATGTTCATTTGAAGTGATAAAAACTAAAATCTTACCGTGTTCTACCTTTTGACAGGATACCCAAGAAGAGGACATGCAAAAGTTAAGAGCAGTGTACGATGGGCATCTTTGTCAGCAAGAAGGAGGGGACAGCAGAATGGGAGAGACCCGCTGCAGATATCATAATTGTGCTTGAGGGTGTGGAAGTTCTGACAGAGGTAACCGATGTTGCCACAGCATGTATGCTGCTATTTAGCTGCATATATGCCATGAACCTGTCATACCTAACTAACCTAAAATAATTTTGGGAAGTCCTCCAGAAGGTTGTCATGGGTCTCGATGCATCTCGATTCTCGCCTAAAGTTCAGGCACTGCACAACAAACTCTGTATTTAGTGTGGAAATAATCCTATACAGTGTGTTGGTAATCTACTATTTTTCCCAACTGTTACTTTGGAATTTGCCTTTCGATGTTTACAACAAAATTCCTGAATATTCATTTTCAAATCTGGGTCCTTACGAAGCGTTGCACCCCTAGAAGAATAACACCACAAATTAATGCATTATGTATAAGGCTGTTGGTTAGTCAATATTTGTTTATTCTTAAAAACATTTGTCATGCAGGTCCAAACAATTTCAAAATTACACCCCAAGAAGAACAATGTCACCACAATATATTTCAGTACTGTGTCTGGTTAATGGATAAAGAATAGCTTTTGCATTGAATGCATTATATATAAAGTTTACCAGTTTTTAGCGTTACAAAGTTTATGTTTTTATTGTTAAAAGCCTAATGCATATCTGTCTCTTGAAAAAAATTATTGGAAAGACCTACAGGGACTTAAAGACCTTTCATCATGGTGCAGCCATCTTCCACACAGAGCAGTGTGACCAAACCGAGGCTGGAAGGCCAAGTAGTCTGGTATCCTTCACATTTCCAATGGGTATTGCAGGGAATGTGACATAAATGGCTGCAGAGTGATGAAGGTCTGTTGATATTGTTTATATTGGAATTGCACAAATTGAAATCATTGGCTAAGTTATTGAGGCTTCAGATTTGGACTCAAAGTTATTATCTTATGATGTTGCATACATGCAGGGGCACAGTGAACACAATTGTAAAATCTTTCAGCTTTTAGGTCTGAAATTAAATTAAAATATAGATATGGAGGGAGAACTATCTTACTTACTAAAACATTTTCTTACCCAAAAAACTCCAAACAACAAAATCGAGACTTCCAGGTCAAATCTAGGGTTCAATAACTTAATGACTCAGGGTCATCCAAATAGGTTGCAAAACATGACAAATGCATTCCCTCCTCTCAATTAAATTGTGCTATGGGTTAAATTCAGCTGGGAGTGTGTAGGGGACTGGGCAGTTACATGTACCCCCAATTTCTTACAGAGTAATGTTATATTTTTAGAAAATCGGTTTGTTAATAAAACAAATGTTTTCATTGTTATTGCATAAACATGTTGTTCAGACGTTTTTGTTTTGCTTTGTATGTTTATAGGGCCGATTGGACGCTTAATTTGTGTGGGTTACATGTAATAAATTTAAGTATGATTAAATTGATACGTTCAAGTAAAGGTTTTTTTAAATGCATTAAGTAGAATCATCAAAACAGAAGTTCAGTAAATATTACTTCAATAAAATAACCTTTCAATACTCAAAAGTACCGCACGTTGAAAAAACTAAATGTATTAAGTGCATTTAAAAAAATACAATTTAAGTTCAATATACTTCGAAATTTAAGTTACAATAACTTAACCGGATTACAAGTTGAAACTACTTAAACAAATTAAGTCAGTTAGGTTTTTTAAAACTTATTAAGTAAGTTTAACATCATGGGATATAAGTAATATCAACTAAGAAAGTTAAGTTGCAATAACACAATTTTATTGCAAGCTGAAAGTACTTAAATATTGGGCAATTTTCTTGTCTTAATTTAATTAAGTAAATTCAATATCATGCAATATAAGTAATACGAACTAAGAAAAATAAGTTGCAATAACACAATGTTGTTGCCTTAACATAAATTTAACGTCGCTGAATATAAGTAAAACATTGTGAGAAAACTAAGTTACAATAACTTAAAATTATTGCAAAGTTACAATAACTTAAAATTATTGCAAGTTGAAGGTACTTAATTAAATTAAGGCAACAAAATTGCCTTAATTTTTTTAAGTAAACCGAAAGAAATATTTTTTTGAGTGTGTTCCGTTTTTCCTTAGTAGGTTGGCTATCGATGTAGGTGAGGCCTTCCGTGTATCCGCTGGATCTTAGTGCGTTCTCGTAAGCTGGGGAGGCTTTCTTGAAGATTTCTTCATCGTGCGAGATGCCCGATATGCGTCGGCTGATGGAGGCGGGAATGTTCTTGATGATGTTAGGCGGGTGGTTAGACTGCTTGTGGATGTACATGGGTCGGTCGTTTGGTTTCCGGAAGGGGTAGTGCTTGCCGTTGCTCAGATTGAAGGTGATGTCGAGAAAGTTCGTGATCTTTAGGTTACCGTCGATTGTGATGCTTAGGCCGAGTTCCTTGAATAACTTTGTTATGTCCTTCCTGATTCGGTCGGCTCTGCTGCCAGTGATGTTTTTGAAGACTGCCAAGCCGTCGTCCCTGTAGAGTCCAATTCCTTCTTTCCCATACCGTTTTGATAAGGTGTCCAGGATGTAGAGGCCTACCAACTCGCATACCTCAGCCCCGTCGTGGCTGCCCATTGTATATATATATATATATATATATATATATATATAAACGAGAAGCGAGCAAAGAAAAAAATATATATAATGCCCTTTTATTTGTATACCATCGGGTAATTACCAAGACAACAAGATTATCCAACAAAAATTTTCAGAAACTTGATGCCCAATACTTTGATCTTTTCTGTGAAACTCATCGAATTTGATTCACTGGTTTTGAAAACAATAGGCAATTATGGAACACTTGGGCAATTGGGTACATGCTCTTCAAAGTAGTTGACACACTGTGACTAAATTGTGCTTTGCTCTTTGGCAAAAACTTAATCAGGTGCTTTATCCCAAAACAAGATGACGGCTAAGTGAAATGGCTTTTCATAATTATCATCACTTTGAATATAGAGCCCATCCTATTATATGAATTATGGGAAGAAATTATGTTTGGCAACGGAGACAGTTTCGCGACCAGAAAGGTCGGTAACGGACAGTACCGGTATTCCATACCAAGGACACCATGGTAACACGTCAGTTGTTAACACTTTATTGATTTTTTTTCACACGTCTATATTACATACACAATAATCATAACATCGTATACAATACATAATTAAAATGTTCAATGGTAGGATAGTAATTCTGTACAGGGTTTTAATTGTGCCGAGCACTCAATAATTATAGGGAAGTGATGAAAGCACCAACATTTATTCTAGTTTAATTTAAAACTCGTTATTGGTCGGGTTTGCCTAGGCCTACCTTTTTTGAATAAATTAACGAACACCGTCAGTGAGTCATTTACACAACTAACCTCCCCCCCATATGCCAACCAAAGCGATAGGCCTACAATTGACATTGGCTTGCATAGTATCAGTGTAATGACTTGGTGCATTTTTGTTAACTAAATTATAAGCTATATAAAATATACATATTTTGTAAAGGTGTTATTCGTTATTTTCCCTCCACTGTTTGGTTCAAATTTGTACAGTGTACATTCGGCTTATTTCCTTGTACAGAGACAGTAAATAACTATTAATGAGTACTTAAACAATTAAAATTGACACAGGCATTGATAAAGAGTTAATCAGGTGAATCAAATGAGAACACATATAAACCCAGCAAAAAACTGGGGTATTAACATTATAATTGGGCTAGTTAACCAATGGTGTTATTTTAACACTTTAGTTTGTGCAGGAAAATTGCCAAATCTGATGTTATCACAAATCAACATTTTGGACAAATAACAAAATAAGACAGACGGCTTTAGTTGCTTGTTATACATCCCGTTCAAAAATAAATTAAAAAAATAGGCTGTACGCCTCGTTTTTCTTTGTTTGTTTGTATTTTGGTCGGATAGAGATACAAATGAATATGTTGTTATGGTAACCATCCTTTTTGTGAAACTGTGGAAAACCATAATATTTGAGTGAAGGCACGTTACATGTAGGTCTATACATAATGCTTCATGTTGACGAATTTTGCCTTTGTAAAAAGTACTATCATGTAGTATTGTTAACTTGATTGTCACTACCCGTAAACACAAGCTTTGTGTTTATCGTTTTTCGGAGCAAATAAATACAATAAGTAAATAAATAAATAAACAAAATTAATATATAAATAAATTTGATTAAGTAAATAAAAAAATAAAATAAAGCAATCGAAACATATACAATATTGGACAAAACTCATTAGGACACCGTGCCCCCCCCCCCGCCTCCCCCAGTCAATATTGGCCTGATGTGCTCGTTGATATTCGTTGAAACATTTGTGCAGAAAAACATGCTAATAATGATGCCCTGCTAACATAATCGCTGAACCATTTTCTAAAGGTTGCATCATAGAATAGTAACGAAACAAAAAAATATGACATTGTGTAGAATCATCCGCCATGATGCCACGAGTACGTGACGTCACATTTCGGTACTCTATGACACCATCATTGGAAGGAAACAGATGACCCAAAAACGTTTTGTCCAAATAGACGGAAAACTAAGGAGAAACAAAACTTTTGAAATTTACCGAGCAACAGTCATGGTTTGGATTGTCATACTTCTCGTCTGCATGAAGGATCGGAATTACCACGCCAAAGGATATTTAAGTTATGTTTCCAACAAGCTAATTTAAATTTATATGAAAAAAATATATATCACTTCAATGAGTTAACATTCCTCAATGGACTTTTAAGAATATGATATACTTTCTTTAGGATTTCTCACTCATTGATGCGCCTTTCAATATTGTTGTCGCTCACCCCCATCCCCCGCGCTGCCCGTACTCTGGCCTGAGGATTTGCTAAAATACTGAAGAACAATGATCGGGATTTTCATCTTGCTTGATCACGCTTGATATGTAAATTGTCATAAACTTGAATGACCCATTATGGGTTAGGGATTGGACAATCCCTAGGTGTGACCTCAGGTAGTGGGAGGGAGGGACGATACGGACAATCATTGATAGGCGCACAATGGCAGAGTGATAAGAGGCGAAAAGGGTTACATCAAATTAACGAATTGATATCCGCTCCGTGCACGTCGTAGCCCATTACCGAAAAAAATGCACCCAGTATACATGTGTACGGCATTTGTGTTGTGCACAAACCACATTTCCTGCAAAGTTGATACAGGGAAACTCTTCCATGGTAACCGTTACCAATTGAATGTAAATGAAGTCAATTGCGCACGCTAACCAGGGATATGCTATAAATACCCTGGCGACAGCCGCAGCATGTCCCCCATCAGGTAGTGCACGGGGCGGATTCACGGTTGGATGTCACTGTGTGCATGCATACTTGATGAAAATATAATCTCAAACAAGGCCATGTGAAAATAATAAATTGGTGATCGTCCTTTCACAGAAACGTAACAATCAGGTCGGGACGCCTTTCCATGACGGCTGTTGCCATATTACTTTGGTCAAGCTTTGTAATATTCATGGTGGCTTGGGTAGCGTGACCACGTTATTGGCGTTACTAAGGATAGAGCAAAATCCAGATCGATCCAATTGCTGTTCTAATCTGGGATAAATATGGAAGGAGGTACGTTACAGAAGCTCCTCATTATTATTTTCATTGTAGTTGGAAAAGTTCAAAAAGAGGTCGGCCCATTAAAGTAGGCTGGGCGTGGACGGTCACTAATCCTTTTTTAACATGACCTGATTGGTATCATTCCAGCCAGGTGGCACTTGCTTTCGTACGACGGCAAAATTGTTCAATATTCCTTTCTGGAAAAATACAATCCTTTTAAAAAATAATGAAAAATCCACAATCTTACATTGCCATCCTTCGGTTTAAAAACCGCAGCCGGGTGAAAACCATAATGACATTCATAAGAATAAAAATGTTATTACATGGGGATGATAATCATAAAAAGGCACACGAATTATGTACAATAAATAATTTATCTTCCTTCATTATGTATAAGCTACTACTTTTTAAAGTAACTTTGTAAATACTCTCAAGTATGTATAAATATAGTTTTCACTTTGCCTTCGTGGCTATGATGGAACCAGCCAATCTTTATAGTCCCTGTGCAATTATATAGTTTGTTGTAGGTTACTATTTTGCATTACAATCAACAGTATTTAAAAAGAATACAAAAAAAATAATAAAATAAATAGTACAATTGATCTTAGAACAGTACCAACAGACCAAAGTATTACTGGTGATCGTCCTTTCAAAACACATATCAGGTCGGGAGGTTTTAAAGTTTTGTTTTCTCCATAAAACAAGCCCAAAAGGAACTGCACAGTCATCTTTTTTAAATTTTTATTATTGAACTAATTTTTGGACCATTTTTTGGACTATCCATTGTAGGAACATAATTATATGTGAGATCGGGTCCAATCAAATATAGGTGGGGCGAGGACAGTATATTGTTTCTTCCGTATGATGTACTGCTTTAAGATCTTGTGAGTTTTTACGAATGCCCATTCGTAAAATGTTCTATACCCCATATTATTAAATACAAAAGTTCCAATTATTGTTTCAAAAGCATTTTCTGTGCACTATTTCCGCTCCATTTTCGGCATATTCCTCCACGTTGATGCACCTCTGGAAGAAGTTACCATGGGCGGCCAAGACCGACCCACCGATCCATACGTTGTTCGTGCGCTCCTGCGGCATGGAGACCGACCAGGGAAGATGGGCGGAGGCCAGTTCGAACTGGAGACGATCACCGAAGCCCCGTAACTGCGTGTTACCTCCAGCGAGAAGGATGGACTTGTTAATACCGGCAAGAAACGTAGGGTCACACCTTAGTAGCAAATGGGTATAAACCAACAAGACATAATTATCAGAAAGATTAACGGCATTATTGATGTAATTTTGGTTTTAGGGGTAACTAATAGGGTAAGGTATATTGAGGTTCTTTCCCTGCCTTTCACCTCTGTGGACCTGGGTTCGAATCCCACTCGGAATCCATACCTGATTACGTGGGTTTTTCCGAGCATTATGTGTCTTGGGTTTCCTTCCACAGCTAAAACTTAATTATACTTCATCGCCTTCTCTTCACAAGTTTTCTCAGGCTTGTAAGCTACCGTTCATTAACTGGGGCACTTTTTGGTCTATGAAAACAAAACAAAAGCTAAACAAAATTTGCATATTCACGAGTACATCTGTGATGTCATACCAGGATCAAATGCCACATCATGGTTGGTTTGTGCATAAAAGCTGCGTGAATTTCTGGTCTGTTCACAAGTCATTTTTTCCCTTCTTATCTGTAAGTTAACTTTTTGAAGTAATCACTGCTTTACCTGACAATATTTGGGGTTTTTGGTTTTTGTATACTACGGTGCTGCTGTGACAATGAGTTCCTATAGTGAGCTCACAAAGCGCCCTCATGTGTCAAGGTTAATCATGAACTAATGTACAAATTAAACAGTACACTCAATCTTGTATGTCATAAATAAACCTCCATTATTGTTTTAAGTGTCCAGAAGTTTGGATATCTGCAAAACTATTTATCTACATAAAAATAATTACATAGACCCCTTAAAAGTACGGAGTCCGAGAACATACCTTTTCAGCGTGTCTTGTATCATGTCATGTATTCCAGACTGGTGAACAAATCCACCGAGGATCGGTTGAAAGAGTGGCTCGGTGCATTGAAATAGTTCTGAGTGACCCACCGTAAGAGTGTTCCCATCGGGCAGTTTGTACTCAAAAAGTTCCTCTTGTTTTACTTGCTTCTTTTCTCGGTCCATATCTGCATTCAAAAATAAAAGGGTTGAAGTTTTGTTGTCTCATTGTATTGAGGAAAGGTTGTGGTTTTTCTATGCACAGTGTGTTATTGAGTTCTTTCCGGGTACACCATGTAATAATCTCTTCTTGGAAGAAGTGATGGCTCTGAGAAGAGCCGGTTGGTTTGTTCTCAACGTTTCGACTAGTCTGCTCTAGCTGTCATCAGGAGACGGCTGAAGAAAGTGAAGAGTGCACAGTATGTTTTTAAAGAAAGTGTACAACTTTGGTAAGTAATTACCCGCAGACTTGTGGTCCAGTACTTTTCCATGAGTATGAGTACGTGTATAAAGAAAAATGTACTCCAGATGAGTACGAGTACGAGTACGAGTATGAGTACTAGAACTCTGATTACCTGATACAAAACTATCAATACCAAATCAAAGGGGGGGGGGGGGACTCACCCATACAAACGTATGCCATTGTTTCTTTTATGTCTTTGAGGATCGCCATCTCGGTCGGTGACGTCAGATTGTAGCCTCTTTCTGATTGGAGTAATCGGCCCAGGTGACTGGTGATTTGCTTTCCAGCAACTTCGAGCTAAAACGGCATCAAGTGAAATATCTCAGTTATGGATCACATTGGGGAGTTCCCAATCCTTTTGCGAAAATTTACCTTTGGCTAAGTAACCCAACAGCCCCTGTCTAAAACTCGTAGAAGCAGTTTTATCTTGTCGTATTTTATTTATTTTTCATATCAATGTGGGTATGCTCGTCGCTACCGGAAATCAATCTTGTAATAAAGTGGAGCTGGTTAGAACAGTCTCTGAAAAAAAAAAACCTCAACGACACGGAACGCAATAATGCTTTTGATATGACACAATCGACATCAAATAAGTGAAAATGTTACCGTTGTTACTGCGTACTGCAAAGTGCAACCGTCTAGTACCGGGATCACCTCGGTCAAACCTCCCCCGCTGCTGAGCACGATTCCCGATGTGTCTCCGTGGGCGTATAACGCTAAGGCACCCTGGTTAGCAAGGCACATTGAAGGCACTTGTAGTCTCTCGAAGAATATCTGAAAGGGGTCAACACAAACAATCAAACCAAAGGTCAGCATTCGAATTCTGTGTCATTGTAAAATTTACAATGTATTGGCTGATCCAGGGGCTGACAATTAAAGTTTGGAAACTCTATAAGTTTTAAAATATTGTCCAATACTGTGTTTAGTACCTCCAGACATTTTTCGCGTTGTTTCTTGGATGTAGATGCGTATTCGCTGACGATAACTGGGTGGTCTTGTGGTGCAACATTCAACAGGTCGGTAAAGGCATACTCCCAGATTTTTTCTAAGTCACTCCAGTTGTGAACAACACCCTCTGCAACGTAAACAAAATGTACACACTTTAATTACGATTCCCTTTGCATTTGTATTGGTGTGAAGTATAAGCCGGACTATCCAAGGAGAGGTAGAGGGTGACAAAGAGTGACATGGACGAAGAACATTGATGACACGAGTATGCTTCTGGTCACGAAAACTGCGAGAGTACGGGTATGCCGTGTGTTCAAGCTTTACTCCAGCTCTGAGGAGGAGTGTACTCTCGACACTAGTTCAAACGTCACAATCTCGCAGTTTTGGTGACCAGGAATATACTCGCGTCATCAAAAGTAGCCTGCTTGATCGCACTCAATGAGGTGGACAGGCCAGAGTTATGCTGATGAGTGCGTGGGCAGCTAGCCACGGGCAGAAAGGCAAAA
Source organism: Zoroaster sp. YZ-2022 (assembly GCA_029582265.1). NCBI lineage: Eukaryota > Metazoa > Echinodermata > Asteroidea > Forcipulatida > Zoroasteridae > Zoroaster > Zoroaster sp. YZ-2022. Next base: position 4,204,252 of record CM055821.1, on the reverse strand, counting down.
CATAACATCCAACTGTGCAGAAATGGGAACCAAATGATGAGTTACAAGAATAATTGGTGATTATCCTTTCCAATAAATAAAATAAAAAATCAGGCCTGTAATGATTTTTTACATTTTACACTTCGATCTCGTTTGGAGTAAAAAATATTGCCGGTTATGGTTAACTTTTTTTGACATTTTTGAAAAATGTTTGTACAATAGGCCTTTATAATTTTTCGACTACCACCAAGCCTCCTTGAAAAAAGAGGGGGGTGTTTAGGAAAATACCTAATCTCTACATGCATCCCCTATAGGACTTACCAATACAAATTCATTCACCATAATGAAATTAGGCCCTACCTGATAATGGATAGTCAAAAGACATCAAACTTTTCCTTCTTGTCGCATCGTAACCAACGAAGGCCTCCCTCTTCGCAGATGCCGAGTCCGGCGCAATGCCGCTGCGGAACCTGCCCACGACAGACGGCACAGTGTATCGCGGCTGGAATTCGCCGGCAAAGCCCACCTTTAGCATTTCAGACCCGTTGTCGATCACGACAGCGGTGTTTTCACAGGAGCTGGACGTCCGTTGTGATGAGGCTGAATAACCAAAACAGAAAAGTAATAGGGAACATGTAACATTGCTTCACATTCGTCTGCCCTGATCCTTGATTTATACTTTGTAAATAAAGGCAATACGCAAAACTACCAACCTGTTGCAGCTAAACTTACTTGAGTAAGAGGCACTGTGGCGAGCTGAAGAAATCTCACCCGCCGTCGAATCGATCTCCGACTCGGAGACAATCGAGACGGTGAATCTGCCGAGCAGCGATGGCGAACGCTGCACTGGGGTGCTCGTATGTTTATCGACTCTGATTGCCTTGGGTTCCGCAGACTCATAGGACGCGATGTCCTCACCAAGTTGTTGCCCCTGAGGATCGCTCCATGTGTTGGCTGTGATCACGAAATAATAAACACGGAACAAATTTGAGGATCAACGGAATGCAGACAAATTTGTATGTAAAATAAAATACACCAGTGGTGTTCATATTAGTCAACTTGCCTAATATGATCACCATGGAAAATGAAGATGGTGTTTATTGAACACCTATAAATTGAAAATACTCCTTTTTTAATTATAAATCAAAAGTTCTTTCTATAAGGAAGGTTTGCAGGAGCCTTGTGAATACTCTCTCTTTTAAATGTAAAATATTGTATTCATACCACTTTTAACACCCGGAACTCGGTTCCATGCTTGTTTCGTGTCTTGCTCTTTGTTTTCGTCTGTATATGATAATAAATATTACAGGTTTATTATGATCTATCAAAGGTACATCAAGTCTCACATTATAGTATCCATCATCTTAAGATTCTAGAGGGCTACGATGTCTACGGAGCAGATTATATCTGAACTTAATTCCAAAATATGGGATAACAAAGTTTTGAATTTGTTTTTGTATAAGGCAAGTGGCAAATCTGGCAAAAGAGGCATCCAATTTTGAGAAAACAAAGTGGGTTTATTTTGAAAATATTGAGAGATCGAATTACCATGAGGAGGTGAATCTTGTTTATGACTGCCAGTCGAGTACGGTCGCACCACGGAAACAACGAACCGTGAACCGGCATCATATTCTCCCTCTCCTGCCTCCTGACAGGATTGCAAGAAACGGCTCTTGGCACTAGTTGCTTGATCCTCTTCCTCCGCACATCTCTCTGTCTCCTCCTCATCGGGACCCTTTGCCTCTTTGGAGGTAGGCGATCTATCTTGCTCGTCGGATGATTCCGACTCGATTGAGCTACGAACCGTCTGCACGAACAATCGAGAAGTGTGCAAGTCAGCGCTGTCCTCCGTGTACTCCAAGAATCGCGACTTGATACCTTTACAGTCTATTTGGTCTTTGACTAGTTTTTCAGTGATTTCGCCCGATGCCTCCTCTCCGAGGGAGACATTGTCGTCGATTACGTCTGCGGAGTCGTCGTCAATTTCAGAAGACGCCGACAGCGGTTGATCCAGATCGGGCATTGTTTCCATAGAATCCTCTTCTGACCCGTCGTTGATGGGTACATCTTTACTTGCACCAGGCGACGAGGCATATTTACTGCCGTTCGAATCGTTTGAATCCTGCGTGCACAGTACAAAGAGCACCGCTTTGGCGCCCCCAGCTTCAAGGAAACGCTCTTTGGCGCTCTTCCGTCCAGTCTCATCGGATTCCAGTGTGCAGATGGGCACGAAGGCCATTCTTGCATCTGATCCCTCTACCTGGAGGGGTTCTAGGGGAGACGGGTGAACCCATCCTTCAGCTCTTGACAGTTTTCCAGAGTCTATACCAGGAGAGAAAACATCAGGGTGGTCATCGTCCTCATCTGGATCCCCATGCGACCAGGCACGACTCGGGGTGTCTTCCTCTGACCAAATGTTGGAGTCTGGAATGTCCATGCTAAAATGGCGAAATACGCGTGGTCTTTTTGGCGAGTCTTTGCGTTCGCGATCGATGTCCCCATGGTAAAACCGGTCCACCTCCACCTCCCGCGGGGAAACATCTGGAGAAAATGTCACCGATTTCTTTCTTCCCGGTCTTTCCATGCTGCAACTCCGCTTCAGAATCGATTTGGCATTGCTATGCTTCCTCTTGACGCCATGCCCACCGTCTGTCGACGGGGAGGGTGACTCGCTCTCGGGGTATGGAGCGGGGAGCATCGGGGGAATATCCAAACTCTTCGGTCTGATTTTCAGGATTTTCCTCACGGGAGCATTTTGTCCATGACTTTGGTCTTCGTCAAATGTATATTGCGACAGTTCTTTGGTACCTGTAAGCATGACCTGCGGAAAGCACACCTCACCGGTGATAACGGGAGGTACGTCCAAACTGGCCATTCTCCTGCCCTCTCCGATCGCGACTCCTCCAGTGTCTGAGCCTCCAAAACATTCCGCGGGTACCTCAGGTTCGTCGCCAATCTCTTTGGTTTCTAGAATTAATGGTCTCTGCGCACTGCCAACAGAAACTTGGGTCACCCACAGGAAAGCCTGTGGATGGTCAGTGCCAGCTGGAGCGTCCTTGGGGTAAGCGTCATCTCCACCAATCAGGTGAGGAACACTGAGACTGTCTTTCTGACTCTTTTGCAAGAGGTCTGTCTGATCTGTAGAGTGTCCAAGATCTGCTTCCAGCGACTGTTCATAACGAATAGAAATTTCTTCTGTAGATATTGAGGGCACATTTGTAATATCTCGGCTGTTGGTGTCTGCTGGTTCAAATTTGGAAGCAGCAGTGCCGTCTGGACTGCCTGGTACGGGTACATCATCCGAGATGTTGCATGTACCGGTTGCGATGTCATTATCCCGGCTAGGAGACTGTTCTTGCGGCTGTGACTCCACCAACACAACCGAGAACTCTAGCGTGGATATATTGGTTTCTGTGAATTCTTCCTGCGCGGAGGGAATCAAGTGTGATTGGCTATTTAAAAAGCGTCCCGGTGGGACGATTCTCTCTTCAACGATTGGCTCGACTTGGATCGAAGGGACTCGCCTTGGAGGGACTGTGCTGTCTGTTGATTCACCTGCAAAAATAAAACAACAAAATTAATAATAAGTGACACTCTTATGTAAAAGTCCAATGATATGCTTTATTTTCATTGATGAGAATATTTTTCGCTTACTTATAAATGTAAATGTGAATATGCATAACATTGTTCACATCTAAGCACCTGTAAAGGCTATTTTAATAGAATAGATTCTCGTCCCAAAATAGAGCCCGTCTCTGTATACAATGTAGTACACAATGGAGAAAGTTCAGTCTGGCCTTAATAGATTCCAGTCACTATTCAGGAAAGCCACAAACAGTGGTGGTGCAGTAGGGGGAGGAGAGGGTATATGGGGGCGGGGTTACTGCCTATTGGAGGGAGATCAATCTGCCCCAACATTTCTTCATGCGTGGCGCCCTTCCAGTTATCGGACAAGCAATCCTGTCGTCAGTTCTACACCTCGCCGGTGGAAGTTGTCCCGTTAAACACACGCATCCACCGCTGGAACGGAGACCACATAATATATGGATTTGTATACTATCATGCCAATATTTCAAGTCCAATTTGCGAATGATTGATTTTACCGAAAAAGAATGCCACTAGAGGGCGGTATTTCAGGAGCAGTATGGTTACACACACAATTACAGACAAATGCGGCAAACAATGTGGACTTCATCTCAAGTGTAATCGTTCAGCGACTTGACATTTATGTCTCTAAACCTTTATTACTTCAGGCTTCTTTGACGTCACGTCATCAAGAATCTAGTTCATGGTTCGTCGTTTCTGCGGTTGCAAAATGGAATGTGTATTGTAGAGTTGGGTACCTGCAGGCATTAAACTGGCGGGTTTGTGGTAAAGCAACCATGTGAATAATTTCAGTATTTCCTACTTTATACATACACGGCTATGCTGAGGTTTACCCAACTAGCCTACGAATTTGAATCAGTCAGGATGACTAATAAAACAGAATTGCAACGTGCTTTCATTTGAATTCTGAAATATATACCAGTGGTATATCTAACCAAATAATTATTTCCAATTGAGGCAGCCGTCCACATTGATAAACATCGAAGCAAAATCACATAAAGCCATTGTATATGTTGTAATTTTAAGACAAAATTGGTGTAAAGTTGATTCCGTGATGGTACAAAACAAATCACTTGAGATCTTCTGTCCATGTACGAAAAAAATCATACATTGACCAGTGTGAGCATTGCAAATAAAATCAACTTGTCTCGGAAATGTTTGGACCAATGTTTGGATCTCTGTTTTATTAGTCATCCAATGAAAAATGGTTGTATTTTATCCACGCTACTTCATCAAGTATGAATGTAGGTAAAACTTGTAGCTTTGCATGGTGAGGATGATAAGTAAGACTAATTGCGGTGACACCATGTGGAATCTCAATTGAGTAGTAATTAGTTCTGAAAAGTATGAATGTATTAGATATTAGATGTATTAGATGTATTAGATAAAATGCCTTTTTCAGCTTTCAAAACTTAAAAATGTCACTCACGGGGGTGGGGTAGGGGAGAGGTTCGTTATGGGGATTAGGTTGGGGTAGTGGTACTTTCTTCGCCTTAGTCATCCTGGGTTCAAATTCCACTCGGCTCCGAGTCGACGTACATGTACATTGGGGTTTTAGTATCTATATACCTGATGACATGGTTTTTTCTAGAAAAATAGTCTGTTTTTTCTCCCACATCTAAAACTGAACTTCCATCATCGTCTCCTCTTCATGGGTTTCTTCAGGCTTATGAACTACGGCGCTTTAGACGCTTTTGTGGAATCCTTTGTTACCAGATAGATTATAATAATAAATTAACAATGAAAACTGCTTCTACAATCTATACAAGACACCGTGATGTCATCCCACGTCCACGAAGCGATCGACGCTTCGTGCCAGTGCTACTGCTCGACAGATCTTTGGACTACATATAGGACCGGATGGGTTACACAAGAGGCTGGCCTACATTGAACGGTCCCGCACAACCGTGACAGGTGAATGTTTCTGTTCATATAGAGTATGCGGCCGTCCGTGTCAGCCATCCCGACAACTGATAACTGGATTGACTGTTTGGTAATCACTGAAGGATTCAGGCTACAGTTCTATAGATACCATCTCAGCATGATCACCAACGTCATCGCCTATCTATCCACGTAATAGATGAAGTTGTGTTACAGCGCTTCACTCCAGCCAAGAAGACAAATAGAGTCAAGGAGTTATCTCTCCTTTTTAAAGGGAAGGTATAACATTGCTGATGTCGACAAAAAATGCTTCTGTGAGTAAATAGGCCATGTGTTTTACGTTCTTTGAATCAAGATGTAGATGATGTGACGCATGACGTCACATGTTTACAAAAATAGCCTCCAAGGTCAAACCATGACATGCAATGGCTGAACAGATGTTTATGACAGACACTAAAATACAAATCGTACACAAATTCACAAACACTGTGCCTGCAATGAAATCACCCAAGACTTGGTTCACTCAAGGACACTAGTCCAATATAAACATGTAACATGTCTACACATTAAACACAACCAACCTTTAAATGTTTCAGCTCAATGCGATGTCTAACTTACTCATGAGGAAAGTGTGAAAACGCATTCTCAATTTGTTATAATGAAAACACACGGAGCGAAAAGTTGCCTTTTGCAACTTTAAAAAAAGTGCATACTTCCCTGGTTTTTTTCTGAAATGAGAGCACATTAGACTGAATTATTGTTAAGGATGATATGGTACATTTGCAAACTTCGCTATGATATCAAATAAACTTCCATATAATAATTCGGTAATGTTGCTATCATCAGGTAAAACCAATGTTGTACCTTTAAAGACAAATCCGCCGGAAGGAGGGAAAACTCGGACTTAATAACAAGACCATACGGGCCGCGAAACGTCAAAGTCAATATAATGAGAGATGTTACATGCATTAATATAATAGTATAAAACACATCTATAGAAGTTGTTTAGCTCAAGGGTATATCTTTAATGTTGAGCAATTTTGGTGATTGGAATCAGAATTGGTACGGGCAATTTGTTTGTGGAAATAGAATCCATGACCTTTATAGGCCTTTACACTTTTGGTGTAATGTTTGTAAATGCAACCAGTGTAAGAATCAAAATATATCAAGAGATATGTTGATACAGAAACCAACATAGGGAAGTATTTACTTATTTCGTTTTATCGTGATCAAGAAAATAGTGAAAATGTATTCAGATTATAATGGAATTTCCGTCTTGTGATGTCGAATATTCAGTTGGATTAATAGATTTGACACAAATTATAGCACCTCTGCCATAAGGATTTTAAAGCGACATTCCTATTTTTTAAGTAATAGTTTAATTTATAGCATTGTGGCTTGAAACATGCAAATATTGCCCAGCGTGTGATACGAACACCAGCACAAGTCTTCAACCATTATCAACAAAACATATGTCGCATTAATGGCGTGTTTAATTGATGAGTAATACTTGGTTAAAGGCCTTTACCAGCAATGGTATGGCAGAAATATTATACACCAAACCAAAATATGCTGAGAAAAATGTATTTGTGTTCATTAAAAGATTACAATATTGATTTATGTATTTTTATTTCAGAAAAAATATATTTAGGCCTGTATTGAGATAATATTTTTTCAAGATTCGGTTTTGAAGGAAGGTTAATACAAATTTGGTTAAATGGCTAATAAGCCTGCTTATAGCTTGCTTTGATTTGAATAAAGATTTATCAATTAAATCATTGGTATTAGGTAACGCACACTCATTGTACCCCTCAATTTTTCAGGAATTATATCATAAAACCAACCTTTGAAAATTTCATCACAATTGGTTCTCATGTTGTTGAGAAAACAATGAATTTTTTTTACATATTTTTATGTTTGCATGTGTTACAAAAGTTGCTTACATTTTGTAATTCATCGTCCATATAAGGCCTATGCTCAAAATGCTTTTTAGGGTTTAGGGTGGTAGTTCTTTTTCCCCAACAATAACAGTAAGCAAAATACGATGCGATATTCCAAGTTACTGTTAAAGGTGCCAGAGAATTTATATTAATGTTTGTTTTTGTCAATTTTACCAAAACCGACTAAATTTGGTTTTCCTGAAAATAAGCGGTTTTTTGTCAATGTATTCCAGGTCTGCATAACACCGGTCACTCATGAAACACTTTACTACAGATTTTCTATTGATTGAAAAGGGTAATTTTAAATAAGTACAAAATTTCCACAAATAATGTAAATTATTTGATCAACAAACACGACGAGAAACATTTAAATCATTAAATTTAAACGAATAGAGCTGTCATTCACGAGAAAACAATTTGCCCATCGACATTCTGTTACAGTGCTTGCTCCATTAAAGTGTCTTGTGTGAATTAAGGGGCGATAGATCGAGCGAGTCGCTATCAGTACTTTATGCAGTTCATTTGACAGTTGGTAACTTGGTAGTGACTCATGCTCTTGGACCGACGTCAGGAATTTGTGGCCAAGGCAGTGAGAGCTGATACGCCGGGGGACAGCATATAATGATATTCCAACCCTTCAAAAGAGTTCCATAAAATCAATCTACGCTTCATGATTTGAGTTGATTTCCAGTGCGATATAGGTACTGGGAATCTATTTGACTTCATTGAAATTACATTTTATATTTATTGTTTTCGTTAAAGGGGCAGGGGGTGGTATTCAGATAAACGCAGTTGGTGTCCACCATTGGTAATTATGCAATAAGAAACTGCGCGATTTATTATCCAAATGTTTGATTGGTAATGGTACCGAACATCATGCTCAGCATAGGCCTATTTTCCGCCTGAGCGAATAATTATCAAAACGTTTACTTTCCTATCAAACATCCTGAGAGGTTATCAGCCCCTTCCGTCTCACATGTTGTAATTTTGAAGAAAACATGAACAAACATTCAAATCTAAGATCAAGTTTCACGTTAGAATGAATACGAATAGGCCTAATCTGAATGTAGCCTGTTTTCTCCTAAACTGCGACATATAATGCTTTTCACAAGTTTGGTTCTGTGCACGGAAGTGTCCAACACCTTAGTCAAAATTATAATTTTAACTTCGTAAACATTTTTGACAATTAGGGGTTATAACAAAAGAAAATTGCTAGAAATTGGAATTGGAATGGTGTAATGTTTAATTTGAAAGTGATTTACTTCCATTCTACAAGATAAACAGAAGTATACAAAAGAAGCGAAACACGGAATAGGCCTATGCATCTTTAAACTGGATAGCTTTTTATGTATAGCCAAGAGCGCGTGGAATTTATAGCATTCAAATCTAAACGTACAGATTGATTGATGTTATTCATATCAAATAAAATGTTGTCAAATAACAAAGAATTAACCATGTCGTACAGTTCAGTTCATGAACTCTAGGCAAGAGTAAGGATCGAGGTCATTGATTAGAATGCAATTAGATTTGCCCACATTCTTAACAAATTGCGTCTGATCCGATACTCCAGGTCAAAGCCATCATGTCCAGTGACTTTCCGGAAGCTTCACGTGAGAATCCATTTCAATACTGCCATTTTGTTTACATTGCTCTTACAGAAAATTAATAACTTGCAAAGAGTAGATAGGCCAAAGTGAATACATTAATGCATGACGTAGTGCGATAAACTGCAATGCTGGTCAGATAATGGTACATTGTTATAAGGCATAAGGACCTTTGTCATGGTGCCGCCATTTTGTTTTTCTTCCATTCTAACCAAACCGAGACTGGGGGAAATAGTCTAGCACCTTTTTATAAAATAAATAACAACATATAAAACTTATGACAGTTTTCTTTTTTCAAATAGTGAGCACCTACTGTGATGAAACTATCACAAGTTACTGCTATGGTATATTTCTTAAAACACAAGAGGGTGAAATGAATGTACCAAATAGATATGTTGTACCCTATGGTTGTACCTTCACTTTATTGTATATCTTTATTCAAAAGGAGTACTTTTAGAAGCATTAAATTTTGCGAACATTAGCAATGTTGTACCATCCCAAAACAATTTACTTCTGTTAATTACATTGGTTATGTCTGCACAACTTTCGCTAACGATCTGTAATACATTCAGTATTGTTCCAGTACACTTTCAGTAAGTTCACCCATCGAGTTCAAATTATTTAACTATTCTTAAAAGTGATAGCCCTCAGACCAAACAATTTATATAGAAGGTTTATATCATCAGCTTCTTTACACTAAGGAGGCACAAATTTTCACATTACAATCAGAGAGTATGGTTTTGTGGCCCTTTCTTTGACAGTGCGCCCTCTGTGAGCCGTCATGGCTCCACCCAACGTGTCTATACCTCTTTCCCATGCCTCGTGTACTTTTCACAGACATAAATCAAATAAACTCCACATCCGCAACCTATACTCTTCAGGTATCTGTTTTTAACGACATCTGGTAATCCCAATACACTATTGGTTGGGGTTTGGGAATACGACTTATTACTAATCGTCAGAGAGCTGTTGTGAGATCGTGCAACCAGTTACCCTCTGGTATCCACAGAATTCAAATCACCACGCCAAGGACGGGCCAATTCTTTATATACCGGTACATGTGGACGGAAATGTACACACTAACTAATTTAGATTCCGACTTTATATATAGCAAGCAATCCCTCAACAATAAATACGATCGCTTAAAGACACACGTGTTCACCAATTCCGGCCCACATCAACAGCATGTAGTTGCTACACATGTGTGTCAGTCTCGTCCATTAATAGCTGAGCATCATTCTTTGGCCCGACCATGACGGAAAAGATAGCTTGGCGGTCACGGCTAAAAATACCATCCGTTCCCTGGCTTATAAACGGCCGATATGTATACAGACGCGGGACAATTCCGTGAAAAACAGCTGACATGGAAGTGACAGGCTAGCCGACAAGTATGGACAAAACATCTCGGTGAGGAATGAAGGTTTGGAGCGGTGAGGAATGAAGGTCTGGAGCGGGGGGAAGATTCCAATATTACCAGTAGACGGAGTGTATTAACTTTGAATGTGACGCGTCGGCGTGTGCTGCGAATTTGTTACGCTGCGTGGCACGCGTCTTAATTTCATCGCATATTGGAGATAACGACAAGATGAGAACGATCGAATAGCATCCGGAAAATGTAAGCTGGTAGTGAAATAATTCAAGGGAAGAACGAAGGAGGGGTCATCCCTGCAAAAACAAAATAATAAGATGAAACTCTTCTAGGTTGGAAGTTCAATGTTTATTTTGATTCAAAGAGAGTAAGCATACTCGTAGAAGCCGTTTTCTCAACATACTACCTTCCCTTTGATGTATATCTTGATTCAGCATACTGCTCGAAGCAGTTTTGCCAACATTACCAATGTTGTACCTTCCCTTCAATGTATATATTGATTCAAAGAGAGTAAGCATACTCGTAGAAGCAGTTTTGCCAACATTACCAATGATGTACCTTCCCTTCAATGTATATCTTGATTCAAAGAGAGTAAGCATACTCGTAGAAGCAGTTTGGCCAACATTACCAATGATGTACCTTCCCTTCGATGTATATCTTGATCCAAAGAGAGTAAGCATACGGTACTCGTAGAAGCAGTTTTGCCAACATTACCAATGATGTACCTTCCCTTCGATGTATATCTTGATCCAAAGAGAGTAAGCATACTCGTAGAAGCAGTTTTGCCAACATTACCAATGATGTACCTTCCCTTCGATGTATATCTTGATTCAAAGAGAGTAAGCATACTCGTAGAAGCAGTTTTGCCAACATTACCAATGATGTACCTTCCCTTCGATGTATATCTTGATTCAAAGAGAGTAAGCATACTCGTAGAAGCAGTTTTGCCAACATTACCAATGTTGTACCTTCCCTTCGATGTATATCTTGATCCAAAGAGAGTAAGCATACTCATAGAAGCAGTTTTGCCAACATTACCAATGTTGTACCTTCCCTTCAATGTATATCTTGATTCATAGAGAGTAAGCATACTCATAGAAGTCGTTTTCTCAAATACTACCAATGATGTACCTTTCCAGAACACCCCAAAATGCAGAACAATGTCATATAATATTGATGGTATCGCTAACATATCAAGTAAGCATATGTGTTCAAGTTGCACTGATAATTATTCTTATCAATATTATCATTTATTAATTTCCATGAGTTTACTGTCATTAAAATAAATACAGAATTGGCTGTTTCAATACTAAAAAGGCTTATAAATGCAACAATTTTAGTAAGTTGCCTTATATTTTATCCTAGATGGATCTTCGTCACGAAGAGTGTTTTAACCCACTGGCTAGGGTCAGATTTTCTACCAAAAACCTAAAAAGCCTATCTGTCTATTCTCTAAATGTACTGGTATTTTCTTGATGAATAATAACATGTTAACGATGTTAACGTACGGTACGCGTGATACATAGTTGTTAAGGTTTACTGAATATAGGCCTATTGGGTTGCATTGACATGCAACGGTTATCTCGACATGCAACGGTTATCTCGACATGCAACGGTTATCTCGAGACGAGGCACGAAAAGAATCGATTCTTTTCATGGAGTCACTTGCTCAAGTCAATAATATTCATTGAATTCCGTTGTTTTTCTAATTTTGTTTACACATTATCTGATCAGCATTATGTAGCTCTCGGACATGCATAGATGCGGATATCAGGGATACTTGGAAATTGATGCGTTTTGGCAGCAGCTTGCATGGGTCATCGCTAGTGCCGTCATCTTAACGGTATTTTTAGGATTCAAGTCTTCAGAGGCAGTTTGACCCAAGTACAGCCGAGTCTGTGAGGCAGGGGGATTCAGAGTAGATCTGAGTCTTTTTGCGGCACAGACCCGAAGTCGAGTCGAGTCACTGACAATTGCAACTTGATTAATTAAAGCTCGTATAGGCCTAAAACCCGTATATACTGTAAAATGGTAAAATGGCTGTATAGGTTTATCCATACAGAAACCAACCTGTGAAAGTTTCAGCTAAATTTCATTGTCGTTCACAATAAGGAAACATGTAGAATGCATTTAAATTTTTCGATTTGTTTATTACATGGATTTTTCATCGGATTAAGTTGAAAATTCAGGTGGAAAATTATTGGACTAATATGACTAAAATACAAAAAGATTTTATTTTATTATTATTATCTATTTATTTTATTATTGTTATTTATTTATTTTTTGGGGGGAGGATTACAATGGTGTATAGGGAATTTCAAATTGATACAGACTGAGAATGTTATTCAGTCGATTGGTGAATGATAGGCTCTCATCACGGATATTTCACAAATATTTCAAAGGTAATATTCCTGAAGTGCACTCGACATGACGATGCCCAACGACCCGCAGGAAACCAGAAAATGTCCAATGATAAACACACAGCATGTCGATCCGGAAATATCCCCCAATGACGTCTAAAGCTGTGTTAAACGCATGTGTAAGAAATCACTTCAAAGAAATCTCCAAATACCATCGAGGGGAGTTTTATCTCCAGGGACGACAGGACACAGCAGCGTCGCCCTAGTTTTGTCCGATAACTTTGGGTGACATTTTGCGATGTGTGGAAACATAGCTTTTGATACTGTATAGGAATATGAGCAAGGCCGGGCATGGAATTAACAGCGACGCAGCATAAAAGATCAACATAGACGTCATGCGCATCTGCCGTCAACACATCATTATTAAATGATAAAACAGCTGCAATTTCATAACAGCTCTGCGTACAGTTATTCTCGTCGTTTTGTCAGATCGTTATCGATGCTCGATGTTGTGTTTTTTTGGTAATTTCTTACATTAGTCTATAGTTGATTGTTATGCACAGAGTTTAGGCGATAGGTCGAGACTGAGTCCAAGCCTTGAGTACGAGTCCGCGTCCTCATTGTCGCGTCCAAATCTGGGATCAGAGTAACTACGTCTAATAAATAATTTAAACATTCTCGGCGAGTTAAAACATTCGTTATTTGTATAAATTGTGGGAAGGCACATCATTGGTAGTTACTAGCTTACTCTGAGTATGCATATATTCTCTTTGATTTACATTAAAAAAACCTGAGAAAGGTTCAGTTTAGTTTTGTCTTCCGATGCATTTGCACTAAGTTTCATTAACGAAAATACAATGCCAATGCATGTATTCAGATATTCTGATCAGTAAATTTCCTTCTCATACGATCTTATTTCAAACTTATTAAGACGTTAATTCTGTTGGGAAAAGTTACTAATTTTACTGAAATGAAAACACCCCAGACAAAAAGAAACAACTGTGATCATTTATGTTTATTCCCTGTAAAGATGTATCGCCCGTATTTCCGCTATTTTACCAGGGATTCCAGGCAATTTGTTTTGTTAATATTAAAATTATAATTTTTCTTGTAGAAATGCAAAGAAATATTTTAAATATTTGGCTTCAGAGCCGCGATGTTTACAGTAAAACAAAATACATTAATGTAAAGCGAACCCCGTTGTCAATTCATTCAGGTAATTGTACATTGTAATACCGATCTTTTTAACAATTGTTTTGTTAACTGTTTCATTTTGAACTATTTTTATCCTTTCTTTGAAGAATATAGGCCTATATATTTTCAGATTACTAAAATAAATTACTGTGATCTTACACCAGTAAAGTAGCGAAAAACACGGGCGATGCATCTTTAAAAAGTAACGTTTTTCAGATTCTCAATAAACGTGCAACAACCACCGAAACCCTATAATGTAAACTACCATATTCACCGCTGCCTTTGTGCATATGATATTTAAAAACCATGATGAGAATTTTTCCTTCCTCCGTGTTATCACTGGCCTTCGTCATCATTTCCCTCATTATCCCCGTTTGCCTGTACATGATATTTGGAAATCGAACAAACATACAAATTACGCATGTATATACACAATACATCTCACATGCTGACAAATGAAGCGAAATTCCTTAAGTACATTTGATTTTCTAAATTCTTTCATCTAATCTGTACGATCATCGATTGTATAAACACAAATCCGACGGCAATAATAACGCCCAATTGAAATACCTCGACGATAAAAGTGCATCATACGCGTCCAGTAACATTTATAATTGCGCAACTACTGGCTTGGTGATAGAATAACTTAGTTATAATTAGCGATGGATTGTTGATACGGCATCATGTTTTTGCCTTCGTCGTTCATTTCTAGTGGATTTTAAATATATATAAGGATAACCTTTACACAAAAACAGACCAGCTATCAGGGTTTTAACTTAATACAAATTATATGTAAATGAAATCAAAGATTCAACTTCAGTTATTGAGCAACACCGAACGATAATAACTTGATGCAGAGAGAATAACATGTTTAATGCTTAAATGAACGTGTATCATTCCATTACACATATATATATAATGCACACTTAACAACAACAACAAATACCAAAATTATGAAAGGTTGTTTTCTGATAATATTAGCGGGGGAAAACCATTATATTTAAGCCGGGATGAACAAAATCTAAATTTTGCCGCATCCAGAAAGCCACGAAATCCAAATTTCCTTTCCAGACACGTCCAAACGTTACACAGAAACGCTATACAGAGCATAAACATTCACGTCTTATCATAACATAATACGTGGCATTCTTTAGTTGCATCACAGACATTCACAACGAATGACAAAATTCAGATCACTGAATTTGACGACTGGAGGAAAGAAGAAACTGTGTATAGACAGATTTCTAACAATAATTGTCTAAAGCATGAAATCTGCCCCACACATGGGCGGCGATCCAGGAGGGAGAACGGGGACATGTCCCCCTCCCAATATTGGTGACGGGGGGGGGGGTGTTAATGACAATACCCCAATAATTATCATCCCCTTAATACATAAATAACAGTTTTTCAGTATCTAGTGAAAACAACGTTCACAGGTTAGTTGGGGTGTTTGATTGTTTGTTGAAATTAAACAACCAACCTTAAGATTTATTGCGTTGCTAACGAACAAATTGTGAAAATGTTTTCAATCGGCAAACACAACATTGGAATTCAGATGATGTTTACACATTCTGATGTAAATTAATTTGAAATGAATCTCAGACAAAAACAATTCAAAGGAGGTTTGATCACATATCATCATAAACGTTTACGCTAAGTAACTTTTTGGGGTAAAACTTGTATTATACTAATGGCGTATCAGTATTGCTAAATCTAATTCACTGTAGCCCCCCCACACACACACCAAAATATCGAATATTGCTGATGTACAATTTTTGGTGACACATGATGTCATAAGGCAACTGTTGTGAGGGGAAAACATACGGTTATTTTACAGGAAATTTACAACAATGGTTGTTTGCAAAACTGCTTCAGAAATGCTTAGGCCGACTAGTTCTTTGAAAGAATACATTTTAACAACCAACCATTGAATATTTTAACTAATTAGGACTCTTACGTTGAAACAAAGCAAATGCATTGTGACTGACTTCGTGCGAATCATTCGTAAAATCTTATAAGTGAACACTTTTTTTACCAGCGCATTCGTCACGAATTAATGACGTAAAAATTCGATTTGCGTTTGCACGACGTATCATGAAATGTGCTTAACATTGAATTTGTAGGATATAACGTTACTAGTACTAGTAGTGATGAGAGATTGATACTGATAGTTCCTCAAGGGAGTGTTTGAGTATCAATCATCAACTTTACACCAAATGAGTTTTATTCAAAATTGTGAAAACAATTAATCTTCTTTTGAGATTACCAATAGTGAATAGGAGTTTTAAAGATGCACTCACATGTGCTTTTCGTGAGCTTATATAATTGTACACAGTACATTTTAACCGATATTGACCCCAACATAAAAACGCCCACGTGTGCAATCATCATTAGCGCTCCCGACCTGACCGGAAAGGTTTCTGACGGTCAGAGAGTATTGTGGTCAGGTCGGGCACGCCGAGGTTAATTGCGGGCTGAAATATGAGTTCAAACATTCATTATTATAAGCTCAGCAAAAGCACTATGAGAGCGCACCTTTAAAGGGGTCCCTATACGGTAATGTAATGACAGGGCTCTTTGCAAAGGTTCCACGCGACCCTCGATTTACGGCACGCGTACAGCCCGTCCGAGGAGGCGTACTGGCCGGGCTCGCTGCGTGCCATCAGTCAACGCTCTCACAGTGACATGCCAACCCCCTTACCAGGAGCGCAGTAGGGCAGACACGGATTGGTTTACACATTGACGTACATACGGTATTAACATCGCCAGGTACCCCGCAGAGTCCCTCTAAGTACTCTCTTGGTGTGCGAGGGGGTGTTTACGCTAGCTTCATTTCCACCAGCCCAAGGTCGCTGATCATCATTTTACTCCAGGCAGCACAATTCATATACATTACTTTGCCAAGGGGTATCAAATACAAGCAAACATCACAGACATAATTTTATAAGATTAAAGGGAAGGTATAAAACGTAAAACATTGCCATTTCATCACTCTAGTTTTCAAAAAAAGAAAAAAGAAGATATAACACTAATCTGTGAAAGTTTCGTCACAATAGCTGCTGACATTTTTTGAGAAAACGACGATAAATGTAACATGCTTGATATTGTTTATGTTTAACAACCATTTGTTGAACGGAAACTTCGACAAACTAATAACTTCGACAAACCAATTCCAGTTTTCTCTTAAATAATGAAAGCACTTCAGATGAACTAATTTATCGGGATGATTGCTATGAGTAAAAGCTTTACAACAAGTAAGTTTTAAAAATAATTCTTTGTTTATTTGATAATCTGTAGAAACAATGCTGTTCCTTCCTTAGAAAAGGTACACCATTGTTGACATGTTGACAAATTACTGTTTACGAGTTTGCTAAATTTGTGAAAATTTCGGTTAATTAGGTAGTACCATTAACGAGAATATAGTGAGAATGCACTCATATGCATGTTATTTTATCGTATTCATTATAAATTCTAATTTAGGAAAATTTAGGAAAGAGTACTTTTTACACTAGAAATGCAATGGATTTTATTTGAATTGAATTGAATTCAATTGAAATAGTTTTTGAAAATTTAGATTTTTTTGTATATAGCCAAATTGAATTAAAATTTGCAAAGTCATGGCAACATTGATTTGCCACTGTGTTTTATTTGGTTTGGATTATTTATTGTATATAGGCTTATGCCCTGCTTGTATTTCATTGGTCATACTGAAATGTAACAGTTGATTTTGCCTAATAACATTTAAACCAATCAGCCATCTTGATGAGGGGCTAAGAATAGCTAAGAATCAAGAAGGGGTCACCAAAGAAACCACCCCCCCCCAAAAAAAATGTCCGTTCCCTTTAAAATAGATTTGGACACTTTTAATTATAATTTTTATGATTTAATGTTTTGATGTCCCAGATTGCTGCACAGAGCATCTAGGTTTACTAGGACTCCATCGAACCCCCATTCCCCTAAATGTGAACCCTTGGCATATCCCGTCGATATAAAATAGTATTTTGATTGGACGAGTTATTTTTCCATGATATCATGTTTAAATAATATGCCTCAGTATGTTAGAACATCCAGAACTCTAAAGCTTCCGAGGCCCTTGGGCGGGCACCGAACCCAACGCCGTAGTCACCTGATTTCACTCCCCCCCCCCACCCAATGTTCACAGTGGAGTTAACCCCATTTAGGCCCTACTAATATCATTCACGGCCCATGCGAGTGCACCATTATACTTTCTAACCCTGGTTAATAAGCTTCTTGACTTACCATGTACGAGGTCATCTGATTCGGCCGATGATGAGGCTGGTGATGCTGATGAGGATGATTCGGATGAGGAGAAGCGAGGGTGTTTCTTAAGCGTCATCCGGGCTGTGGCACGTGATCGTTTTAGGGTCTGACCAGTGGGGCCCGTCAGTTCAGCAGCCATGACACTTGATACATGCTGCATGGGAGGGTCAAGGCCTGTACCGGTGCCTCCTCCCCTCATGAGTTCAGCGTCACCCTCCGAGCTTCTTCGTCGTCCCGATAGTTCAATGAGGTCAACCCTTCCCAGTGACGAGAGGCTCTGCTGCGGTTTAGCCACCCAGTGCGAGCGGTGCATAGCCCCCGCCTGCTTGGTCAGTTTGGGGCGCACTTTTTCAAGTGACTCCCTTTTGTCCTCCCCCGCTCTCTGTGATAGTTTTGTGTTTCTCTCCCCTGTGCCCTCGCGACTACCTCTTGTCTTCAAATGATCATGGGATCTGCTCCGGAGGCCGGCTCGTATTCTCCGTAGCATTGAAGTGTCATTTCCATCGCTCTCGGACGATTCAGAGTGATCCAAATCTCTCTGTCTTTTTGAAGATTTTATGCTGACATCACTCTTCCATCTTCCCCGCACTCTTACAAACCTCTCCTGGTGCCAGTAGATAAGCTGCTGTCTGCAGTAGTATATCGTGACGCTAGAAACGACAACTGCAGCGAGGGACACAGCAATCTGCGTTATCAATGCAGATGCGAGAAACAGCTCCAAGCCGTGGAGCAGCGGATAAAACAAAACGGATACCACCATCTTGAAGCCTTGGTGCCGAAAAGTCCCGTTGCTGGTCAAGATGATGCACCGAGCATTGCCGGTGCCTACACGGTGGGAGCTGTGCTGGTGGAGTGACCTATTCGTCTGAAAACAAAACGCTTAAGGTTTCATCTGATGCTGGTTCGGTTAACTTGTCGAAGCTGCGGCCCGATGATAAGGTTAATTAACGGTGGATGTTAAAATCAAAAGATTGACTGTGATCCAATCCAGAACACGCGAGCAAGTGAACTGAATGCAACTTATGCGCGGTACGGTATACTGCCCAGCTCGCTCTATATTTAGCCGCCAATGACATAGAGGTGAACAATGTTGACATGACAAGCAGACGGCCGGGGTCTTAAGAGCAGATGCTGGCCTCGGAAACCAGTGCAAAGACTGGGGACGAGATTCATGGAAATGTTTGGACGATCTTGTGAACACATCCTGACTTGGGCGGTCAACTCATGTGGAACATTGCATTGGCTGGTAGAGATAGACATGAATTGAAAGAAATAATAACATCATCACATCATGTCCTAATTAGTCACAGAGGGCGAAGGCGGACCGGGGAGAATCCCAATGACACCCTGAAGATGAAATGATGTGATTATAAAAAGGATACAATCATTGACACATTCACAATTTATGGTAACATAATAGGACACTGGGTTATCAGTAAACGGCAGAACCTTGTGTTATGATGACGTACGATATATTTAAATATCTGAAATAATTATCAACTCTGCATGTTGAGTTGGGGCTGGGTATAATGTACCAAAAACGTTCCCGTTACCTCAATAGGGCGTACGTTCCGTGGTCAGTGGTAGGCCCCCGCTTTTTTAACATGCATTTTTATGCAAGAAGCTGTCTGAAAATAACGAGACAACGGGTGTCATATGTATACATGCATTACATTATGAAAGGCCCGTATTTATAATTATGTTTGCATGAGTATGCGCGTAAGACAGAGAGCAAGGCTTTGGGTGTATAATTATTTCCATTGTGTAGTCTTTTGATGAATAAAATAATTGTATTTTATTGGAATAAATGTTTATTCCAAACATTTCAAATAATTGATACCCATGTTGCAATTGCATAATAATGAAAGGCTAGCCAAGGTTGAACTTTTACCTTCGTGGAGTGACTTCGTGTACTTGGCGTACTTCGTGTACTTTGTGTTCCTCGGCAGTAGAATCTCAAGACCAAATGCAATGCATCTCAGTGAGATTTAAATTTCAAAATATAATTTTCAATAAGTGTTTTTAATGAAATAAAACTCAACATTTAACGTTAAAGAAATTCTTTAACATGAAGTAGGCCTACGTTATTGGTATTCGTGTACTATAAGTTTCAGAGTAGTACAAAGACGGAGTCCATATTTTGGGCTAAATGAAAGACCAAATTAAACCACAAACTTTGAAGGGTACAATTGGCCTGGGTTTGTAGGCGGGTACCCCCCCCCCCCCGCCCCGGCGGCCACACTGGCTCATTTATGCAACAAATGATAAGTTAGTCTAAAACTAGGACATTCCATGCCCTGTTGATCATGAAGATACTTCCCTGAAACCGGCTATACCAAACAGTCACGAGAGGGCGACATATAAAGTTTGTTTACAACAAAATAATTTGACATGTGTAACCGTATATGTAGTGTGCACACAACTTTAGATTTCTGTAGTGACACAACGAGCACACAAATGGCGTCAAATTTGCGTTATGTAGACGCCCACTGTCACTTGTCTGCAAGAGATTTCGATAAGGTAATTAATTAGGTAATTAATAATGTTATTCATTGTTAGTATAAGTGAGAAAGCTGTCTGAAGTAATTGACCGTAGTTCCCTGTACGGCCGTAGTCAATGCAGGGCAGTTGCACTGTTCCTTCCGCACTAGCCACTACTACTACTGGCTTACCAATCCGGCAATAGCATGGAGGCTAGCCAAATACCATGGTGTATTATTCTATTAATTATTCGTGAGCCTACCTGCTATGCTAGTTCAACCAGGGCTAGTTGCACTAGCTGGCAATAGGATAGTGTTAGTCTGTCGACTTACTCCATACTAGGAAATTTATAAACAATATAAAATATTGTAAAAACAATTTAAAACCTTTGGAGTACCTATAGAATGCAGGGCCAAATTTTTCCCTTTTTCTGAATTTGACCTAGTCCTAGGAACAGCAGTTGTGTATTTTTAAGTCAGATTACGTAAATTTATAAGAAGTAAACATGTTTACATGCAATATTTGTAATGAACTTACTAATTGGTATGGTATGTAGATTAACTGTTCCTCTGCTCTAAAATTTATCACAGTGTGAACCTTTGAGTCAGACTCATTTAAGTTCCTTCTGATTTTTTTCCATAATTTTACTAGCCATTATGTTTGTTTTTTGTGTTTTTCTGTAGGATATTGATGATGTCATTGAAAGAGCTAAAAAGGTAACTTCCATTTTTCCTTCTTCTATTACATGTCGTATAGTAAATATGCCTTCTGAATATGTATGAAAACCATAGCCTACCCTTGTTATTGATCATACATACAATGTATAGTCATTAGGCCTAATAGTCATTCATACATATATTGAAATAGAAACAATGTTGAACTGACCAACCACCACTTGTGCACAATGTGTAAGAATACATGTGTTTTTAGCAGATGACAACTTGAAATGGATGTGCATACATTCATTGTGCAAAATCTCCCAAAATATCGTTTACAATCCTCAATTGACTACACTTTCCTCTCTGCAAGTGTGTCCTCTGTCATCTTTTAAAGGAAAATCTGTGATATTTGTCGTATTTGGATAGAAAAGTGGCGGTTGTATTCAACATTCTTTTCCATCTTTATACCTTACTTTAACCCTCCTACTTCTGGTACCTTTTTCATACAAGTTGATCCACCATTTGAAACCATTCGCTTTTGTGGTTTTGAATGGTGAAATAACTGTGTACAGTATATTGATTCCCCCAAATGGTTTTGAATGGTAGGTCAGCTAATACAAAACCTTGCTTGGATCTTTCCAAATGGTAGTACAGCTAATACAAAACCTTGTTTGGATACTTCTAAGTGGTGAATCAATGGACCCTCTATGCATTTGAATGGATTTGAACGGTAGTAAAGCTTGCTACAAACACTGTTCAAATGGTATCACCATGTGTGTACAAAACCAATGGGCATTTTAGTAAGTGGAAATTTTGAATGGTTTCAAATGGTCAAACAGTAGGAGGGTTAATATACAATAATACTGTGACAAACATGCCCATCGCCTCATTTTCAGTAAGTTTCTTGCATAATTGCATGACAAGATTGCAGATTAATTTGAAAGTAACTGAGATAACTGGGTTTTATTCTGTCGTTTTTTTATCTCTCAGGCTGACGTGGGCGCAGTTATTGCCGTTGCTGAACATCAAGGTGAATTTAGTCGTATTCTTCAGCTTAGTGAACAGTATGCTGACTTTGTCGTGCCCTGCTTGGGTGTTCATCCTGTCCAGGTATTGTTATCATCTTTGTCAGTAAATGTGTCACACACATGCGTATTGATGGCAAATGCACATTTTGTTTTGACTTGGTTATGTATAAGTGTGTTTACAGTAAAAATACATAGTTACAGATGGTTGTAGCTGGTTGTTTGAACATATAGATATGGCCTGCAATGCATCAATGGCAGACCACTTGACCCTGCAATCTCAGAATTGCAACAGCTTGGAGTGGCCTGAATGGGTTGTTTCAAAAATTGCACTGATTGCATTGGCGGATCCAGGGGGGGGGGCTGTAGCCCCCCCCCAAAATCGTAAAAAAAAATTAAAAAAATTAAAAAGGAGAGAAAAAGAGAGAGAGAGGGGGGGAGGGGAGGAGGGGAGGAGGGGAGGGGAGAATGCACTCCCATTCCCTCACTGTGCTTTGTTTTTCTCTCCCTTTGATTATTTCATTGTAATTGTTGTAGTACTGAAAAATAATTGTTTTTGATTCTCAGCCCCCCCTAAAAGGGTTAATGGAACTTTCCATGCTTTATGAACTGTAAAATTTTCCTTTGAGGTTGGTTTGTATATATGTATTTCATGCTAACACAGAGTGGGATGTGTAGTCAAAACCTGAGATTCACCTGAATGATTTACAACATTTCAACTTGTGTGTATCATTTGCCACAAATTTACGATATAAATAGAGAATGGACTGTCCAAAATAGAATGATTGAGTGGATTGAAGTGCTGGCCCACAAAATAGTGTGTGAAGCTTATGGGTTTTGACTGTGGATCTGTGACCATAGAGCCGTTTCTTTAAGGAGTTCTGACAAATTTATGTTAAAATTCACTTCGTGTGAAGTATGAACCAGCCCGTTTTGTACATACGTTTAAATTAAACTAACAATGAATAATTTGTTTTACTTTTTTTTAAGGGGGATCCTGTTCACGCACAAAGAGGTGTGCGACATGCAGACATAGAGGGCGCTCTTGAATTTATTGAATCACACAGCGATAAACTGGTTGCTATTGGCGAGGTAGGTTGTAACAAGTGCTGCGGCTATTAGCCACTAACATTGATCTTGTGTGTTCTGTTGAATGGAGCATCTACATGTAAAAACTTACTTGGATTTAAGATGGTAATGGTTTGAAACATCCTGAGAAGTTATTCCGCCTGACATGTTGTCATTTTCAAGGAAAGATGAAAACATTCAGATCTGAAATGGATCACCCGGCATTGATCTATGTCCATATTGGAATGAATAAAATTATTTTGAAAGCAATTTCACTATTTTTCTCTTGCTGAAAATTTCATAGGTTGGTTATTGTATACATAGCTGTTGATTCTTATGAAGAATGGATGCATGTTACAGACACTTCACCAAAAGTGTAATTCTGCCTTCATGTTAGAATTAAATTTGGGATTTCCGTTTGATTCAGATGAGTGACAGTTGAGATTGTCTTCGTCCTGAATTATTGTAGGTTGGATTGGATTTCACACCTCGGTTCGTCAAGAGTGACAAGGACAAACAAGAACAGAGAGAGGTTCTTATCAAGCAAGTTGAGCTGGCTAAAAGACTGGATCTACCATTGTAAGTACCTCAGTGAAATAATCACTTTGCTGTGTACTGTAATTACCAGTTCATCAAAGTATTAATTAAACCTTACTAATTAGACCCAAGCATCAGGATTTTTTTTGCTATGAAAAGATGTCCAATTGCAGCCAAAATTGTTGGATTGATTGGAATTCTGCCGTGCTGTGTTTTAAACAACTTTTTCACATAGGGGTATGAATGTTTGCCCAATTTGTGAGGCCTCTCTTAGCCACCATACTTTGTGTATGGGAAATTTGGTCTGGTTCCTATAACCGCATATCACGTATTTCACTGGTTGGGAAAAAAAAAAAAGAAAAAAAAAAGCGTGTCACTTTGTCATTTTGAAGCCAACCTATTACCTATTTTGGCCTTGGTCATAATTTTGTGAGATTTTACTTTAAATTTTCTTGAAAACTTTGTTGGTACAATTGTCAATTTTTCCACTGATTTCAGAAATGTTCATTCAAGATCAGCAGGTAGACCAACTATTAATCTTCTGAAAGAACAAGGTGACTTATTGATTTTCTTTGCCTCAATGTTGTAGTGTGTTATTTACCTTATATTTGAATTATCTAAATTAAAACTTTTACTAATGAGGTTAGAAAGTGAATAATTGTATTTAATCAGTGGTGTAGCTGGCAGGCTTGCTGGTTTCTTACTAGCTACGTGGTTTCTTTGTCTGGCTGAATAGATTAAGGCTGCGCCGGGTACCCAGGTATCCAGGTACCCAGATACCTGACCGAAACTGTCATTACCCGGTTCCATTTTTCAGTTACAGTTACCCACAAACGACTTTTGAACATTTCGACTGGACATTTAAGCCACATTTATTATGAGTCTAATAAAACAAGAGAAACTTGTGTTCATATTGGTTATTTTATACATTTGAATGTATTTATGTTTTACAAAATTGTTTACGGGTACCCGGGTATCCAATTTCGGGTATCCAGTTCCCGAAATAACCGAAAACGCACAGCCTTAGAATAGATATACCAGGATGGTTTCGCTGGTTTGCTTGCTGGCTGGTTGGTTATCTACCTTGTAGTATCAGCTGGTTGGCTAGCCGTCTGGTTTAGTGGTTTTGGCTGGCTGGCTGGCTGGCTGGCTTGTTGGTTGGTTGGCTGGCTACCTGGCTGAGTTGGTTTGGCAGGCTGGTTTGCTGGTTGGATAGCTACCTCGTTGTTTTTGGTGGTTTTTGGCTGGCTGGCTGGCTGGTTGTCTAACTACCTGGTTAGGTGGTTTTGGCTGGCTGGCTGGTTGTCTAACTACCTGGTTAGGTGGTTTTGGCTGGCTGGCTGGTTGGCTAACTACCTGGTTAGGTGGTTTTGGCTGGCGGGCGGGCTGGCTGGCTGGCTGGCTGGCTGGCTGGCTGGCTGGCTGGCTGGCTGGCTGGCTGGCTGGCTGGCTGGCTGGCTGGCTGGCTGGCTGGCTGGCTGGTTGGCAAGCTACTACTATTACCTGATTTGGTTTAAGCAGGCCCTTCTGACCATCAAAATGTTTGTATTCCCCTCGTCGTCTAGGTGCAGACAAGGTTTTAATGCATGCCTTTGACGGCAAGCCATCCAATGCCATGGTGGGTGTAGAGTGTGGCTATTACTTCTCTATACCGCCCTCTATTGTCAGGAGTGAACAGGTGAGTTGTTCTGTATACAGGGTTTCCCAAAAGATTTCCCCATTTTTGTAATTTAAAAATGGTATACTCTTTTGATAAAATGTCTGTAAATGCATCAATACTTTGTAAGAATAAAAAAACAACTTGTGAAAGGTTAAGATTATTCCATATTTATTCATAAAACAAATTGTGCAAAATAAATTGGATTAATTACACTAAAATGACAGAATTTTTTTAAAGGGATGTTTGATACAATCATCCAATTTACACTGAGTTAGTCTCGTGTAAATCTGTGATTTTTATGATTCGAGAATACCATAGTGTATAGCTGAGTATTAGCCAGGATTTGGAGATAGGGCGTCCAAATTGGTTTTTCTTTGAAAATCAAGGTGTCCAAATATTTAACTTACAATACTTCATCATGTGTATTGCAAATAATACAGGGTGTCCATTTAGCAAACCGGGCATCCAAAAGACACCCCAAGGTATTGTTGGCTAATACTATGTTGTATAGGGACTTGAATAAGCGGGAATAATGTTTGGTTTGTTTCCCAAGAAGCAAAAGCTTGTAAAACACCTGCCATTGGACAGGATACTTCTGGAGACAGACTCCCCGGCATTGGCTGCCGAAAAACAGGTACGTGTCTTTTCAAATAAATTATTTGTGAGATACAAATATATGTGATATGGAATACATGTTAAGTAATTTGTTGCAAGGATGTGTGTCCCTTGGTATAATTCGATTGGGTCGTTGACAGATAGAGGCATCGAATGGCAACAAATTCTATCTTCTGTAGTTTTATCCTTGAATAATATGAAGATGGAGACATGTACATATGAATGGATGTTCAACAGAAAACGGTGTGAAGGTGGAAGCGCACGAAGGAAAATGCAAATGAAGCAGGGAGCAACAAATAAAATTTACTCGAGCAGGATTTGAACCTAGGAACTCCGGATCCAATACAGGTGCTCTACCAACTGGGCCCCAAAAATTCTGGTCTTGTGCCCGCCCCCTTGGCAGTGTGCACCTGTTTATCATCATGCCCCCCCACCCTTTCTGAAACCCTGGTCCGTCCCTGCCTCTATCTGTGGTGTTAATATTGCCTCATTTAACAAACCCACAGACACGAAATGAACCAAAGAATATCCACATCAGCTGTGAGTACATTGCGACGGTGAAGAACATCTCTCCGGAAGAAGTGATGCGGATCACCACAGAGAATGCCCTGAGACTGTTCCCTAAACTGTGCAAGATAATGCACAGGTGACGCAGGAACAGGGCCCTTTTTGTAATCATATTCTGTGCATTGCTTTACTGGGAAAAAGCCAAATCAACGGGGTAGATGGATCAAGGGCCACTGAAAAGGGGGCGTGCTTTCAGAAAAAAAAGGGTGCAGATATATTAAAGTATATAGTATATGGTAAATTCAACAATTTATATGATTTTGCCTTCTCATTTCAATAAAAAGCAGTATGGGTTGCCTCATATCATGTCTTAAAAAAACCATACTATTCATAGCAAAAGATTGCTCATGCATTGCACTCATTTGACTGTACAAAATTAAATATCTGAGCGCTTGATGTTATATTGCATATTTTATTATTTTGCTTGTTAAAATTAAGCCTTTTTTATAATTTGCACACTTTTAAATGAACATTATTTATTGATACACTATTTATGTTTGTGTTTCAAGTAACAAAAGTAAATGATATATAATAAAAAATAAACTTAAAATACAAAAGTCAGAGAGCGAATAATTAAAGAATTTATGAGTCGTTGATCAGCCTTCAAAGCATGACAAATTTTACATAATTCATAGCTCAAACCAAAAGATTTCAAGGGATGTTTGGATCATCAACTTTATACACAACTTTGTGGCTTTTATAAATTGACCAATTTATACAAGGCCTTAAAAATTTATACATTGTTGTAGTACATGTAATCCCTAGACTGTTTCATACCAGGTTGTATCGTAACATGGCGGTGTATTCCTTGACTATATGGTATGCTTTTGTTCAATGACTTCAAGACTAGTGATCCCCCGAACAAAGATATTGAATGAGTAGGGAGATTGCCAACTCGGTTGATAGAGTGCTGGCACGTTAACCTGGAGGTCGCAGGTTCAAATCACACTCTAGTAATTTTTTCTTGGTTTACTCCAAACAAAAATTATACATGTACATATTGCCATGACATTCATGTTTATTGTGAGTTTTAGTTTCTTTATATTTTAGATGTTTTCGTTATATATCCAAACAGTTGCATATCACATTATATACTACTCAAAACAATTTAGGGAACACCAGAATAATCTCAGTTAAAGCAAGATCATTTATTTCAGATGAACACAATGTTTCACAGAATTGATGAGAAACAACTGCACAATGAAACAGATGATAAAGGATGCATGTAGTGATTACACATTTCATGACATGACTACTGAAAGAGAGAGGGGGTTGCAAATGAAAATCCCGGTTCACGGAACATTTCAAACCTATTTGATGTTAAAAATCCGGTGTTCCCTAAATTGTTTTGAGTAGTGTATAATCATTCTGATATGTTATCATTTGTTTGCAAAATGTTGATATTCAAATTTGTATGTGAATAATTTTAATTTTTTTTTATTTATTAATTTTTTTCTAAACATCTTCTAAATCTTGAAGATGTTGATCTTTTAGCTACTTGCATATAAGGTATACCTAACTACAAATAGTGCATATAAAGATTTAACATAAACAGTAGAGGGATTTAATACATTGCATCAGATATATATCAAACAAAAATAAAAACAATATATAAAGTACATTGCATATCTCATTATTTGTTCATTTGTTCAACTACAACATCACAAATCTCAGCTTTTGACATCACAATCAGCTTTGCGTTAATATTAGCACTTATGTGAAGTATAAACTGGCCTTAAATAAAGATATCTCACTTCTGGTCACTGGTTTCTATGAGTATGTTCACTTTCTTTGAATATTATATGCATGAAACAATCATACAGACAGTTTCAGCTTTAAGTGTTGTGTTTATTATAAGAAAATAGTAATAATTATGTATTTAAAATGTTTGTCATTCTTATGCAGAATTTTCATGTAGGGTTACTGAATACCAATTCCATACCAAATTCACTGATGACCATCTCCTGTTTATAATGACTTTGTTGCCAGAAATCTAACAAACATATTTGTTTATTAAAACCCTCCTACAATCAGTGCAATTTTTGAAACAACCCATTCAGGCCACTCCAAGCCATTAGCTGTTGCCAGTGCCCTCCTATGGTTACCCTTCTATGCACTGTCACACCACTGAGATTGCAGGGTAAAGCGGTCTCCCATGGACACATTGCAGGCCATACTAATATGTTCAAACATTTACAGTGGCCTTGGGTGGCACACAGTTGATTTTGTAAGATTACTTGGAAAGGACAGCAGGCTTGTACATGTATGTACTGAAGGTTGCTAAAGAACAGAATTTACTGGATCGGAGTGGCCTCCATGTGTAGAAGGGTTAAAATATCAGACAAAATACATTTTGTTTTTATAAAGACTAGTGCAACACCACTGTTATGAATACCACCCTCTTGTTAATAATACAACATCACCCCTGGCTCCATTTTTGTTTTGTCTTGGTATTGCAGTAATGAGTCAGTAGAATGTCACAATTCAAAATAATAATTGTCTTTGTTATAATGGCATTGTTATGTAACTTTAAACTAACAAGTCAGCAATTTGAACAGTGTCAGAGTCAAAATCAACAAAGAATCTAAAAATAAAACCTCGGAAAGAATGTCGTGTCCGACCGCCACTTTTTAAGGGCTTTTTTGGAATATTTTGCAACCACTAACCAGTTAAAAAATGATTCTATTGATTTTTGGTGGTACAGAAAGCGAAAACTATCTTTAAAATCCACTTTTATGATGGTTTTCGGACTTTATTTCTCTTCTAAAAAAATCCTCCCCTTCAGAAAATAGAAGGATCCTATTATAGTTGCCACTGCGCATGTACAATTGGTCACTAATTGTGGAGTTTACAAGATCAGACTGGCATGACTGAGGAAGTCATCTTATACCAAAAATGCCTGATTTTTCATGAAATAAATATCCTGGAATAATTTGAAGTATATGTCCATCATCATCCATATGTTCTCCACCTTACTAGGTAGGTAAGATTACTTTATTGGTTATATTTAATGAGAAAAAGTGGCGGTCGGATACGACATTCTACCCAAAACCTCTTTTACACACAGTTTTGGAACCACAAGTAAATACAAAAATGTGGAGAAGTGAAATCAGCTTGATCTGTAAATGTCATCATACATGTACATTAGCCTCGGGTCTCTGCTGTAACTTTCAGCTGATGTTTTCAGTCACTGTCGAATAATACTTGGAAGAACCGAATGATTTGTGCAGTGAGAAACAGAGAGCCAATGTCATGAAGAGTCGGTAATAGTAGATGAGGTGTTGTTGCACAAAGCCCACAATAATGCAGCTGAGTCCATGAAGTTAAATCGCTAGATGACTGTAATCTGTAAAGGACACATTTGATTTAATGTTATTAATGTATAGGATTGGCAATAAAAAAAAGAAGAAATAATTTGAATCATAACTTAGTATTGATGTAAAAGTAAAATCAATGGACTGTAGTCTGTATCAATCTTCCCTAGTATAATTATATAGCACTGAGGTTATATCACCTTTGAGAAAAGTTGTACAAATTTTTAGATCGAATTTAGGAATGAATTAATTAGAGAACAAATACAATTTGACTGTTAGCGGAACTTGAACTTGCGACCTCCAGGTTACACGTCCTGTGCTCTACCAATTGAGCTATCTTGTCATGCTTGTGACTACTACTAAGTACTAATAGTAGTAAAGTAGTATCTGGCCCTATGCTAGCTGTCTGAGTTGTGGTTTATAAATACAAATTTAGGAAACAGTACTCTCTCCGCATTCCTCTCTCCTACATTTCGCATCAGAATGAATAATGAACAAGATTAAAAAGGCCCTTGCCAAAAAATGGTGGCTATAACTGAGTAGGACGCGGTGATCATAAGACATCTCGACCCACAAAAGCGTCGAGTCGTCACAAGGTCAAGGGTCAAGGTTCGAAATGTATCTCATCTCCTAGGACGGTGACTAGTACTAAGTAGTAGTACTTAGACTAGTAACAGTTATACACGTTTAAAGGACAGAAACTTACATGATTTGTTTGGGAAGTGTCTTTTTTCTCTGTGTGTTTTATCGTTGACTTTGAATGTGCATCTGGACTCGCTGTCTGGCTGGGTCTGGTCTTCACTGAACGCCGTACTCTTGAAGGCGTCTTTCTGGTGTTTTCGTTCCGCACGGCACCAGTCCTGTCGACTGTTCATCTCCACTGTACACCATGATTCACGCTGCATGTTGATCTCATGCATGCTAGGCTTACCGCTGCCACCGTTAGCTTCCGATTCATTTGACATTTTGCGAGGGAATAATTGCAGAAGTTACTTAAAATATCAATGAAAATACACTTCACGACTGCAACAAATCGTACACGTTTTAACGTGGCCCGATATATCAGCTAATAACTGTTTATTGAGGGCGCTCTTTATTTACCATTAGCAACCACTCCGTGGCAACAGATTAAACAAGTTACCAGTCCTTACTGTATTTTTCACGGTACACGGTCTCTTCCAGTAATTAACCATTACACTTTTACCTTCCTCCATGCATTTACCAAGGCAAATTTTAAGTATGGTAATTATTAGATAGTTAAATATTTATTAGATAGTTAGATAAAAGAGAAGAGACTAACAGTGTGTCAGAGCCCAATACGGCTGTGCAGTGTGTCAACAAACAGCGCCCTTTGTTGTATAATTGACTTACGAAAGATACTGAGATTAAGCAGGTTGTAAATGAAACACCGACTTGTAAGAACACCATACAAACAAGCAAATAAAACTTAACTGGTTCAATTGGTTTAATTTACATGGATCATATTTATTTACTAATTTCAGTGATTTGGTGAGGGGTGGAGGGGGGACAGGGGGCAGTAGGCCTATAATTGGTTCTATTTATTTAGTTTTGGTGAATTTCAAGATGCACCGCCTGTTTTACCGGCAATGTTTTCATTAAAACCTATTATAATTTGACTATATTTTTACTGTAGAACCTCAGACAATGTATACTATAATTTTTATAAGACTTTGAAAATATTAATTGATTGAAGTATGTTATCATTGTAGACTTTGAGGCTTTGCATGGTGGAGATAGATATAATTGAGTTCTTTCGGGTACACCATGTAATGATCTCTTCTTGGAAGAAGTGATGGCTTTTATATTATTTATAGTTTGGTGAAACACACGTCGGGTGTAGGGCAAAAGTAAATCAATTTTATATTATTATTGAAGGTAAAAAATAGCTGCTATGAGTTTATTGCATAATGTGACGTCATAATGACCCCTATTACTCCACCGTGACCAGACACGGAATGCGGTATCTTTGACGTGAACAGCATGTTCTTAATTGGCAGTCATCATCCGAACCGAATAACTCGATCAACATTAACTGTCGTTCCCTCATATGAAGACAGAAGGTTCGTCTTCGTAGGCGCAAGTCCACTACCTTAATAAGCAACAGGTGGAGTTGTATGTATCAAGGTAAGCACACATTCTTTGTATTCGCTATGAGAAAGCAAAGCTATTTCCATTCATTATTCAGTGGTTCTTTATTCAACATTATATGTAAACAAATTAGGCAAAAAACATTCTAAGTTTTGCATGAAAGCATACTTGATGTTTTTGATTGTATCAAACATCCTTGAATAAATATTATGAGATATTCTCCTTTTAAGGATTTACACTGAAATTAAGAATACTAGGTGTGTATTGACTAGTTTGAGAGATTCTAATTAAATCTTTTCACTTTTTCCAAAAACATGAAATAAATGAGTGAACATTTCACAGTGATTTTTAACCTTTGCAATGTTTAGAGGCTTTTTAATGAAATAATTATATTAATATTTGTAATGTTTTCAATTAAATGTATTTTTACTGTTTACATATTTCTTACTTTGTAAATTTGAATAGTTTCGGCCTTTTAGCCGCTGTAATTCAAATTAAATAAACCAGAATAAAAAATAAAAAAAGTATGGAATTGGTATTCATAACCAAAATTTAAACCCGCGAATTTACTTTTTGATTTCAAAGCTGATGTTGATATCAATATGGATTTTGTCTGAGGCACTGTCATTTTTATGAGAAGTGAAATTAGGCCAATTGCCAGTTGAGGAAAGAGTGCTATTCCTTGATAAATTCCACATTATGGCAACCATTACGTCAGTTGGTAAACATTAAACCTTACAATAACGGTTAATAAATGTTGAATTATAAAACAGTATCCATCATAAATGATATAACAAAATACTATTGTATAAATCTTGTTGGTGGTATGATTTCCATCTAGGATTTTTTACATATCTCCATTTGCCTCAAAATTCAGTCTGTTTATAGTTGCCCTTTTGCAATACAAATCGGTAGTGCGGTTTCCAAAATGTATAAAAATGTTCTATAATGCACAAAAAACATGCTATCCACCAACCTGAACACACCCTATTTGTATTAAAATTTAAAATCATCCTTCAAAATTTACACCACTGGCGGCCGTCCCATAATTAACTAAAATTGGCAAGGGCTCAAAAATATTAATCCATGCTCTAATTAATACCAGTCATGCAACTATCCATCCAATCATTTTAGTTTTGCATATATTTTCAACCGTTCCCACGTATGCTAATGTAACACTGTTAATCATATTTTGGAGATTAATATTGTGGTTGTAGATCAAGAAATCATGTTTCAGAATGGACTCAATAAAATTACATTTTTATAAACAGGCCCCAGAGAACCCACGCCGTGAGCTCGCTTCGCAGTTTCGATGGCTCGGCTCGCTTCGCCGGTTTCAAAAAAATTCCACCACCGTGTTGGGTGCAGCCTAAGCGAGTGGGTAACATGATCCCCGGATAATACAATAATTATGCCTGCATATGACGTTGCCTCTGCACAATGTTACCGACCGAGGTGCGCACTGTGCAAAATAGTGCAGCTCTGTCGAGATAGAGCTACTTCAAAAAGGTTTCTATGGAAAAAGTATTTAAATAAAATGTGTATATTCACGCGTGAAAAGCCACAGATATATTTAAATAAAATTATTAGTATTTTGTTGGATCTATTAATTTTAACATTTTAACATACTTGTTTAAATATTATGCCATAGTTTTGCATATTTTTTTCAACCGCGTATGCTAATGTAACACTGTCAATCCAGTATTTATTTTGGAGATTAATGTTGTGGTAATAGATCAAGGAATCATTTTTCAGATTTGAAAAGCCACAGATATATTTAAATCAAATTACTACTATTTTATTGGATCTATTAATTTTTCCTAGCACCACACGCACAGTGCACGTAATTTGGCGTTTGCAGCGACAACAGGTTTGCGATGTATTTTACAAGATCTTGGCCTATACTTGGTCTTTTTTATGATTAAAATTTTGAAGTGTAATAAGCTTGTCAGTACTTATTTTAACATGACAGGGATGTATTTCAACAGCTTCTTGTGTTTATTTCCCTCTGAAAACTCTCAGCCAGCTAGTAATTAAGCCCATACATGCAGTGGCGTAACTAGACATTTTCATTTGGGGGGGCAAGTGGGGGCAAAGAATAAATTTGGGGGGGGGCCAAAGAAGTGCAAGATTACATTACGCTTACCATTTACTATGTTAATTGATAGTTGATACCAAACCATAATGCAGTTTCAAAACAGTCTTCAGTATATAGTTTGCAGGTTGCGAAACCAAACAAATCTTAGAGTACTTGTCATTTTTATAAGATAACAATTTTCGACTGCATACCAGGATTAAATTACCAAATATCAATTCAGGAGTTATTGTTTATACACGGCATTCTCAAATTAAACTCTATGAGTAATCATTAAATAAAATTGTTGTTTGTATGCTTTATTTCAGTGTAAATACCCGAAACATAATAATTAGTACAATTGTAAGCCATTTAAATAAAAATCAAAATACAGGATTGAAGTTGTGGGTTTAATATAAAAAAAAACACTTTTCTGTGATTTCATATCGGGGGGCAAGAGGGGGGGGGGGGGCAAGGGTTCTGAGCGGGGGGGCGCAAGCCCCTGCCCCCCCTCTGGTTACGCCACTGCATACATGATTAACTCACTATCGGATATAGACATGGTAATTACAATGCAAAGAAAGTTACATGTCCAGAAGTTGTAACCACCAGTTCTTTTCAGAATTAATTATTAATCAAAAGAGAATTTCACATGGTGTCACCGCAAACAGTCTTTACTTAAATGTCCAAAAGGATGTGTTTTTTCCCCCAGTGGAACAAAAAACAACTCGTGAAGAGAAAACCGTATATTCGGCCCCAAAAAAGTCTCCGGTTTCTGGTCTCTGTCCGGGTCGCCTCACTCAGACCCACGCGTCGGCATTTTTAATTTTCTTTTGTTTTGCTATGAAACGATGTCCAAAATTGCTGGATCTACTGGAATTCTGCCGTGGTGTGTTTTAAACGACTTTTCACATAGGGGTATGAACGTTTGCCCGATTTGTGAGGCCTCTCTTAGCCGCCATACTTTGTATAATGGGAAATTTGGTCCCCGCGTATCACGTATTTCCCTGTTGGGAAAAAAAAAAATAAAAAAAAAGGAAAAAAAGATTACCAAAAAAAATAAATAATAAATCACCACAACGATTTTGAAGCCGACCTATGACCAGAAACTGCATTATGGCTGAATAAGCATATTGTTGTAAACTAATATTCTAAGCAAACAAATTATAGCCAGGCCTATGATGTCGTGATATAACGTTAGCAACTGCAAATTAGATGAGGCATTTTATCACAGAGGTAATTTTGGAAAATATTTTTCGAACATTTGTTGACAAAGCTATGTTTTTTTTTAAATCGTCATCAATTACCAGTACGTTAACTTTGCCAATTTCTATACATGTTTCTATGTCGTACATTTTATGGTATATAATTATCTCAAAAGAGCGCTACGTTAGATGTCTCTTTGCCTAGTTTTATAGGGTTTCAAAAACACACATTATTTCCTATAAGGAAGATTGAAAACATTATCAACATTACACCAACTAAGTTTAACATCACAGATTGAACATTATTATTATTATTTTATTTTTGAATTACCATTTATATTCCTAGCCTTTATTGAGACGAAAATTCATAAAGATTATTTTATCGGTAAGTTTTTCCTTATACATGTTAACCAAAATTACAAAAATATAATATTTGTTTTGTTCCAGGGGTACGGTACGAGATGACTGTTGTCAATATGTGTCGCTTAGCATCCATGCTACTTCTGGTGTCTATGGGTAATTATAATTTTGATAAAAAACGAGCAACTGACAATGCCTCTCTTTGTTGTAGTATTACACTCATTTTTGTTGTACATGATGTTACAACGTCAATGCTTTTATCGTACAATTTATGCATGGGCTTTTGTTGTGTTCTCAGGCCGGGGGGGCTCTCCATCTGATTTCTGATTCTGCCGATTTACACCAAATTTCCTAGAGATGTATACATTTATTGGAGGAGGTTTTCAACATTTTAAAGTGGAGCTGTAAAGCAATAGCCGTTACCTTCCCAATTTTGAGAGAGCTTGTGTCTAAGAAATCTAAACAACGTTTCATTATCTAAACATACAATAAAATGTTGTAAAAATATTTCTCCGAACTGCTTTTGACTTGAATTCAGGTCCAAGGTCCACTGGAGGAAAACAAATAATCCTCTAATGTTTAAAAATCACCTTCCCTGATGCCACCCGTGTAAAGTTATGCTTTTAGTAAACAAAATCACCCAAGTATTGGCAATAAATTGTGTAACACAACGTAGGAGTGCCATTTGTTTTCCTCCAGCGGACCTTCAGTTTTTCTAAAATCGAGACAAAAAGAACTTATGACAAAATGACTTTTTATAATAATTTATCATGGATTATGATAATACAATTTAGGCTTATGTTGTTTATTTTACTTATGACATAACCTCTCTAAAAATGTGGAAAGGTCAATTATTGATATCTGCTTATAGTTCCTCTTTAAATATGTAACCATTTTTTGGAAATGTTTGGCCAAAAACAGTATTTTCTCAACATTTGTCACCACTTTTGATCATCACACGTATAGCACAGACACTTATGTACCCAACGTGTTAAGTGAAACTAATATTGTGAAATAGCACTTACATCAATGGTTTTACCATGATCTTGAGTAATTTTGTGCCAATTAAAAACATGATTAGGCATAATGGAGATTTTGACCTGACAATTTTGCCGAAATAGGTCTGATCACATCTGAAGCACTATTTATGCACTTATATAAATCGTATAGGCCTATAATGGAAACGAAAACGCTGACAAAAAACAGAAACAACAACCATAAAAATGGCCAAAAATTATGATTGAGAATTTTTAACGCTGAAAAGTATGCAGCACTCACATCTAAATTTTGTTCAGATCAGTGCTAGGAAGTTGACAAAAATCAACTGTTGAATGTCTGCATTCCCACCACATATTAACCACTAAAAACCGGAAAGTCAGTATTGGATCTGTAAAAAAAACTGTTGCCATGGCAACCATGTACACCCAACATCGGGAGTCCTAAATAGACCTAATAGGTAATTTATATAGAGATATTTAAAGATGTAACGCCCGTGTTTTTCGCTATTTTAACGGCATCTTTTTTCATCAGAACATTTTATTTAACATTAAAATTTATTTATTTATTACTATTGTTGATTTATTTCATTGAAAACATGGCGGCCACAGGGCCGAATTACATTTACAAAGTTAAGACGAAATATATATTTGAAAAATACTGTAGAAAATAAATAACATAATTTATAAAGTTAAAATAGATTTAAAAAAAATTAAAATCAAAAATTAAAAATTAAACAAAGGAACACAATTAAGGAACACAATTAAGGAACACAATTAAGGAACACAATTAAGGAACACAACAAAGGAACACAATTAAGGAACACAATTAAGGAACACAATTAAGGAACACAACAAAGGAACACAATTAAGGAACACAATTAAGGAACACAACAAAGGAACACAACAAAGGAACACAAATAAGGAACACAAATAAGGAACACAATTAAGGAACACAACAAAGGAACACAACAAAGGAACACAACAAAGGAACACAACAAAGGAACACAAATAAGGAACACAATTAAGGAACACAACTAAGGAACACAATTAAGGAACACAACAAAGGAACACAACAAAGGAACACAACAAAGGAACACAATTAAGGAACACAATTAAGGAACACAACAAAGGAACACAACAAAGGAACACAAATAAGGAACACAAATAAGGAACACAAATAAGGAACACAACTAAGGAACACAACAAAGGAACACAACAAAGGAACACAACAAAGGAACACAATTAAGGAACACAATTAAGGAACACAACAAAGGAACACAATTAAGGAACACAATTAAGGAACACAATTAAGGAACACAATTAAGGAACACAATTTTACTTGATGAAGTAAATACAAATGCTGTTTAATGACACACATTAACAAAAAAAATTCATGAGAAACATAGCTTTACAGTAAATATGTACCGAAATGAATTTATGGTGAGTCCCGTCATCAATTCGCTTTGTTTACACTTTGTTTACAAAGCTCTGACAGGTATTTTGTGTAATATCTCATTTCGAAGTATAGATTTGTATTCCTATCTAGGAAATTATCAATGTTTCAATGAAAACAAACATTGACGCTAAAACACAGGTGGATACATCTTTAATACAATAAAAACAAATATCAGAGGGACACACTGTGCACTGTGCCTCCAGAGTCCCGTGATATCGTTTAGAATTCAAAATAAACTTTTGGTGAACTATCAGTATGTGCGTTCATTCTATAAAAACATGATCTTTATTATAAAATAATGGCAAGACCCTCCACTCTCTATATGCGATGGTTGTCAAGGTAACCACGGTAACCAAGGTGACCTTAAACAGTCACGAATATACATAACTATCACTTTGTAACCACTGTCTATTTGCTAAGGTACAGGATTGGTTATTTTAAAATAAAATACATCCCCAAAAATACAAAATACAAGAATACAAAAATAGAAAAATACAAAAAAAAAATTCAATTGTCTTAGTGTAAACTTGATGATGGTGTTAATCTTCTCAAGAAATAGGGCCGATATAAATACGATGTGCGATATAACTAAGTCGTAAATAATCAAATAATAATAATTTCACAAAATAAATGACCGCCATTATTTGGTGTTGGGGTATGAACCCCCACCTGAATATTTTTATCAGTCGGCATTTAGAGCCTTAATCGGCAAATCAACCACCATGGGGGGGGGGGGGGGGACAATTTGGGTAAATTTTGTATTCGCCGTTGAAGTCAGTGGGCAAATTGGCTTGTACACCCCACGCACATCCACCCAAAGATAATGCCTTCGCTACGACCCTGCTCTCCTACGATATCAAACATAAATTAACCTTGTAAAGATACCTGTTTATGGATATTCTCACAACCTATACATTTTTAATCATGATGCATCGTCTATACTTTCCGACCATTATCTTCATGTTTTTATTTTCCTCAGAGAAATGAAGGAAAACAAATAGTTTTAAATAAATTATATTTTCACAAAATGTTTGTCAAATTCATGATTAAGAAGAATTAAGTGTGTATGACGGGGCTCTTCATCAATTCATTTAGGAAAATGATTACTGTAAAAACATGCCCCTGACAATTTTGTTGTGAAAGTATTTTTGCTTGTCTTTCTATATACATG
The DNA here is from genome assembly GCA_029582265.1 of Zoroaster sp. YZ-2022. Taxonomy (NCBI): domain Eukaryota; kingdom Metazoa; phylum Echinodermata; class Asteroidea; order Forcipulatida; family Zoroasteridae; genus Zoroaster; species Zoroaster sp. YZ-2022. Next base: position 4,164,739 of record CM055821.1, on the reverse strand, counting down.
CAAATAACTTGTTTTAGTTCACGTGCAAAAATCTCGGGGGACGGGGGAGGGGGATAATATCCCCTACCTTTGGCCCGGGGGATGGGTTCATGCGGTAAAAAAAACTATAAGCGAATAATACGTGAAAAACAAGCAAAAAATGGGAATGTTTGGTTTTATTAAATACTTGTTTATTTGTTTCTTTGTCCATTTGGGTATCATCTTTATAATAGCTATGGGATTCTGATTATGTATACATATTTCAATATCATTCCCCCAGGGACCGAAACGGATTTACGCCACTTTTTTAATTTGTTAATAAAAGGCCACTGTTTGTTAATAAAATAAAAGGCCATGCCAAACAGACAATTGCGGTAAACAATCCAAAGTCATAAAGTCTTGGGGGGGGGGGGGCGGAGGAGGGGGTATATTTAAAGTTGTTTGCATACTCTACAACGAAGTACTGCAGCCAAAAATGGAGGATCTCTCGAACGTAGCTCAACAGATACCCCCCCCCCCAACACCACTTGAAACAACACTTATGTACCCAACGCTCTTTTTAAAATTTTATTTATTTATTTAATAATCGGCAGGCCCATCTGGGGGGTGCACAACCAATCAGAATCCCATGGTTATCATAAAAATAACACCCAAAACGGACAAAGAAACTTAAAGACAAAAAAACAAACCAAATTTTACCCCTTTTTGCTTGTTTTTCACAAATTATTCGCATATTATTATTATTTTTACCGTATGAAAAATGATCTAATGGATCCTGGGATTTACACCTGTGCTGTGGACCTCATCAAATGATGGAATCATTGTCCAAGGGTACCGGTAATCAATTATTCTCAAAACAAAAATCTTATAGGCAAATTTGGCATATTGTTTGATAGACCAATATTATTGGAGAGTTAATATACGGTTTGGGCCAATACTGTAAATAGGCAATAATTGCTGTTGTTCTATATGGCCATAATTAGTGTTAATTGGAATATATTTGGTTTCTAGCATCTGTTTTGGAGGCTTGTCACTGTTCGATGGGACAAGAGTTGGATCCATCAGAGGGTCGCATCCGATGGATACTCTCAACAAGAGACCCTTGTAGTTGTACGTCGCTGGCTATTGGAGGAGTGAATACTCGACCGGTGTCACGGCCATACACACCCGTCTTCACCGACACGCTTATAAGGAACATCGATGCTTTGCGATCTTTTTTCAAATGCGACCAAGGTGAGACTTAATAGACGAAATTTTGTTGTTGTTGATGTTGCTGCTATTGCGTTGCTAATGCAAAGGGCGGATCTAGACGAGGGGGAGGAGGTAGGCGTGAACAATTTTCCTCAAAATATCGCTCAAAAAAAAAGAACAAAAAGAGAACAAAAACAAGAACAAAAACAAAAACTCCCCAAGAACAAACAAACAAATTAAAAAAAATTAAAAAAACATTTACATGCAAAACCAAAACATCACTCACGGGGATGGCGGGAGGCTTCAGTGTTTTTTCGGCACACGGAGGGGGTGGCTGAGGGGAGGGGGGATTCAGCATCCACTGGGGAATAGGTCTAGATTGTCAGAAATTATTGTTACATTGACAGCACCGCAAATATACTACAATCCGACCATATAACTATATTAGTGGCTTTATTAATAATGTCTTACTGTAGGAAGCTTAATAAAAATACAAATATAAATAAAGGAAGGTTCTGGAACCCCCTTAGACCCCTTCAAGATCTGCTCAAGGATGCTGGTGCTGCTACCATTGGTGTTGAGTTGCTAATGATGGTGTTGCTGCTGATGTTTTTGTCATTTAATTGTGTTGTTGTTACTGTTGTCGTTGATGTGGCGTTGCTGTGGCTGGTACTGTTGTGGTTGTTGTTATTGCCGCTGCTGCTGTTGTTGTCATTTGTTGTTGCTGCTGCTGATCGTTGTTGTTGCTACTGCTGCTGATGGTATAGTTATATCTCCCAAACAGACCCATGTGTGTTACAAGCTGGTGGATCTCCATGTTTGAATGGTGGACAATGTACTGTCAAGACAACGGATCCTACTGGGTATACGTGTAAATGTAAAGATGGCTATGAGGGAAGAAGATGCCAAGGTATGTACAATTGACTCCAAAGTCAAGATTTGACTAAATCATCACAAAACTCACTTTAGCACCACAATCCTATAGAAAATGGGCACACAGATCATGTAGGATTTCAAATTATAAATCAATCTTAGTTCTAATAATTTACCTTTTTACGTCTGAAAATAGGACTAGCGTAGATACTTTCAAACTCTTGACTTTCCTGAACCAACCTTAAAGGGAAGGTACAATATTGATATTTGGAAGTTTACATTCATTGTTTCAACCATCTGGTTTGCATGAAATATATTTTAAAACTAACCTGATAAAGTTTTTAACACAATAGCTACTCTCGTTTTTGAGAAAACGAATAATTTCTCAGGGTGATTGATACTTTACTCAAAGTAGGCCCCCATATAGATAATAATTCGTTATTTTGATGCTCTTATAATAACCAATGTTATACATTCCCTTAAAAGGTCACGTGCAAGTCACGTGACAATATTCTTCAAACATGTTTACAGAAAAGGAACACCTTCAGGGATGGTTGTGAAACAGTTTTTTTTACCGCCCAATGACGTCCAAACAAAGGCTGTGGTCCCTTTTCACCAGACCAAATAATGTCTTGTTAACATTTCTTTTTCTTTTAGTGGTCTGGTCTTTAAAAGAAAAGATAACTCAATCGGACGCAAGTCTAAATAAATCTCTGAACAACCTTGGAAATTGGAAAGAAAGTGGCACTTTTAATATGGTTAGTCTTCTTTACAGTCGCTCTCTGTTCCTCTCCTTATTTCATTCTCTGTCGCTCTCATTAATTTGTCTCGAATCAGGATTGCATTTGTTTGAATTGTAAATCTGTTCCCGTCTTCTTGTTTCCTATATCTATTTTTAGGCTCTTTTTACTGGTATTAGTAATTTTCGTTATAGTATTGATGAATAGGCCTATATCTGTGTTTGCTTTAAATATGAGCATATATTATATCGCCTGTGTTTGGCGAAGAGGACCCACAAAATAGAATTTATAAAGCGAACGAATTTTGGAAGTTAGTATCGTTGTTATACGAGAAAACTAAACAATATGAAATTCAGATCGAAACTGTAAATAAAAGTGACATTTCAAACGCGCTTGATTCTGATTGACAGTCGCGCTGGTCAATCGGAGGACTGTCCACGCACTCTGGCCCGTTACATGAATACATTGTGTGGCCACGTGCAAGATGAGGATTAAAACATTTATTTTAGTTTCTAATTAACTGGTACTAATCCTTAACGGATTTTTTGGTCAATATCTCAATGTCAATGTCAATTCGGCCCAAACACGGGCAATACATCTTGAGCACGGTAAAAAAATTGTTGCAGATTTATTATGGGGAGGGGAAAATGTTCATAATGTCCAGTTCCAGTAACCGCCCCTTAACCTCACTCACATCCTAACTCCACAGGTACCCATTTACTCCTAGGTGGAGAGAATCAACAATAAAGTACGATAAAGCATCTTGATCAAGGAAACAAGCCCCATGGTCACGTACGGCCAGGATCTGAACCCAAATTCTGACGAACCAGATGTACATAATGTGACATGTGGATCTTTCAAAAACTAAAATCACTTTTTTGGATTTTTCAACTGAAAAAACCCCAGCTCATTTATCATTTTTGATTATCTACCAAACATTATGTCAAAATATTGTGAATTAAGACATGGGGGTGAAATAAAGTGAGATTTTCTTTTAATTTGCATTGTGCATTGTCTGGCTACTTCAGACCTCTGTCCTTTCTCTATGTGTTCAGACACATTTTGTAATACTGGGTCATGAACACTCCATTGTTGAATTATTTGTTTAGATACGGGTGTCTCTGTTCAAGAATAGCAAGCGGGTGGTGAAGCTTGTCTTTGACGTTTCAGGAGTTGATGCGAGTGGCAAATGGTTCCTCCCAAGTAACCTTATAAGGAGCCCTCAGTGGCCATCTCTGACGTCATCCAATGTGAACACTGGGTGAGAAACTTTAATAATGTTTCAAATGTTTTCTTTAGGGCCTTTAAGCCACACAATGTACTATTGGAAACAATAAATGATCACAGTTTTACATACTACTTACTTGGTTGTAAGTTGATGTTAGTATCAAATATTCCTTGAAATGATTCTGTCACAGGTGCATGCTATTGTTTTATTCAAATTAATGAAATTATTTCCAATGTGAATTTCCGTCAAGTCAATCGTATACAGAAATTCCACATTGCTATGAATACGAACAATCTGAATGCATTTGCCCATGATTTGCCGTAGTCTATTTTCTCGTTAGGCCATACCAAAAAAGTCTCCGGTTCCTGGTCATAGGTCGGCTTCAAAATCGTTGCGGTGACGCTTTTTTTTCGAACCAGACCAAATTTCCCGTGCACTAAGTATAGTAGATAAGACAGGCCACACAAATCGGCTAAACGTGGAAAAGTCGTTTAAATCATCCATCCAATCGATCTGGCAAATTTGGCAGCAGTTCGACATCGTTTCATAGACCAATATAAGAAAACTAAAAATGCCCACGCGGGGGTGTGAGGTGACGCGCGCGGAGACCAGAAACCAGAGATTTATTTTGTTTGGCATTAGTGACACGATGACTAGAAATAAGCTGGCAGTTGTTTACATTGGTTTCTATAAATATCTTGATTATGATGAAAGATGGATGCATGTTCACGTGTACAGACATTATTAGCAACAAGTCTTTACTGTCTTTAAAGGGAAGGCACAACATAGGTAATCTCAAGAAACACATTTTTGATCACAGTTTAAAAACGATATTTCAAATGCGCTTGATTATGATTGACAGCCACGCGGGCCAATCAGAAGACTGGCCACGCGTCGGCCAGTTAAACGCAATAATTGTGTAGTCACGTGCAACATGATGATTAAAACGCGGATCCCGCCTTTTATTTATTTTTTTAAATTTACAGTAATTCGACATTTAAATCTATTTTTATCGTCAAATCGTCCCAAACACGGGCGAGATACATGTTTAAATGAAAAATATCTCAACATTACCAGTGTTGTACCTGGCAGAATAACATTAATCATCTTTTGTGTAAAATTACCAAATTACAAAATTACCTAATTATTAATCTTAAAGCTTTTTGATATGAAGTACCAATCAATCATTCCATTTTAGTCCAGGAGCAAAGTCTGAAAAGCCCTCTAGTTTAGGAGTTGGTTCAACACCTACTACATCTAAGGTTTGACCACACAGGATGGTAGAACATACCTAATGGAACACCGCTAGGTAGTATGTGGTATCAAATTGTGGTATCAGTTTCGAAAAAAATGCCATTTTTATAAGTCAAAAATTACAGAGTGATGACAGAGTTAAACTTCTGTACCGAGCTGCAAAACTGGACCATTTGATTAATTAATTATTATTATTATTTTTTTTTTAAGTTTAAAGACTTTAAAGTGCTTCTTTTAATGGAAAGTTCACACTTTTATCAGGCTTCCAGCAGATAAAGTTAATGCCCACTGTAGAGTGAAGCTCCAATCCTTAACTGTTTGAAGACAATGCATGACATGTTTGCCTTGTCACTTCCAATAATTAAGAATACATTGCTATTCATCAGGAGAGGACACGCCCCTTAAGAGCTTTCTGAAATTTCGGTGCATCATATGAACTGAAATCGGTCCATTCATTTTGCTAAGTGTGGGAGCAGGTTGCCAATTATGAAAAAGGGGGTAGCTACGCCCCTTTTTTACCCCTCCTACATCCGCCCATGTACTTTAAAAAAACTTTGGCAAATTGAAAGATTATCTCTTGTGAGAAAACCCATCATTTATGAAAATAGAATGTAAATTTATTAATCGACTGCATACTGTAGTTGCCAAAGTTGCAGATTTTATTGATTTTTAGACCTTTAAAATATAACATTACGTTTTGCACTTTAATGCAAAACTGATACCACAATTTGACACCACATACTACCTGGAGGTGTTCCAGAGGGTCTATTCTACCACCCCGTGTAGTCAAACCTTAGATGTAGTGGGTGTTGAATGACCACATTTATGCCAGGTCCGTGCTCCTGGACTATTTAAAGTGCTTTCATTTCAGAGAAAACACACATATATTGTGCAAGTTTCAGTCCATCTCCCATGTGTCGTTATAGTCATTGTAAGTGTATGAAGCTATATTAAATTGAGATCGTACATTCTACGTGTAATTTCATAATTATTTCATAAAAAATATTGCCTTGACTGTCACCTGCCGGTTTCTATATGGCATATTTATCGATCTTCATAAAATATGGATGCATATAGGCCTAATTGCCTTTTAAGGGAAGGTTACATTTTTGATAGGTTAGTAACACTGCTTTTAGGAGTATGCATGCGGTATGTGAATCTATTTGAATCAAGATAAATTAAACAGCCAACCTGTGATTATTTTAGCATAAAAATATGTCGTTAAATATTGAAAATGCTTTTAAAAAAAGGTTTTTGTAGTCATCCAAATGTGGAAATTTGGTAAAAAGTACTCAAACAGGAAATAATTAAAGTTTTCTTTAAAACAATAGCACCTTTTCTAATTAAAATTCGACATTTTTTTATTTTTGAGAAGTGTGTGTTCTGGCTTCAAAGGTAAGGCATAGGATTGGTAATCCAAAACAATTAAATGGTTGAGTTTTAATGTAAATCTTGCTTAGTGTAAAGCTGATGATGGTATTAATATTCCCTAGAAATAACTTTGCCTGAGGTGCTTTAAAATGTAAGAGGAAATGAAATTATTTCCAGAAATATTTTAGGAAAGAACATAGGCCTACTCTTTTGTATTAAATTAGAATTGATACTCAAAATGTAAATGCATTTTCAACAACACAACTTCACAGTCTGAAACTCTCACAGGTTGGTTGTGTAATGTTGATTCACAGAAAGTATGCATACTTTTAGAACCAGTGTTGCCATCATATCATAATAATGATATACCTTCCCAGAACATATTGGATCGTTGTGAAAAATAAAAGAAATCTATTGAAAATAATCTGAAATATTACACAGCCATGTAGGTGTATTTTGACACAAATTACACTGGTCAACATTTTTTTAAAAGTTGCCTGCTTCGGAGATAAAATGTGCTATTTATTATGGATTTTGATGTGCTGAATTCAAATATGACAATTAAAATTGCTGATTGGCTAGTGGCTACTGTTTCCAAGATATTTAAGTTTACATTTTATGTACTATGTATATGGTGTACATAGCAGATTTTTAATCATGAATTGTAAACCTAGGTCTTTTCATGTGTTTATGATTGTTTCACTTGATATTATGTCACCTGCCCTGTTTATGTAACACTTACTATGTATCAGTTCATAGTTCAGTCCTTATTCAGTGTCTACTCTGCGCTTCTTGGCTTGTCTCTTGTAGTCATTATACGGTACCATATCTTGAAAACTAGAGCCAATCAACAATTTTAAGCATCATTTCCATTCTCAGTGACCCATAATTAGTCAAGTTTGACTTCATTTGTTTCGGAAGCATTTTGGCTGTAGACCAGTGTTATTCGATAACGAAATAAAATGAAAATAAAACATTAAAAGTTTGAAGAACACCGACTTTAGTAATTGATAATTAAAGGGAAGCTACATCATGTTGGCAAAACTGTTTTAACAAGGTTAGTATAGGTTAATATACTTAATATTTTGTTGAACAAGACATAGATTGATCAATAGCTAATCTGTGAACGTGACAGCTTATTACATTATGTCGTTAGCGAGAAAGTAGTGACATTGTTTGCATTCATTCTAACTTGAAATTAAGGAAAGAGTGTGTCTATTCAGGTCAGATAAACTTGTTGGCAATCATTTTAATTTTCTTAAAATTTACAAGCACCTTTTTGTTTTCTTCAATTCAAATCCATGTAACTAAACCGAGGCTGGAAGGGAAAATAGTCTGGACCCTTGTATGCATTGATAGTTAGCGTTATATTCGAAGGCAGGGATACAAATGGCCACAGCATGAAGAATGTATCTTGCTGATGCTATTATAATCCATTTTCCTGCTTGCAGGGTCCCTACGCGCTAAAACAATCAAAGCTATGCCACATAATTCTGAACTGTTTTGCATTTTGTGTTCATCAAGATTTCACTGGGCAAGCACGGGCTTGAGCATTTACAATGGATCTACAAATATTAACCACTGCGAGCCACAACGCGGATGGACGATTGCGGTCCAATCTCCCTGGCTGTGTTGCCCCTGGATGTATTTACTGGACACCCCCGTGTTCTTTCTCTACAGTCTCACTGATGCCCCGGTGTCGTGGATGAACGCTTTAAGTAGTATCCCAGGTACGAATATAACGCTAACCACTTCGTGTTTCCAGGGCATTGTCATATCTATGGACAATGCATGGGTATTGTAAACACACACAGTTTCATAAAATGGCGACGCGAACTGCCCTAGACTTGGTAGTCAGGGTGCCTTTACACCGCTTGAGGGCTTCGATGTGCACGAAACAGACATGACTGAAGTATAAAACTGAAACCAAAGCGAGGCTGGAAGGAAACTAGGCCTGTTAATTGTATGTATTGTGATTATGGTATCCGGCGAAAATGGCAGGATCATGATAAAAGTATATTGGTTATCCTTATTACAAAATAATCTAATTATTATCCAGGTGGTGTAAAATTATACTTTTATCACACTGTTTTCATCTTTGTCAGATTCCACGTATTAAACAATAACGATTACAGTGCTGATTCTCATTAAATAAAAGGAGCCAGTCTATTTCTCCTTTCAGCGTCGCTTTGGTCACATGAATTTTTATTGAAGAGAAACAAGAAGGCCACCCGCGATAAAGGTCTATTCAGCTGGTTGAAATGCTCTAATTTTATCTATAACTGTAATGAAGGCACCCTTTAGTTTGTGAAGTCAATGCATAAGGTATTTTTGGAGTTAATTTTTAATAATACCTTGGCCATTCAAAGAGTGTTTGTTTTCATACAATATAATTGTTTGCAGTGATCGTCGAAAACAGTAGCTCTGTGGAGGGTGAATATCTAGCAGAACATATTGCAGATGGTTTAACAAATACGTGCTACAAATCAGGTATAAACATGGCGCCCCTACTGTTTCTTCTTGGATCCGCCCCCAACGGCTGGTTGGTGATACCGGTACAGCATGTATTAAAGCCAGTATACACTTTTTGTAAATGCTTCCATACTTTATAGTTACGAATCAAGATATATGTATAACGACCAAATATTCAGCCTATTGTATTGTGTCGTAATGCACCCAGGTTCTTCATATTCATTCCAACGTGCCATTTCAGTCTTCGGATTACAGAAATTCATTTTGGAAATAATTTCACAAATGCTACTAATGTTGTTAGCACCTCAGACAGAAATATTTCAAGGGATGTGTAATACCATCGTCAACTTTACACCAAGTTTAAACTGTGATCATTTTATGTTTTTTCGAGATTACCTATTACAACAGTAGATATAGAAGTTTAAAGGGAAGGTATACAACCTCACTTTGGTGGATCATCAAATTAGCAAATTAGTATCTAAAAGCTGACTTGGTAAAAAGTTGACATATACAACACGTATCAATTATCTTGAGAATTGATTTCATCGGAAGTGCTTTCATCAAGTGCTTTCAAACAGGAATTGTTATGTCGAATTTACAAAAAGGTGAAAAACTTTTTTAAAACATTTTGAAAAATCGAATAGTTTTTCGTTGTTTTCTCACAAACGTGAGCACCTATTGTGTTGAAACTGTTACATGTTAGTGTTATGATATATATATATATATATATATATATATATATGTATTGATAACTAGAGGGTTGAAGTGAACGTCTGTTAGCAATTACCAATGTTGTATTCTTCCCTTAACCCTCCTACTCCTACAAGGGTCAAAATCAGTCAAAATGTTGATATACTTGCACTTATCTAGTGCACTTAAAAGTCAAACACTGTCAAACCTTACGTGTAGTAAGTACATTTACAGATCAAAATGAATATACCTATTTTGACTGGTAAAAGCATTGTCTGGTATTTTTGAGGGTGGTCAAAATGATAGTAAAATGCCCCTGTGTGCACATTTGTGTCAACAGTCAAAACAGGCAGTTGACTGATTTTTGGCCACTACAGCAATTTCCCACTGAAGCGCAGCTACAGTAGGAGGGTAAATGCATCTACAGCGGAGTATTTGATTGGCAGGCAATGCTTTTCCTGAAACAAACCTATAGACCGCTTCTACTTCATTATTTCATTATTGTGAAACAACATAGTAGCTGCAGTTCAGTATAGACAAATCGCAACTGACCATAAATATAAATCGGCAATGAACGTTGCATCTTTCTTTAAAAATCATATTAATTAGCAATATTTTTCGATGGAAATTGAAAATGGAAAGCTGAAACTCATTCTTATGTCTTAGAAATGGAGGAAGATGCTTGGATCTTACTTGTTCTCGGCAATCAAACGGCAGTGGCAATGGTGGAATTAAAGATCTTCACAACTTTTGTTGGTGGTAAGTCACAAAAGCTTATTTAGGACTCAATCCGCTCCTTCCTGTTGAGGGCGTGCATTATGCAAGCATCAGCCCTGGGCGTGCCCCAGACCCCTTGCTCGTTCGGCATTGCACAACGCGCTCGCCTGACTTTACCCCCTCGCCTGACTTGACCCCTCGCCTGACGTCACCCCTCGCCTGACTTCACCCCCTCGCCTGACTTCACCCCCTCGCCTGACTTCACCCCCTCCCATGACTTCACCCCTCCCTTGACTTCACCCCTCCCCTGACTTCACCCCCTCCCCTGACATCACCCCCTCCCCTGACTTCACCCCTCCCCTGACTTCACCCCTCCCCTGACTTCACCCCCTCCCCTGACTTCACCCCTCCCCTCACTTCACCCCTCCCCTCACTTCACCCCTCCCCCTCCACACACACATTGATTTGAATCAGTGAATATAGATGGGTATGATTAATGAGAATCAGAGTGATGAATCCCTTTTAAGATCCAATACACTGTTATGAACTAAGAAAATATCTAATAAATCATACTTTGTATCAAGTATTATTACTAAACATCACGAGATCTCAGTTGTACTTGGGCAATGGGCGTCATTTTTGCCATCAATTTTTTACAAGTCACTTCGGTGAATTAACGCTGTCCACTTCGTTGAATTAACGGTGCCTATAGTGTGACTATTACTGAAGTTAGTTCAACCATGGAGGTAGAATTCTACCTCCATGGTTCAACCCTAATAAGAACTTCATAAACCACTGCTTGGGTGTTCTCTCAAGGTTATCACACATTATCATTGGTCCGCGTTCTGATTGGACAAAGCAACAATATCTCCAAGGCAACCCAGTGTAGTCTACTGCCCCTTTCCCGGGGTCAGCATCACTTGTACAAGTGCAAACCAGAGGTCACAGGAACTCATGTTTTCATCGAGAAAACATCATCAAGCGATACAGACCAGCTTGCCATCTGTGAGATGAATGTTTACCAAGTGAAATTGAACGGTGAGTTTAAAGGGCCCTTATAGTGATATTTTACATAAATGGAAAATGGTTTGTAGATATACATGATTCTGGACGGTCCAATGAAAATTATGTGTGTTGTTGGTGTGTGTAAGTTACCAGTCTGAAAGAATTGAGGTAACGACTGCTTTCATCTTGGGCAAAGGTTGGGGTTTTGTGCACTTTTATTATGAAGTGATACCTAAGCGCCTTGAGCACTTCTTGGTGGATATGTGCGCATTATAAATCTTCTGTATTATAGTTATTATTATTAGTTCCAATTGTGATCTCATGAAACAGCGCCCTCATGTGTCAAGGATAACATGGCCTTTTTTTAATACAATATTTTAAACAGTTCACTTAATCTTCCTAAGTTTCCTTTATAGAAGGCGATTCTTCGGATATAAACATGGAGTCAATTTGCAACTAAGCAACTTATTCTGCTAAGCAATGTCAAACAGACAACCAGCCAAAGTCTGTGAATTTTATATGATCAAATTCACTGGTAACCAATTATCCGCTAAGCATTTATGACCACTTAGCTGCTCTCTCATGGAATTGCCCCATCTGTTGGTCTGTATTGGATACTGCATTGAAATCATAATATTGACCATTCCATCATATTCTTTTGTTATATTTCCATATGTTTAGGATCCTCAGTTGGGATAGCTGACGAGTTAACATTTGAATCAACATATTTGATGGATAAAAACACTCAGTGAAGTAAACATCAGCAAAACTCGTTGAATAAACGGTTTCACATTTATTTGAGATCTGTTAATCTGATCATACAATGCATAAAGTAAAATATTCGATTAAATAATACAAATTTATTTATTTCACCTTTTAAATAATATTAATTCATTTGTGTGTTGTATAGTGGAAAATATTATTGATTCATTCGTGGTTTTATAATATTAGTTATAATATTCAAAGTAGATTTAAAGGTTACACGTAAATTAAAAGGTAAGGTACTATTATTGGTAATGTTGGTTACTTCGAGTGAGGTTGCTTTTTGTGAAATTAAAAAAATAAATTTAAAACAAATCATTCTAAAGAGGAACTTTAATCTTATTAGGACGTAAATTCAGGTGGGAAATAATGTCACTAATTATACTAAAATTATAGCTACCACCTCATACAAGATGATTTCAAGGGATGTTTGATTCCATCATCAACTTTACATTTAGAGAGATTTATGTAAAATGTAATAATTTATTTTTGCCAATGATGTACCATGCCTTTAAATTAATATGCATTCAAATGGCTTAAAGAAATACTGTGCAAATATATGTGGAATCATGTTTTTATTAAACGATGCTACGTGAACATTAATATGATAAAAGTAGTTGTAAATTTAAATTAATCGGTTGATTTATATAATTTTTATTTAAAGGGAAAGTAGAACATTGGTACTACCTGGTGTAAAGTTGGTACTCCTATCAATCGTCCTGAAAAAAAGAAGATTTTGTCTAAAGTGCTTTTATCATAATAAAACAAATTGAATTGTTATGTTGAATTTACAAAACGTTGCCGGCCGTCAACTTTTTGTGAAATTCTCTTTGTACCTGAAGAAGATCAGGGAATTTCACACGCAATTAGTCTTACATATCCTCTTCACCATGCTACAAGTTTCATGAAATGTTCACAGGTATAAATCCAGAGCGTTAATTAGCAATTAGTCTTGCATATCCTCTTCACCATGCTACAAGTTTCATGAAATGTTCACAGGTATAAATCCAGAGCGTTAATTAGCAATTAGTCTTGCATATCCTCTTCACCATGCTACAAGTTTCATGAAATGTTCACAGGTATAAATCCAGAGCGTTAATTAGCAATTAGTCTTACATATCCTCTTCACCATGCTACAAGTTTCATGAAATGTTCACAGGTATGAATCCAGAGCGTTAATTAGCAATTAGTCTTACATATCCTCTTCACCATGCTACAAGTTTCATGAAATGTTCACAGGTATGAATCCAGAGCGTTAATTAGCAATTAGTCTTACCTATCCTCTTCACCATGCTACAAGTTTCATGAAATGTTCACAGGTATAAATCCAGAGCGTTAATTAGCAATTAGTCTTACCTATCCTCTTCACCATGCTACAAGTTTCATGAAATGTTCACAGGTATAAATCCAGAGCGTTAATTAGCAATTAGTCTTACCTATCCTCTTCACCATGCTACAAGTTTCATGAAATGTTCACAGGTATAAATCCAGAGCGTTAATTAGCAATTAGTCTTACATATCCTCTTCACCATGCTACAAGTTTCATGAAATGTTCACAGGTATAAATCCAGAGCGTTAATTAGCAATTAGTCTTACATATCCTCTTCACCATGCTACAAGTTTCATGAAATGTTCACAGGTATAAATCCAGAGCGTTAATTAGCAATTAGTCTTACATATCCTCTTCACCATGCTACAAGTTTCATGAAATGTTCACAGGTATAAATCCAGAGCGTTAATTAGCAATTAGTCTTACATATCCTCTTCACCATGCTACAAGTTTCATGAAATGTTCACAGGTATGAATCCAGAGCGTTAATTAGCAATTAGTCTTACATATCCTCTTCACCATGCTACAAGTTTCATGAAATGTTCACAGGTATGAATCCAGAGCGTTAATTAGCAATTAGTCTTACATATCCTCTTCACCATGCTACAAGTTTCATGAAATGTTCACAGGTATAAACCCAGAGCGTTAATTAGCAATTAGTCTTACATATCCTCTTCACCATGCTACAAGTTTCATGAAAATTTAGTTCACATGCAGGTATAAATCCAGAGCGTTAAAATTAACATATTTACCAATGTTTTACCTTCCCTCTGAGGCATATGCAGTGTGTCTTGAAATTTATTTCGGTAATTTGATTGTTCATCAGAGCTCATATTTAATAATTGTCAATCAATTTGTAATGAGATATTTAACATTCATAATTGACCTATAACGCATTTCTTAGCTGTATATATGTGCCATTATTTGAGCAGCAACTAATTATAATCATATTGCTTAATTAATACATTAATTCACCTAATTACTTTATATCCATTACCCAGTCTATTTATAACTTAACTGAATGTATATAATTAAATGTCTTTATACTACTTACTAGGAAAAAGATTCAAGGGAAGGAACAGATACAGAAAGTACAGTATTTGGTAACGTACGTTTATTTGAACCCTGTATTTTTCAAAACATATCATTAAACTCATCCTGCTAAAAATTCATCATTATAGGTGCTTACATATTTGAGAAACACTTTAACAAGTTTTTTATATTTATTATTATTGTTCTTATTATTAATTTGTTTTGCTGTTCGACATCACTGGATGTGCCGCTTAAAGAAAGAATGTGTCATGATGTGTAATGGTTTTTTAAGGCATAATTATGACTTATGTTAAGTCATAATAGTTTGAGATATTAATTCATAATTATGGCTTCGTATTAAAATATGTATATGCTGTATATGAATACATATTTTCCCTTCATTCTCTTCATTTACAGATTCCTTGTCCTGTTGAAAGTCTGCTCGGATCGTGAAGATATTGTCCCTTTAAACTTTTAGATAATAATTCGTTCAGTTTCGTTCTCTCTTTTTGGGGGGTGGGGGGTGGGGTGGGGTGGGAAGTAATAACCAAGGGTGTAAGTCCCCCATGTACCGCCCGTGTAGTTCGCTATGTTGACAGCCATTTTCAAAAGTTGTTCTTTCCATCGGAACATTGCTATTATACTGGAGGAAAGAATAACAAATGCCTTCAATTACACAGTTATCAAAATAATAATGAGCAGCATGATTTTACAGTAAATATGATCCTAACTGAATTTATTGGGGGGGGGGGGGTCTCGTCAGTCCTTTTGGTGGCTGTTAATCCAAGCCTGTTAACACATTTTTGTGAATGATCTAACTTCAAAGTATTTTTTCTTAAAAGGAAAATTATGAATGCTCCAATAAAAAAATAAAAGTAAAATATTCTGGGAATACACAGGCTATACATAATTAAGGCTTTTGACTGCCATTTCGCAATTTGCATCACTTGTCACACAACGTGAGTCCTCGCCTATAATCAAAGTAATGAGGCATGATAGATTGCTGTCAAGAATTGTTCTGTCAATATTTGATCGTTCTCGTCATAAAGTCATTGTGTCTGGATGGGTGTGCTTGAAATGGACTTCAGTGTATTACCGTACTCCAGTCATTCCAAACCTTAAACACGCTGTGGCCATCTTTGACAGAGGTCGATAACAACACACCTATTTAAAAATTTCTATCACACAATGTTATTAACAACCAGTATTGTATCATACATGTACATCTGATAGATCGTGAACACTAAAGAATTTCACCAACCTATACTAATAATTTGTTTATAAATAATTTAACAAAGAGGTCTCTTGTGCAATGAATAAATACAATATAAATTGTTCAGACAATGTGCTACCATAAGAAAAGTAATTCCTTACCTGCATCTTGCTTTCCCATCATTGATAATCTTTTTAAGTTATAGTTGCATATCTGTGACTGCAACTGTTTATTTCTCTTGAGTAGCCTCCATCTTTTAAGTTGCATTGTAGCCTTGTGACATTTAAAGGGACAACATCGTCACAATCAACAGGGCATGGAATCGAAGTGCTAGTTTAAGATTAACTCAGTGACTGAAAATAATACCCAACATGCTAAGGTTGCTGGTGCATAAATGAGCTAGTAATTTTCAGTCACTGTGTTCATCATGTTAAACTAGGACACCGATTCCATGCCCTGTTGAAAGTCTGCTCTGATCGCGACGATACTGTCCCTTTAAGCAGCCATCTTTGTCGGTGTGCCTGTAACGCAAGTGCGATATTAAGCATTAATTACACTGGTCAACAATTTTTAAAAGTTGTCTGCTTCGGAGATAAAATGTGCTATGGAGTGTCGTGACCAAGCGGTCTAGCTTACCGGACTCAAGTTCTGGTGTTAGCAGCAGAATGTGGGTTCGAATCCCGGCCGTGACACTTGTGTCCTTGAGCAAGACACTTAACCATAATTGCTTCTCTCCACCCAGGGGTTAAATGGGTACCTGTGAGGGCAGAGTTGGTTGATTAGCCCTATATGCGCTGTAATGGCAGCAATTGAGCTGTATACTCCCCAGGGAGCTGAGATGGTTTCAGGAATGATTTATGAGCCTTATGGGCCTTATGAGCAGGGGTAATAATATAATGCGCCTTGAGCACCACTCAGTTGGTGGATACACTCTAAAAACTGAAGTGTTAAAAGTAACTCTTGAAGTGTCATTTTTAACACTTACGAAGAGTGCGAGGAGGGACTACTCTCCTAGTGTTATACGAACACCCCATGACGTGTTACACCCCTAACACTTTGTGAAGTGTTACAGATGTAACCTTTACAAAGTGTAGCTGCAACACTTTCAGGGTAGGATCCACTCTTGGCAGGGGTTGTTGCAACACTACCCAAGTGTTAGTTCCAACACTTCTGAGGGCTGATTCAACACATTCTAGGGGTTGTTTCAACTCTTCCAAGGGCTAATTGAACACATTCTAGGGGTAGGTTCTACTCCTTCAAGGTGTTGCCTCAACACTTTCTATGGGTTGGCTCAACTCTTTCTTTGGGTTAGGCCAACCCTATAAAGGCTAGGATGTATAGACCTTTATCACTCAACAACCATCTTGGTCACCTTCCCTGTATACCCATTGGAAAAGATAACACCAATTATCATAACACAGAAAAGTCACAGACTACTTGCCCTTCCAGCCTCAGCTTTGAATGGAAGTAAAACAAGATGCAACATGATAAAGGTCTATTCATAGATCCCAAGGCCATTGATGAAGTTCATGACATATTTTTTACAAACTTTATGTCTGACCTTAGCACAGGAAGAATAAAGTAAAGATAAACATATTATATAAAAGAATGTTCAAACTTTATTCATTCATTTTGTGACCAAAAGGCCAAATCACATGAATGATAAAAACCTTTAAAATACAATGAAAGTACAAATCTCAATTTCAAATTTCAAATCTTATTTTACAAAACATTCATAAATACCCAAGACAGTTTGGGAACTAAGTTTGATCCTTGGTCTTTACCTCGGATTAAGACCTCTGGGATTGTGGCCACAATCCCAGAGGTCTTAATCCTACGGTAAAAGACCGAGCATCGAACTTTGCACTTAATAATAAGGTAGCCTAATGGCAACATTTGCAGAGTCAACATTTACATAAGAATAATGTACAAGGCTTTGAAATGTATGTGTAGACATACATGTTTAAAAAAAAAATCAAATTCCAGCATTGATATGAAATAAGAAATGATTTTGTTTTTAATGTGTGCAACGAAAGTCACAGAATTTTTATACAACTTTTAAAGAACGTTCAAACTTTATTCATTCATTTGGTGACCAAAAGGCCAAATCACATGAATAATAAAACTTTTAAAATACAATGAAAGTACAAATCTCAATTTCAAATTTCAAATTTCAAATCTTATTTTACAAAACATTCATAAATACCCAAGACAGTTTGGGAACTAAGTTTGATCCTTGGTCTTTACCTCGTTTTAAGACCTCTGGGATTGTGGCCACAATCATAGAGGTCTTAATCCTATGGTAAAAGACCGCGCATCTAACTTGTATTCCCTTAACTCTTTCTGGACGGCAAGCCTTTTGAAAGGCTCATGCACGCATCGCGTTTTTACAGCGAGCGTTTTAAAAGGCTTGAACTTCATCATCTGACAACGGGTCTTGTTTTGACAACAGAGTGCACAATTGACCAATAAGAATCACAACCTTTACTTTTATACCTTCAATAATCCAAATATAAACAGATTATTAATAATTTCCACACATAATTGTTGAATTTAATTGTTTACAGTATCAAATTGCAATAATGAAAACAACGTTTAAAATTCAATAGTCTTTTCTCAGTAAGAGCTGAAACCTCTCATATAATACGAGCCGACAGCAGGCGGAAAAACGTAATTGATTTCATATCTCACGTTGACAAATGATTTATATGATATTCGGTAGTTTTATTGTCATTTTGTTTGAGATAATTACCGTTACAAGCGCAACAACACCGAACAAAAACCGCTTAAAATTCATTAGTCTTTTCTCAGTAAGAGCTGAAACCTCTCATAATACGAGCCGACCACAGGCGGAAAAACGTAATGAAACACTAAATTAGCCTGTCATCAAAAAGACTTCAAATTTATTGATTTCATTTCTCACGTTGACAAATGATTTTATATGATATTCGGTAGTTTTATTATCATTTTGTTTGAGATAATTACCGTTACAAGCATAACAATACCGAACAAAAACAGAACAAAAATAGTCTGTTCACAGCAAGAGCTGAAACCTCTCAATTTACAAGCCGACTGCGGTTGTTTCCAGTTAATGAGCCATTTCAAGTCCAAAGTGCTTGACTTTTAATTTAGTAATTGAATGTTATTGAAATTCAGTAAATGAATGTTATTGCAATTCAACACACGATTGCAATACAAAAAGACCACTCTGTAAAATGCTATTTTTTGAGTGAGGGACTGCTAAAATTAACATAAAAATTTCCTTTTGAGTGAACAGAAGCAATTAGGTGTTTGCGCGCTGTCGCACGCGAACACCTAAAAACCGAACAATTTCAAAGAGGTGTTTGCGCCGTCGCACAAACACCTATACCACTGCATAAAAGGAGCCAGTCTATTTTAGTACCCATCCTTATAGTAAGCTCTACTCATACTGTTGGTCATCTCGCCACCCACGCCGCCATGAATATTGGGAAGTGCTTGAGGGATTAGCAACAGTCGTCATAATAATATGTGGAAAGTGGTAACATTATTGGTCAATTTGTGATGTATGATTGACAGGCGCTTTCGATTGATACAGATAGATTTCATTTTAGTATATAATATTAACACAAATAATGGTTCAAATTCAAAATTTACCATCTATCTGCGGAAAGTTATTCAGTTGTCACTGCTGGCTTACTCTGAACGAGAGCAATAAAAGTGACGTCATGATTACCGCATCAGAATATCAATACAATCTTAATTTGTCCACGCTAATGGACGATCTTCGATCGATATCACCTTGGTGTTGGTATTTTATCATTGGTCAACACATAGAGAAAGGACCCTCTATGGTCAACACGACATAATATAACCAGTAGAGCACACGGCCTATTATTTGCCGCTTGTTTCAAGGGACCGTTGTGAACTTAAGTACAACTGTCACGACATGTAAAAGTCAGTTACCTGTATTCGATGTGCTGTGTATTATTTCACGACGAAACGATAATTGGTATTCTGTAAACGACGTTTTTTTCTTTGACCACTCTCGCTGTTGACTCGTCAGGAACGTACCGTAATACAAGGTATCCCCCGGTATGTACTTAGTTTCAGTTTTCAATATTAGATTTATTTCCATCCTCCAGAGATACAACCATGGAAAGAAAACTGTAACGTGTACAATAAGGGTAAATTGAAATGCATATTGATAAGAAGCGTGGCTTATCAATGACTGCTTAAAACAATTAACAAAAGTTGGTATAGAGCTACTAAAGAATACATACTAAAATTATATAGGCCTATATGTACATGATTGTAAATTGGAAGCTTCAATTGAAATGACAATGTATCTCATGGGAGGACGGATGTAAATTATTATTTTAATTTCTATGGGGGCGGTGGTCCATATAGGATCATCCCTCATACACTTTTGGGCGCAGAAAACACAATTAGTGAACAAACTCAATATAGCAATTTATTTGTTTGAAAATATGTTTGGGTCTACCACTGATTTTCAGATGTTTTCATAATTGTCCCCAAATTTGCTAAAAAATCACTATAGAAATTTGAATTGGATTGATACAAATAAAATAACTTTAAAAGCAAAGTCATCACAACGGCAAATTAGTCTGAGAATATTACATTACTATAATATTATCACATTCTGAACACCATTATAGGAGTATTTCAGTTTCTTCCTATTCACAGCGTCACTTTGAAATTCCTTAACTGTATCTTGCTTTCCCGCCATCGATAATCTTTTTAAGTTGATAGTTGCATATATGTGACTCCAACTGTTTATTTCTCTTGAGTAAGCCTCCACCTTAAGTGGCATTTTAGCCTTGTGATATTTAAAGGGACAATTTCGTCATGACAGTGCATGGAATCGGAGTATCAGTTTTAGATTAACTCAGTGACAGAAAATAATACCCCACATGATAAGGTCATATTTACCGTTGCTGCGACATACATGAGCCAGTAATTTTCAGTCACTGTGCTTATCTTAAACAAGGACACTGATTCCATGCCCTGTTGAAAGTCTGCTCTGATAGCGACGATATTGTCCCTTTAACATTTATAAAATACAACACTTATCAACCAACTTTGCCGCAATCTTTGATTTCTTTTCTATTTCTACCAGGGGCAACGGGCTGCTGCAGTTGCCAGTATGTACCGTCTACTGGTCATATTAGTTCTGATGCATATGGGTAAGTAGAAAATTATAGGATTTTTTTTATATTATTTAAAAAATATCTGTTTGAGTTAATCTATTCTGGTAAATAATGTCTATGCATTTTTATTCTTATTCTTATACAAAAGCATACAAAACATTAACATATTTTTTTTAGCAGCAAGGTAAAATTAACGAATAATGATAGAAAGAGTTAAAAAGCCTAGCAGTGGAATTACAGTAGTCAGTGTTGTGGAGAGATCGAAGGAAGGAAAGGAAGATAGTTACAGAGGGGACACGTAACTTAATAAAAATCATACTTGACAAGAATCCAGAGACTATAAATTCCATTGTGTCGTTAACAAGAGAATCTTGAAAATGCATTCAGCTTGTTTGTACTCGTTCCAACGATAACACCTGTGGCAGATATATACTACTCAAAACAATTTAGGGAACACCGGAATAATCTCAGTTAAAACAAGATCATTTATTTCAGATAAACACAATGTTTCACAGAATTGATGAGAAATTGACAACTGCACAATGAAACAGATGATAAAGGATGCATGTAGTGATTACACATTTCATGACATGACTACTGAAAGAGAGAGGGGGTTGCAAATGAAAATCCCGGTTCATGGAACATTTCAAACCTATTTGATGTTAAAAATCCGGTGTTCCCTAAATTGTTTTGAGTAGTATATTTCAAGGGATGTTTGATGCCAACATCAACTTTACACCAAATCAGTTTTACTTAAAAGTGTTTTAATGTTCTTCTTTAAGAAATAGAAAATACACCCATAAATGATGCGGGGGGGAGCAAAGTGAAACAAACAACTACAGCGGTTACATAAATACAAGGGCTTTGCATTATTGTCATATTTCTCAAAAGGGATCCTAATTCTGAGCAGGAGGGGGAATATGATGAATATGATGCGGTCAGGAGAGGAGTACATCCTCTCCCACCTTACTACCCCCATAATTACGCCATGGTGGGGTCCTTCAGTGTTCTACAACACCCTAAACCGAGTGTGCATTCTGACTGTCCCTAGTTAACCTTTTACAATAATATAAACTCTTGGGCGAAATAAATCATCTCCAGTTTTCTGGTCTTCGCTTGCGTCGCCTCAGGACCCGCGTGTCGGCATTTTTAATTTTAATTTTATTTTTGTTGCTATGAAACGATGTTTAATTGCAGCCAAAATTGCTGGATCGATTGGATTTCTGCCGTGCTGTGTTTTAAACGATTTATTTCACATATAGGGATATGAACGTTTGTCAGATTTGTGAGGCTTCTCTTAGCCACCATACTTTGTGTATGGGAAATTTGGTCTGGCGCGTATGCATGTATAGGCCTATCACGTATTTCTCTGTTGCCAAAAAAGATTTAAAAAAAAAAAAAAAAAAAAAAAACGCGACCGATGACCAGAAACCGGAGACTTTTTTTGGCCTTGGGTGTTTACGAAATTCAACCCGATGGAATGCAATTTGCCAGTGCATTGAGACTTTTAATTTGACAAATAAAAGAAAACACCGGGCCTAAACACCGTTGAGCCTGACCTCGGCTATTTTGCCTCAGTACCTGGGATAAAACGTCTTCAAATTAACATTCCAAATTACCTTGCGGCGCCAATTCTACACCGAGTGACGAAATCGGGGAACATTTGGAAACTGTTGTGATTATTAAAAGATTTTTTAATTAGTGTTTGAATGGTTATTTTGTCCAGCATCTGTTTTGGAGGCTTGTCACTGTTCGATGGGACAAGAGTTGGATCCATCAGAGGGTCGCATCCGATGGATACTCTCAACAAGAGACCCTTGTAGTTGTACGTTGCTGGCTATTGGAGGAGTGAATACTCGACCGCTGATACGACCCTACGAACCTGTCTACACCGACACGCTTCTGGGGAGCATCGATGCCTTGCGATCTTATTTCAAATGCAAACAAGGTGAGAAATGTGACAAGAATGCAGAATGGGTAGAATGTCGTATCCGACCGCCACTTTTTCTCATTTAATATAACCAATAAAGTAATCTTACCTACCTAGTAAGGTGGAGAACATTATGGATGATGATGGACATATACTTCAAATTATTCCAGGATATTTATTTCATGAAAAAGCAGGCATTTTTGGTATACGATGACTTCCTCAGTCATGTGAGTCTGATCTTGTAAACTCCACAATTAGTGACCAACACAGTCATTGTACATGCGCAGTGGCAACTATAATAGAATCCTATTTTCTGAAGGGGAGGATTTTTTTAGAAGGGAAATAAAGTTCGAAAACCATCATAAAAGTGGATTTTAAAGATAGTTTTCGCTTTCTGTACCACCAAAAATCGAAAGAATAATTTTTTAACTGGTTAGTGGTTGCAAAACAATTCCCAAAAAGCCCTTAAAAAGTGGCGGTCGGATACGACATTCTTTCCCCAGAACCTGTACCTCACAATAGCGACAGTTGAGATAAACACCGAAACGATATCGGTGTTGTTGTGGTCGTTGTATTTCCTGTTTTTCTTCTCTTCTGGTTTCTGATCTCCGCGCAAGTTGCCTGAGACCCATGCGTTGGCATTTTTATTAATTTATTATTTTTTTAAATTTATTTTTTATTATTTTTGTTTGTTGCAAAACGATGTCCAATTGCAGCCAAAATTTGTGGATGACGACTTTTCACATACTATTAGGGGTATGAACGTTTGCTCGATTTGTGAGGCATCTCTTAGCCACCATACTTTGTGTATGAGAAATTTGGTCTGGTTCAAATAAACGGGTAGGCCTATACATGTTAATAATTATGTATCACAGCACCGATTTTGAAGTCGCCCTATGACCAGAAACCGGTGACTTCTTTATGGCCTTTCTTTATAATGTATATATTATTTATATATGTGTTTTGTTGGTTGTGCTGGGCTCGTTATGAGTTCTTCCACTGCGTTGAGAAAAAAAACAATCATATAGTCTGGATGGGATTTATTTTATCCACAGCCAGAAATTACTATTATACAGAAAGGCTTCGCTTCTGAATTAATTTTGTAGTTAAAACAAATTAATAAAAATATGAATAAAAATAAATTATAACAATAGATCCACGGAAGTCGACCTTTCTAACCGCTAGAGTGCCATGCCACTCAAATTTGTAGGTGAATTACCGTAATTGCGCAATAACATTTTTAAAATTAGATTTATAAGATAATGGCAATTCTTTACTGCAAACAAAAATGTTGCAGCCTGGATGCATGGCAATGACCCGTTTCCTAAAATAACCAAACAATACTACATATAGTGTACGCAGCATTTCACCAGTGAAGATGCAATCACCTTGCAAGAACTAGCAAATGAATATAAATATATTTAACAGGCTATTTCTGCAATCTCACAATGCCCGTGAATTGATAAAATTGTTGCTTTAGTTGTATTTTCCAGCAGATTGCGGACATTACTATATGCCTTAATGAATACTCTTTCAAGATGTTAGTTATGCTACAGTTGACTCAACTAGCAAGGCCATTTTAGTGCTTCACTGCTCGCATACACAGTTTCATTTGTTACTTTTTGCAAGGTGATTGCATCTTCACTGGTGAAATGTAGCGTATACCGGTACACTAGGTAGTATTGTTCGGTTATTTTAGGAAACGGGTCATTGCCATGCATCCATGCATCCAGGCATCCATGCATCCAGGCTGCAACATTTTTGTTTGCAGTAAAGACTGTTGCCATTATTTTATAAATCTAATTTTAAAAATATTATTGCGCACTTAATTCACCTAAAAATTTGAGTGGCGTGGCACTCTAGCGGTTAGAAAGATCGCCTTCCGTGGATCTAGACTAGGTTTTAAAAGTATCTCAGGGAATTTCAGAATAAACGTAGGCCTACATGAGAAATATGTCCATCCTCTTTTTTTAGAAAGCAAAACAAACAAACAAACAAACAAACAAACAAACAAACAAACATATATACATACCCAACAGACGCACAGACGAATAAACGAACGCACAATAGAACAGATTCGTCCCCAATGACCGGGCTTTTTACGGTGTTTTTTCACCAGTGATATTGTTTTTCATCTCTATTTCACCTGTAAAAGGGAAGACCAACATAATAATGTAATAATTATCCTTAATTCATCAATATTAGTGATGAGTATATCACTATGTGTCATAAAATAGCTTGCATTAAGGGGGTGGTTGACAGCCTTAGTATTAGTAATATGAGCAGAATTCAGTGATCACAGTTTTGCATACACCCTGAAGTCTATTACCTGCACTATGCCGTGGAATAGGTCATTACACGACTGGCATACTTTGTGTATAATTTATGTAATAACGTCTGATAAAACTAAACTGAAACTTACACAGGTTGGTTGTTCAATGTATATCTTGATTGGCAGAGATATACATTCTCTTAAAGACATTATTTAGTAATGATGGCAAAACTGCTTCTAAAAGTATCCCTTCTTTGTTTAAATCAAAATATCATTTAACAACCAACCTGTGAAAGATTCAGCTTATTATGTTGTCATATTCATTGGAAGGAATGTGCATCCTCGGAGGTAAAATTACAGTTGAGAAACTGATTTACTAATTTAACATCATTTTAACACAAACAAGTTTAAATAAAACTTGTGATTATTTATGATGAGATTATGCATAATGTTTATCTAGTTTACTCAATTAATTGTAACTTCCTCATAAATGCTCTTTTAAAGTGCATTTGTGGAATGACGTAATATTTTAAAATATTTTCCTTTTGCTTTTCAAGAGCAATATTTATACAAAAATGATAGGGATTCACACGAAGTATTCATCTTAAATTCAAGGTTTCTTGGCTCAATACAACCGGTTATTATCGGGTCAGTAATGCAGTATTGACCTGATGGAAACCATGGAAACCACGGGGAGTGGGTGAAGAAGAGACATTGAGCCCACAGGCCCCCTTAAAACAAAACATCACTATACTTCGGCATGTTTTTGACAGGCATATTTCGTCGAGTTGCCGGTATGAACGTCACTTGCATAGGCTATACACATTTTACCCACAGTCTATGTATTTCTACTCCCTTTAAATTCTTTCCATTTCCATTCAATATACACAACCCACTAGAGTAACGCACAACAACTTCAAAACGCACGATTTCGTTTACTTATTAAAACAAAATAATTTTTGGCTATTTATTGTGGGGATGGGAAGGGGAAGGGGTTATATGTCCAACCCTCTACCCTCCCCCCCCCCCCCCCCCAATCTTAACAAGAATTCTCCATCACTGGGCATATGGATTATATAAATCACTGTGATCATTATTGTGATAACTAGTTTGTGAATATTCTATTCACAGACAAGAATCCATGTGTCTTGGAAAGTGGTGAATCTCCATGTTTGAATGGTGGAACTTGTATTGTCATGGCAACGATTGCTACTGGTTACACATGTAGCTGTCAACATGGCCATGAGGGAAATAGATGCCAAGGTATGAACACTTACGGTACCACAACAAATAATAGTATTAAAGTCAGTTAGTCTTAATCCATTCACAGGATATAATAACGAAACAGTTCAAAAGCTGAAACACTAAACTATCTCTCCAGGATGTAGTCTTGATTCAAGACCAATAATATTAAAGATGTATCGCCCGTGTTTAACCGACAATTCATGAAAAGTGTTGTTTTCATTGGAACATTGATAATTTATATAAGAAAGGGAAAAAATACTATGAAATGGTGCATTTCACAAATAAGTTGTCAGAAGCTTAGTTTAACAGTACAAATGTGCCCAAAATTAATTTATAACAACACCCATCACTCAGTACTCTAATACCATGTTTTTCACGATTATTTTGATAATGTGTCATTTTAATCAGTTTGTTTTCACTTCCTCAAGTAAAATAGCAATGTTCTGATGAAAAAAAACCCAATTTCTTGAATTGCCGTTAAAACTTGTGACATACACGGGCGATGCATTTAAATGTCCGATCATACAGTGTACCATTGGTCGTCAGGGGAGGATTGTCGTGGCCGAGCGGTCTAGCGCACTGAACTCAAGTTCTGGTGTTGCCAGCAGCAGAGTGTGGGTTCGAGCCCCGGCCATGACACCTGTGTCCTTGAGCAAGACACTTAACCATAATTGCTTCTCTCCACCCAGGGGTTAAATGGGTACCTGTGAAGGCAGAGATGGTTTGCTCTCTATGCGCTAGAAATGGCAGCAATTGAGCTGTATACTCCCCAGGGAGCTGAGATGGTTTCAGGAATGATTTATGAGCCTTATGAGCCTTATGAGCAGGGATAATAATATAATGCGCCTTGAGCGCCACTTAGTTGGTGGATACGTGCGCTATATAAATCTATACATTATTATTATTATTACTATAGATACGGTTGTTGAAGAGCCGGTTAGAGAATAGCATGACAACAGTATCCTGGCGCATGAAGTAATTGTGTGCCCAGTCGAGTACGAGAACGAGTACGAGCACCAGTACAGAAAATGTAGGCCTACTCGTGTACGAGTACTCGACTCTAACTGTATGGTTGGAAATGTACTCGAGTACGAGTACTCGACTCTAACTGTATGGTTGGAAATGTACTCGTGTACGAGTACTCGACTCTAACTGTATGGTTGTAGTCGAGTACTTTTTCATGAGTACGAGTACAGAAAAATGTACTCGGTTAAGAGTAGGAATACAACATACAACCAGTCTGGGAGTATAATCCTGATCCTCTGAGCAGAGATAAAGATTGAAAGGCTGTGACATAATGTAGCAGCTTTCTGGTTGAATACTTTCTGAGACTCCGGTTTCTGAACTTGATGTGCATACAAAGAGAAAGAAACACACAATAACGACAACTGTCAATCATATTCACTATTGACCAATCTGATTCGTGTTTGCTTTTTGTACACGTTGTAATAAAATACGCGTACAATGTTGGTTTTTCTGAGTCTTTTTTCCCAGTATTATAGCGTGGCGACAATATAAGGTAAATTTTAGAAACCCGACAAGTACTTTGATTTAGTGGGAATCAAAATGTATTTAAATTCTAGTTCAATATAGGCAATATTCATTTATAATGTCTGATGTAAAATAGATACTGTCACCTTTTCTCATAGTGGTCTGGACTTTGGAGAAAAGTGTTATTCAATCAGAGACAAATCTAAACCAACTAGCACAACTAGCGAGTCTCGGCAGCTGGACGACGAATAATGATAAAGGCATTAATCAGGTTAGTCTCTTTACAGCCGTTCTCTCTTTCTTCTTTCATTTCCCCATTTCTGGTTTTCGTTTACTCTTTTGTGATATTTTGATTTACTCGAGGCCAAGTCCTTGAGTATGGCATTCGTCCACGCATGCGCTATCCACTTCGTGATCATTCGGGCATTTTACGGCGCCATTTCTCAGTCTTTTTACGTACAAACGTATGCAGTAAAGTCGGCGTCCTTATGCCGCTTGAATGATAACAATATAAATGTTTGGAAGGCTGCACTTATCATTGAATAGGGCTCATATGATTAGTTGAGCTACCTGAAAAACCCGAATTCATCGGCAATTTCCCAAGTTTTACCTGGCAACTGTCAACACTTTTATGCAAATGCAGCCAATCGCGCATGCTTGTACCAGTGATATTCTGGCCTGCAAAAACTGTGGTTTGACTTATGACACCCTCGCAAGGACGTGACCGCAGTGGATAGTCTCAAGTCTATTCCGAAGTCTGTTGGGATTGAGAATGCATTGATATTTATCAAGTACTTGTAATCGTTCTACTAGTCGTCTCATGAAGACAAGGGAAATTACCCCATAAAACCTTTGAAAAGCGCTTGTATAATTTATATTCAGATACGAGTGTCTTTGTATGAGATTAATTCCCTGGTGGTGGAGCTTGTCTTCAACGTTTCAGGAGTCGGTATGAATGAGGAATGGTCCACCTCTGAAAACATTTTAAGGAGCCCTCAGTGGCCATCTCTGACGTCATCCAATATGGCCGACAACAAAGTCTTTGCCGTTGCGAAAATGTGAGTATTTTTCTTTTCACTGTTCATTTTCTTCCCCCCTTTCAACGTGGGGAATATATAAGTCTGGTCAAATGAAACCTTAGTGAACTCCGTGTACATCGTATCGCCCTCTATCGGTGACCACGCATCCTGTCTCCGAGGCTAGGGCAGTAAGAATGACTGCTCTTTCCCTGGTAACCGTTAATACTTTAGGCAATAGCGAACTCACTTGTGACTTACATGCAGCAGATGACAGCAGCTACGTGCGCGAGGGGCGCCCTCAACTGATCCCATATCAATAACGAATGATAAGCCAGTTGATTGAAATATAATGTTTTTGGCTTTTTCAAAAGGGCTCGTGTGTCCCCTGGCTCCTCATGGACACTGGAAGCCACCACCGACTGCGAATCTCTGAAAGGATGGATGATCTTTATCAGCAGAGAAGAATTCGAGGGCATGGATTGCCCCTGGGTGCATATGGGGGACACACCCACTGTCTTACTCTACAGTCTCAGTGATAACCCAGTGCGATGGATGGAAGCTTTACATATTATTCCAGGTAAGACAATGACATACTATTACGACACTGCCAGGCGCCGTGCTCAACCATTGACCCCCCCTCCATTGGAGGAAACCCAAGCCTCTTTACTAGCCCTGCTTAGGCCCCCTCTACCATGCACAACCATTGACCCCCCTCCCCCGTTTGGAGATGCTAAATGGGGAGGAGGTACATGTTGGCCTACACACTTTTACAATTTCAGCCCCCTCTAATTGTTATTTCTGGATTCTCCCCTGCACACACCAGAAAACAGGCTGAGATTAGAAGAGTTCATGCGAAAGGCAAGAGTCAGTGTGTCGGAAAAGAAAGCCAAATATAGATGAGAAAAAACAAGCGGGACATTCCTTCTTGTTTATCCCTTTTGGTTACTTCTCTCTCTCTACTTTTCGGCATTTTCCCCGTACTTGACTGACTCTTCCTCCTTGGTGTAAATTTGTATGTATGTGTACCAACGTTTCCGTCATTTTGTCTTTAAGAAAGACCTTGTTCTAGGGTCGAACCGTAAAGTAAGTTTTGCATTTATGCTATGGGTCATTTCGGTTGGTAAGCAGTCAGCAAATTCTGTGTTTATAAAGGGAAAATATACCATTGGTAAACTGCTGAGTCTCACAGCTCACACTTCATGTGACCAAAGATATTAGGCTATTTAAAGCAACCAGCGTGTCAACATTTCAGCATATATACATTGTGTGAGTTGTGTACAAGAATACCAATTTTGTTTTGTGTATATAAACTGTGAACATCTTATAATGCCTCCTCCATCCTTTAATATCATTTTGTATATTGTGTATAGTAGTGGAAGTAGACAGCGACAACTCGGGGCTAGTTTCCGGCATGGGAAGTGCAGTCATAGATGGGAACTGCGACACTTGCTACCAATCTGGTGAGTTTCATTGAATGAAATAATATGTAACCATGGATGTAAACAATAAAATGGAAATTATTATTATTATTATTATTTCTCCCCCTCTCCACAATTTGATTGGCTCTTGCTAATTTTATTGTTCCCGGAAATGCGAGTAGATCATATATCTCCAATAATTTCAGAAGGGGTGACCAATACAATCATTCCCAATTTTTTTTACCAATAAAATTATGCCATATTTTTTCATAAATTCTCTGTATTCCTCTGTTTTAGATTAGAACACTTTATAATTGTTTATGATTTTATATTCCCCAGATTGCATCACAGACCATCAAGATCTGTAACGTTTCCTGGGCCCTTGGACGCCCTTTGAAACTAACGTTTCTATGGCATCATGCCCAGTTGAAAACAATCCATTTCTGTTTCCTTAATGTTTGTTGTATGATGCTCTCAGAGTGGTTTTGTTAGCATAACGCATTAACCTGTATGACTCTATTATTGCAGATCGTGAACAGTTCCATCCCGTCCGTCGTGTTTATTCTACCTTATTAACGCTAAATAAGGCCTACTATTTTTTAAATCAATAATTCAAGAAAATAAATATACAAATGTAGTTTAATTTTTATCAGAATGGCAAAATGGTGCCTGGATCGGAACGAAAATTAGCCAAATTACTGAGGTGGCGGTGGCGATGGTGAAGCTACGCATCTGCGGAGGAGTGGATTCCGGTTAGTCAAAATAATTCATTCCTAATTCGCCCTTAACAATCGTACCAATAATGAAGGGAGATAGATACGATGAATCAAACATGATTGATTGCTGGATGGATGAACACTAGACAGATATAGGGAGGGGATGAATGAACTGATTTCGGCTATGTATTTGCAAATTCTCCTGAAATATAATTCCTCGTTCTGATCAATGAACAGTGGGAAAATTATTATGGGACTAAGTGGATGGTGCATCGCGGCGCAGAGATGCATCTAGTTCATTAATTAAAAAAGTATTTATTAAAATGCTGAACAACAACTTTAAATGTAGACACATCTAGCATATTGAAGGAAGTTTTTGTTTGTTTGTTTGTTTGTTTGTTTGTTTGTTTGGCAACCTTTGACCATTGCATTTCTAGTTTTGTGTCTGTCCATTTTGTGTTCTCTGTGTACTGCTGTGTGCGTGTGTTGTCCATCTTTGTCATGTCAAGTTTATGCTTAAAATGTGGCACTGTCTATGTAGGCCTATCCTGTTAAATAAAGTTCTTTTTATATATTTAACTTAAACTATGTTCTAAATGTTTATGCATATATTTTCAATACAAATCATATTTTATTTCCATGTAATTTAAAACTGTTATAATAATTATGAATGGAATTCGGCTTTGCGGCTGCCATGTTCAGATTATAATAATCCAATAATAGAAAAAAAAACAATGTAAAAATAAACAATAAATAAATAAAAAGTATAGGTTGGTATAATAAATGTTCCTGGATATTTTCTATTGGTTATTTAGTTACTGACTGTACATCAATATACAAAGGTGCCTTCGGATTGAATGGCACATGTTACTACCTATCAGAAAGTCCGCTTCAATGGCAAGAAGCAGGGCAACATTGCGAAGGATTAGAGACAGTTGGAATCAAGAACGCTAGATGGACGATTGTCAATATTGAGGATGAGCAGGAAAATCAACTCATCTTTGACAAACTTTCTGTACACAGGTAACAATTAAATAGACACAGTCGTAGGGTTACCATGCATCACATTCACGAGATAAGAATAGGATTATTGTATGCAGATAAACAGCAAGACCGCCTACTCAGTCAAGTCAAAAAGAAGTCAAAACAAAACAAAGTTTCACCTTTAAAGAGAGACACAGCATTTGTTTTTGTTGGCAAAACTGCTGCTATGAGTACTCATACTTTCTTTGAACCAGTGTTGTAGGTCTCGAGACCTGGTCTCGGTCTCGAGACCGTCTCGAGACCTTTTTGCCGGTCTTGGTCTCGGTCTTGGTCTCGCCCTATAAAAGTCTCGGTCTCGGAAGGGCTGGTCTCGGTCTCGGAAGGGCTGGTCTCGGTCTCGAAATGAATGGTCTCGGTCTTGGTCTCGGTCTCGGATGCCTTGGTCTCGGTCTCGGTCTCGGTCTCGGTCTTGGTCTCGGTCTCGGACAAGCTGGTCTCGACTACAACACTGCTTTGAACCACAATATACACAAGACGACTGTGAATGTTTCAGCTTATTAACCCTAACCTTCCCAAATCCTCCAAAATCCTCTTTGCTAAAGTGAAGGATTTTGGAGGATTGAGGTTACATGCTGCATGCTCTTTGCTAAAGTGAAAGATTTTGAATGATTGAGTTACATGCTACATGCTCTTTGCTAAAGTGAAGGATTGCCTTTCCATGGTACATGTACATCCATGTTTGTTGTCAGTGCTTGGGTCAGTGGACACTGTTTATTGCTCCATGCATGCAGGGAGGGTCCCTGGCCATGTATCACAGATTAGAAACACATGTGTGCATACATGTCATGTACTTGCTTTACTACTGAAGGATTTTGGAGGATTCAGGTTATGTGTAAGCAATGGGCCTAGGGAGTTAGGCTTAAGGAGAAAATAGTGAACTTGCATTTATATTTTGTTGTATTTATTCATCAGTGACAGCACAGGTTGGTAACATTATAATCGTTTCACCAACTAAGTTGTAATATTAAAATGTTGTTATTTACGCATTACCAGTTTGACGTTTTGCCAACGTTACCGATGTTGTACCTTCCCTTTAAAATAAACCTTACCTGCGCCCCCACATTTTGTTTGTAAACGTTTTTTTGTCGGAGAAGCATTATTCGTTTTCAGTAAGGTTTGTAGCTTTGCATGGTGAAATAGATAAGACTGTTTGCGATGACATCATGTAGAAATTCTCTTTTCAGTTGTAATTAGTTCTGAAACCACGAGTTCTTTTCAAAAGTAGGCCTAAGTACTACTCAAAAGATAATTTACATATTGTGTCACCACAAACCGTCTTTACTTAATTATTTGTTTTAAAACCTTTGAAATACACATCTTATGAATGAATGAATTAAAGTGGTTATACCATTTCTTAAAATTAATTCCAGTAATTCAGATTTAACCTCTGGCATTTGGCTGGGGCTACATGAAGAAAATAGCCGGTGGTCAAGTTTCCACGGAATTTCCTCCTCCATCTCATACATCAACTGGGCACCGGGTGAGCCATCATTTGATGTAAGATGTTCATACATGCACTGGTTAGATGATGGGAAGTGGCGAGCAACTTATTGTGAAGGAAGTCGTCATGTTATGTGTGAATTAAGAGGTGAGCTCTGAAATGACTTACATCTGGTGTAATCAACCTTGTTATCTAATTATATAATATGATAATATGATATATTTTTTTATTATCATTTGAAAGTCCCTAGAACGCATCATTCCTCTTCATCCATTGGCGGATTGGTGGGAGGGGCAGGGGCAGGGATGTCCCCCTTTTTTATCGCCGTGCGTGTAAATTTACCATACGTTTTTGAGTGTGCCCCTTTTTTGAGTGTGCCCCTTTTTTGAGAGTGCCCCTTTTTTGAGATACCGTGGATCTGCCCATATAAGAGTCAAGAATCAAGATTCATATTTATTGTATATATTACAATGTGGTATTTCTGCGGTCTACGGATGACAGCTGTATTTCATGTTGGAAATATCAATTCACTTATTTTGCTCAAACGATCTAGCACCCGGGACAGAAGTATTTCAAGAGATGTTTAATTGATACCATTATTTTATGTAAATGATGCATAGTGGCTTAAACATCACAAACATAATGATAAATAACAATAATAACTCTTGTTTTATCCCCTCTCCAGCTAACACGTTATCATCGGTCCGTGTCCTGGTTGGAAGTAACAATGAAATCTCCCAGGCAACATACTGTGGTCTACCGCCCTCTAACAACCGTAGCTTGCACCACGTCTTCACATGCACACCCAAGGTTTCCGGAACTCACGTGTTCGTCAACAAGACAGGCAACTATCGTGATCAGCTTTCCATCTGTGAGATGAGCGTTTACCAACTCGACGGTGAGTTTAAAAGCCAGTATAAACATAATGTAAAATACCCGTGAGTGCCTCTATAATTTGTAAGAATTAAGACATAGGCTAACATAATTATAGAAACCAACCTGAATGTTCGACTTGGGCCTATTTCGTTGTGATCAATTGTTTTCATTCTGATCCTGAAATGAATCACCAGCTGATAATCCATTCGTATATTCTGCATACAATTTACGTTAATTTTTTTTGCAAATTGGCACATTTGCGTGTGTTATGACTCGTGTTAAATTCATTGAAGTGAACCATTGGCGGATCCAGGGGGGGGGGGGGGGCTAAGGGGGCTGTAGCCCCCCCCTAAAATCGTTTTAAAAAAATTAAAAAACAGAATCTGATACAAACGGTAAGGTATTCCCCCACACGTTTCCCCTCATTTCCCCCTCACTGTGCTTTGTTTTTCTCTCCCTTTGATTATTTCATTGTAATTTTTGTAGTACTGTAAAATCGTTCTTGATTCTCAGCCCCCCCTAAAAAATATTCTGGATCCGCCCATGTGAACGGTTACCAGGGAAGAGTTTTTTAAATGGTGCCAAGACGGTGCCCTGAACTCTGGAGACAGGGTGCATTTTCACCGCTAGAGGATGTGCACGGACGGGAGAATACTAGCGTAACACAATGACTAACAAAAGAGAAAGAAAACCAGTGGTTCATTGTGCATTAACAACTCACAATTGCTAATCTCGAAAAACATAAAATAAATAATCAGAGTTATTAATGAATATTACTTGGTGTAAAGTTGCATGATGGTTTTCAAACGTCCCTTGAAATCTTTCTTTCCGAGGTGCTATCGTTTAGTAAAAAATAAGTAAAAGAAAATCCCAACTAAATTGTTGTCCGCCAGTGAAAAAGGTTCAAAGTAAGAATGAATTAAAAAAATTGAATGCATTTGTTTAGGCTATTTATTTAGGCTATTCTCAATGACGACACGATGTAATAAACTGCCCCATTTTGACTATTTATTTTAGTTTTGTTCATGTAGGCCTATATCTTGATTCAAAGCAAGTTTTGCCAACATTACCAATAGGCTTTAAGAAAGGCCTTTATTAAATATCTAATCAAATATCTAATCAAATATCTAATCAAATGGTAACAAAATACATATTTGTTTTATATGTTAATTTGCTCATTTGCAGGTTCTAAGGTCGGAATTGCTGACATGGTAACATTGGAATCATCAGGTGTAATTGCGGGATAAAAGGTCAGCACTATAGACCATGTGACCAATGACATCACATGTTTATAGAAGAACCCCAATGGTCAAACTGCACCAGGCACAAAGTGCACACTGGTCTATGACAAGAAACCAGAAAATCTGATATTTTGAGATATCAGCAGAACAATTCTTAATTAGATTTATTTTTAATAAGGCACTAACATCTCAAATCTGATTCATCTGATTTTTATTTTTTTATTTTTTTAAATTTTTTATTTTTAGATTGCCAATAATGTGTACACTGTTTTGACACTACCATTGTGTAGAACTGCTTTTGCAAATATGGTTTAATTTTCTTTGAAACAAAATGAACATTAATCAGCCAACCTGTGCTTGAAATAATGAAAGTGTAAACTTATTACGCTTGTATTATTCTAATTCAGATATCTTTGTATTAATTCTAACGTGGAATTTAGGAAAGAGTACTATTTCCGGAAAGACGTCATTTTCCAAAAGAATTACAGAACCTCTGACAAATTCTCTAAAGAGGTTTGATACCATCAAGAGCTTAACATCAAGTATTAAGTTTTGCATACAATTTTCACCGTTTAGTTTGGTTATTTTTGAATCACTGATTATTTTGAACCTTATATTTAATGTTAGATTGCCATGTATTCGCATATTATTGTTGTAGTATTACGTTAATTATATTACATCAGTTCATTTTGTTGTATAATTTTTTTTAGATTTCCTTATAATCAATTAATCAAGATTTCGTCTAATTCAGACGCTTTTGTTTAATTTACACACTTATTACGGTATCTCAATTTAAAAAAAATATTTGGCCTCAATGAAAGACTCTTGTGATGCTGATTGATGACAATGAGAAAGAATCAGTCTGCTGCCCTCTATCGTCTCAAAAGTCTCACATTATTAATATCACTTTCCACCAAGTAGCCTATAGATATTTATAATTCTTAATGTTTTAATCTGGTTTTAATTCTTAATCTGTTCAATAAATACATTGTACCTTCCCTTTAAGGGAAAAACTGACTATCAAACAATACACTGCAAGTTTCATTGTCAAAATAGTTTGAACTAAGCTCAGAAGAACACAATTAAAACATGCAAATTATTAATCGGTTATTTAAATTCGAACACGGCGGCCGTATAGTCGAATTTCATTCAATTTACATTTTTTAGAGATAAAGTTTGTTTTCAATTTGGTTACACAAATTGTTTATAATTTTGGAAATCTCGATCAGTTCGCTAGAAGAAGAAGAAAAACCCAAACATGTCTGTTGCACCGGTATATGCACCTATGATAATCATTGTATTTATGCACTTAAATTTATGTACGTATTTAAAAAAATTATTAATTTCTGCACCTAAATCATTGTAATAATGTATAGTAATCGAGAAATATATATATATATATATATATATATATATATATATATATATATATATATATATATATATATATACATATGAATTTGTCATGTTCACATAAGCGATTTTCTGTCTGAACACACATTTATTAGTAGAAAAACGGTCTTAAAACGCCCCTTTTCCACACATTTTAAGTAATTACTTTTTAACCGTGCAGGCTATTTCACCGGGTAAAACGGTTTTATAAATTGTGTTTCATTGCAGTCCTAATATATATCATAAATATTTTTGGGGAAGAAAAAAACCACCGTATATTTTGCTTTCAAAACTCCGAGTTTGGCCTGTTTTCCTGTGGAAGGGCTCATTTTTAACCGCTCCGCGCGGCGTTCTCTTGACGTATTGCCTTACTGGAGTATCAATTTCAACAGGGTTAAATGACCACCAAACAGATCTTACTGTTTCCATTGATGTAAAGCTTATTCTGATTGGTTGGAAAAAACCACCGTATTTTTTACAAAGACATAGTGACCAAGGACAGCCAACGTCTGATTCTGCATTCGACAAGTCATTCTCCATTGCTTTACACGTGTTATGCATTCTTCAGCTACTACATAATCTATCAAAAATGATGAGACTGATTTGGATATTAATTGTATATTGAATAGACATTGTGATTTGGTTTGTAATGGTAAATAAATAGTGATTTTCTTTTGTGAAATATTTTGTCTTGGTTTCACATCAGTGTAAAGATTATTGTTCTCTAAACCTTACCACTTTGTTCCACCCATTTTGTGAATGGAAGATCCCACATTCAGGTTTCAAGGACGAACGCACAGCCCAACAGAGATAACGCTAATCCGCTTACTGTACCCAGTCACTGAGTGCATTGTACATGTGATATGATTTAAACAGTCAAATTAAGTGAACAAAATCGGGGGTAACAAATTCATATATATATATTCTGTAGGATTTCAGTCGATTCATATTATCATAACATTTAATTCGGAATGTCTAAAGTTTTTTTAAAGTGACGAGTCGGTTGGTAATGAGTATTCTTAGTCCCTAAGATATACAGCTGGGAATGATTGAACTAGAAATGATTGAACTTTTTATTTTTGCACCTCAGACAAAACTATTCATAGGAATATATAGGCATAGGGGTATGTGTGTGCCTTTACAGATGTTGTCTTTATAGTACAATCAGTTATGTGATATAACTTTCATGTGTGATCCAAAAAAGACATTATATACATAGCACTAATAATGATTAAAACGTCAAATTTGGCAAAACAACTTTCGTAAAAGCTAGCAAAACGAATGCATTGGATCGGAAATGGCCGCATGACTCAATTACGTTCGGCTCAGTGTTTGGAAGTTGTCTAAACAACAATCTGCCTTTCCCCACCAAGGGAAATCCAATTTGACCTGTTCAAAATAAACGGTTGCCATGGCAATCATGAATACCCCCAACGTCATTGTTTTAGGTATGAAGAGGTCCTTTAAAAATAATATAGGAAAAGTCATTAAATTTGATCATAGCGTTCTGGAGAATTAAAAGACAAATCTCATAAAGGGGGAACATTGTGCCTTGGTGAAGGGGTTTAAATAAAAATAAAACAATATTTATAGGACTTATGATTAAGTCAAAATACTTTTGAAAATGTTTAAATAAAAAACAACCACAAACACGTTACAATAGATACGACATATTTAATTAACATAGGCATATTGTGAAAAATGTTGTTTATAATTTAATCTTCAGTATTTGACAGTTTAATTTAACGTAGCTTCATTTGTTATAGTATTGTAATTAGGGCCAACAGGCAATTCGTCTCAGTTGATAATTATATGCGGACTCGTGGTAAGTAATCTTTTGTAATATCTGCCATAAATGGCTGAGGTGCACATAATGTTAATGAGTTACGCACGAATAGCTTTAAAGGAAGGTTACCCTTTTGGTAAAATGTCTGTAAATGATTTATATCCTTAAAAGAATCAAGAAAACCCAACCTCGGAAAAATTCAGCGACATTTTAATGTATAATTGTAATCTTTGATGTGTTTTTATATTTTTCAAGTTCATTCCAACGTGGAATTTTCGTCTTATAAAATCGAACATTCCAAATTATTTTACCAATGTTATGCATGCACCTCAGACAACCATTTCAGGGGATATTTGATACCATCATCAACTTTACACCAAGTACGTTTTATTGAAAAAATTGATCATTTATAAATTTTGATATTACCATAAGTCTAACCTCCCTTTTAACTCCAACATAGTTATGTTCCTAAAATTGTATTCAACTCTTCGTTGATGTAAACGTTAATAAATTATATTGTCAACTGAGCACAGAAAACAGATGATTCCCATATTATTTGGTCAGTTGCTTGTTTACTTGCTTGATGACGTCCTTTCTTGATTATTTGATTGCTTGTTTGCTTGTTGCCTTGGAATGCTTGATTGTTGTTTGCTTGCTTGGTTTTTTGTTTACTCATGAAGTTGTTTTCTTGCTATTTCGTTGGGTATTTGTTTGGGGGTATTTGTTGGGGTATTTGTTTATTTACTAGTTTGTTTGTTTGCTATTTTGTTTGCTTGTTTGCTTGTTTGCTTGCCTACTTGCTTGGAAGCTTGATTGTTGCTTGCTTATTTGATTGTTTGATTGCTTGCTTGTGTGCGTCTTTTTACTTGTATTTTGGCTAGTTTATCGGGGTGCTTGTTTTTGTTTACTTGCTTGTTTGGGCTACTTGCTTGGAATGCTTGATTGTTGTTTGATTGCTTACATGATTATTCGATTGCTTGTTTGATTGCTTTTTGTTAGCTAGTTTGTTTGTCATTTGCTTGATTTGTTGGGGTGCTTGTTTGTTTGCATAATTACTTGGGACGCTGGATTGTTGCATGCTTGCTTGCTTGCTTGATTGTTTGATTGTTTGCTTGATAGCTTGCTTTGTTTCTTATTTTCATGATTTATTGTAAAATCGCCCGTTCGTTTTTAGAGGGAGATTAAAGCTGTAACGGTACTTTTCGTTCAAGTTATAGACTATAAAAAAAGCCAAGTATCCCATAGTCACGATGTGTTTAGTGGGACAAGTGGTTCAAGGCGTTATTGACAAAACATGTTGCTCAATGAACTATACCCTGCTATTAAGAAGGAATTGTTCCTGCCTATGTCACAGTAGTTCACACCTGTGGGCATCTCCTTACGAGATAAATCAATCTAAGACGTCCTTTGGGAACATAAAATCCAATTACGTGTGGTAATGTCTTGGCCAGAAGAAATGACATCTTTCTAGGTTGAATATAATGAATTTAGCCTTACAAAAATTGAATACCATAACTCAGGAAGTTGCTTTCAATTATAAGGTGACTGTATATATAAGCCAAAAAAATTGAAAGACGGCGATACCCCAATGAATACGGGATTCGCGAACTATATAGCACACAGATTCAGTGTGAAACATCCAGCAGTTTAAGATTACGTGAATTAACATTATTGTCGATCGATATTAACCGTACTTCGCATAATCTAGTAGACACCGCGCATGCGCATCTTATCCATCGGCTAATATCATCGGTGTATTATATAAATATACAAATAATTATGCACATTTTTAGAAATATCGAAGCATGTGTAATTAGTATATGGGAAAACATATGTGCAAATTATGCAGGAAAAATTTAAGGGGATTATACAAAAATGAAGGAAAAACGGAGAAATGTTACAAAGTCACGTTCATATTGGTCGAGTAGCCCAACATTAGTACTACTGCGTGGTGATTGTAATATTTGAGTTTTAAAATATTTTTTCGAGAAATTCACCTCTTCGTCTTGTAATAATCGTATTTTTTCCACGAAAGCATTTCTGAATATTTTCTGATGGATTATAGTCTGACTACTACTGAGTCCCTGGGGTGGCCGATGTGGCCGCGTCAATAACCGTCGGCTAGAAGTGTTATCTAACCATACATTAGCCTTGTGTCTTGTTTAAAGCTGTTGCACGTAGTCAACACGTACATGAACATCCATTCATTCTTCTGTACACTGTGGTGAAGTCGGTGGGGTTAGGGACCGGACTGACAAATTCCCTAGTGAGTATCATTGTACAACATGTCGTTGTATCGCAACCGGGCCCGGTAAACATGTCTGGGTATTTCGTTATATTGATAGTACTTGGCGAGAGCTATGTATACAAGTCACTATTGACGAAGGTTTAGCTGGGCGAATGCAAGCTCAGATAATCTTCAATCTAGGAAACCCTTGCCGAATGCATAATACACACAGCATTTGCTACGGTGTTCATCATAAATCTGATTTCACATTGGGCTGTAACTATATTAGTTTTCTGTTGGCGTAGACATTCTGTCGCATGATAAAGGCATTGACGGATGGGTAACAGAGGGGCCCATGTGACCTCACCCCGCCCATTTTCAAACCAGGGGCTAATTTCATAACTGCTAAAGTAGTTC
Source organism: Zoroaster sp. YZ-2022 (assembly GCA_029582265.1). Taxonomy (NCBI): domain Eukaryota; kingdom Metazoa; phylum Echinodermata; class Asteroidea; order Forcipulatida; family Zoroasteridae; genus Zoroaster; species Zoroaster sp. YZ-2022. The sequence continues at coordinate 4,123,217 of CM055821.1, read as the reverse complement.
AATACAATTTGCTGAGTGTAGGTTGTGTTGGATACCAGTGAAATGTTCATACAAATGAATAGACTTTTGGCTGGCTGTCTGATTAAAATTAGCTTCGTAAAATCTTCTGCATTGCAGCTCGGACCTATCAAACCGGCCTCTGTTTCAGTGTCCCTGTAGGTATAATGAAAAAAAATGCAATGCAAAAAATTACAAGCAATGTGCTGACAAGAGTGACATTTTTTGTGAAGCAACAACAACAATCACCACCATCACGATCGGCCTAGGAAAACAGTCGGTTGTTGATTTTCCTCACTGAAATAATGCGTTACTTCAGCAATGGAAACAGTGGATTCCTTGCGGCTTGGTTCAGGATGTTACTGAGCACCGAACCATAATTGTATGAGTCATAATATATTACCAAAAAATAATAATAATAAAAATATTCTCATATTATGTCTTGATGGGGGAGGGTCAGGGAATATTTCACGCTCGCTCTTCTCGCGTGTCAACTCAAACAAATGCAAGTTACTATACATGCCGAAAATTCTGTGTTGGTTTCTTGATTTTGTTCTTTTAATTTCATGTAATGTTTATATATTTATAAATAATACTGTTTGTTTCATAACAGTCCCCCTAAAATGCCAGGGAATCCCTTTTTAGTAATTGCTTGTTTCTGTAACCAATTCACATCTTTAATAAAATATGAAATGAATCGTTGTTATATTGTATTGTTTCCCCGATCTGGAACAAACCACTTTACTCCAGGGAGTTACATCAATACATAATACAATCAATAATAATAAGTTGTCCAGTCGGTGAAACTTGACAAAAAAAAACCCACTCAAAAACACATATTAAATGTCTTAATCAAAAATCTATTATTTTTAACAATAAAAGTGGAAATTCAATTGGACCTGTTCAAACTAAACGGTTGCCATGGCAACCAAAAACACCCATTATCGTTGATTGTAGCATGAGGGGGTTCCAAATAGGAAAAGTCAGAAATTTTTAGTGTGATCGAGCAAAGCGTTCTGGAGATATTATATATAAAAAAATCATACAGGGAATAATGGCCCCCAGGCCTGAAGCCTCCACGTAATGCCTTCTAATTAGGTGTACCTTGAAAATTATTGTTTCCAGTGTACTAGAGCACACAGTACCTCGTAATCCTATTATGGCTCTGGTCTAAAGCTAGCAGCCTTCAAACAGGTTACGTAATAAACCTTTACAGTGCTTCTCAGTCATCAGTCATGCCTTCTAGGAATTAAGCCTTCAGCCTGGGAAAATCTCATAACTGAAAAGGACGGTCACCCATAGTAATAGAAGCAAGCGATTGTTGCACCATGTAACACGCAAGAAAATTAGTAAGTTTAAAATTACATGTTGAACGACAGTATACTGTAGCAGTGCAATTTTAATATGGAATGTTCTCAAACCTGTTGATTTCTCCCAGGTATTCACAGAGACTATGAACAATCGGAGCAAAATATATCTAATGCATTAAAGGCAAGGCACGTACATATTTGGTAATTGTCCTATTAGAACACTCATATCGAATTATTATCTAAAAAGCTTACTTGATGTGAAGTTGGTAAAGGTACCATTCATCCCGTGAAAGCATCGAAGTGCTTTCATGTTATAGAGAAAGCCAGAAATAATGCACGTTTCAAACGATCGCCATTGTCGATCAAGTGCTTACGCGTGGAGATATTGATTTGTGAGCTTGATAAGTGTACATGAACTCTCAACAATTTTCTCATAAAATTAATTCACTCTCAGCTGAACTTTAACATGTCACATTCTATGCATATTTCTTGATTTTCATAACGTATGGGTGAAAATTACCCTATAAGAGTAGCCTATTCTAACCAATAATTTAATTTCATAACAGAATGGAAGTTCTGAAAGCATTTTCACTAGGATTTTCTCAGTAAAGTTCATCGACATTACTGACCAATATAAAGACACCATAATATGTCGGCCTAAACATGTCACAATGTTCTGTGACATCACACTGGGGAAAATCTGTGTAATTAATGTGGAGATGTTTGTAACCGTGTTTGTTTGATTTTGTTTTCAATCCAGATGCTTTGCATAAAACAGGGATTGCAACTCACATACCAACTATGAACATCTCTCCAGTATATTATATCAAAAGACAGCATGCCGATCCGTCACAATTAAATGTTCCGCTCTTTGTTGTTTATCTGTTCTTAGTTTGCTTGATGTTTTTAAAGACAATAGCCATACAATATTCAGATACACACATTGTATTAACGTAGTAAATCGCAATAAGAGCCTTTACTTGTTTTCGGTACTTATCGTTCAAAATCTGTGCCAAAAATGTAAAAATACTTCTTCCGAGACGCCCTTAGGGTACTCCACCGTCATTCTGAAGCATTATTCGGTGCCAGCCTGGCTCCTCACACGCCGTAATTTCACCTCATTGACCAGTTTTGTTTTTCATTTGGTAATTTTTTTCTCAGTCTCTGAATACTGCTAAGGGCTGCTACCTGACGATTTCCTGAAACCAATCTAGCTGGATAAATAGAGTTTGCGTATAGAGGGCAAAATTAATCCACTACTGCAAGTCTTAGCTACGAAACTACATTAAAGCGTCTTTATTGTTATTGTGACTTAAAATTAGGTTTTAAACAGGGCACAATTGAAGTAAGGTAAGAACAAAAATGTTTTTCGAAATGAAAAGTGGATTGATATGGATGTTGAAATTTGATGCAAGTTTAGTGGTACTTGTCGTTGGGATTGACTAGGTTATGCAAATTTGTTTTGTTATTAATTGGCAACACTTCTATAAAACACAACGTTGATGATGGTGAGACATCCCTTGAAATCTTTCTGCCTTTCATTTAAGCCAAAATTTTGAAATAATTTCCAGCATGAATATTCGACAACATAAGACCATGGAGGAAGAAAACAGATTTCTTTCTCCATGATAAGACAGAAATTCCACATTGAAAATGAATACGAACAATCTGAATGTATTTCCGCTATTTTCTCGTTTGCGGAACTATAGAATAAGCTGTAACTTTCACACGTTGGGGTTTCTATACGCTTATCTTGATTCTTACATGGTACATTTACATACAGTTTACCATAGCCTAATTGTATTCCGGTTTGAAAGGGACTCAAAACATTTGGTAAGCCGGGTTAATTAGAGTAAAACGGGTTTTAAAAATGCTACCGATGTCTAATATGTACATCTTCATGTACCGTATGACACATAACAATTGACACTCAATGTCATGAAAGGTTTGTTGTCCTGGAAAGAACATAGTATTAGTTGTCGGGTGCTTTTTTCATAATTAAAATATTTGTTATGATAGTTTGATAACAAGTCACTAGCTGCTGTAGTTTAATAACGACTGGCCAGCCACATTTGCCCGTTCACCCATGTACCGCATGATAAACTTTCCGTTTAGCTTTCTGTTTAGTGTTATTTATGTTTTATCGATAGGTGACTGAACATTGCAATCAATGCGCGTGAAATAATGTTCTTCAGCAATCAGTGCGCATGAGTAATAAGCTTTAATCATACACTCCGTAAAAGGTCTGTTGCTATGAGCCCAGGTTGAACTTTCACCTTCGTGTACTTCAGTGTATACAGAGACGAGGTCCATATTTGGGCTAGTATTTTGCATAGGCCTATCGATGGTAAGCGTGCGCTATTGGCTCTATTTATATTCGATCGTTAACTGTTACTAGGGAAGACGGTTTTCGTATACGGGTAAGGACTGTAAGGTTGTATACATTACAATGATGTATACATCATAAAATTGCGTTGCGAAGTGCCCTAGACTCGGAAGAACAGGCGCATTTTCACCGCCAGAGGGCTTAGATGTGAGAGAGTTTTTTCTGCAAACCGAGAATTGCCATCCCACAATATTTCAGCCAATCACATGGCACGTATGGCAATTCTCGTTGGCAGAAAACAAAAATCGCTGGCGGCGAGAAAGGCCAATAACGTGAGCGCAACAGGAAGATTTTTATACAAAATCGGTCATATTCATGTAATATAACACATGTCAGGCCCCGTAATAGGCTAGTTTGAAGACGGCGGGGTTTGCGTCTGGGAGAGAGTAAAAAGGTTTGAGAATGTGGAACTCCAAGTTGAAAGGACGAAATGATCAAACATTTTTATTATTTTAGTTTTTCTAGTTTGGTTGTGCACGGCAACCGGAACTCATTTGTCTAGTATAAGGGGCACCCCGACCACTTCCCTTACTATGCATGCATTACTCATGAACAAATACTCGCTGGGAATGATTACGAATGTAAAATAGATCATTGATTTTATTACATGTACCGTAATATTTACAAACTTTACTCAACACATTTTTACTAACATAAAGCATAAACACCATCAGAGGGTAAATACATGGTTTTAAAACGACTTCATTGCCATTATATACAGATAATCATATGGAAATAAAAAAACAATGTAACATTATTAAAAATAAGGCTGTGTGAAAAGAAATGTAATGATCGTGGTGGGAAAAGACTCGGGTTATTATTGTAATTTTTTCTTCAATGGAACAATCTTTTTCCCCACCAGGCAGTCAAGGGACAATTTCCCATTCAGGTCCATGGTAAATTAAATCCTTATGAACCGTGACGTGCTCATAATGATGTTATTAGCATTGGACCTAACAAATAATGCAAGTCATTTTTGTTTGGAGGACAATCATGACAATTGTTTATAATGACATTATTACCTAGGTGTACAGACGATATCAAGCTACGAATATACATAATGGTATACTGCCATCCTGACACCATGGTTATACTACCAGGGTCCAGTTGCACAAAGCAGAATAAGTTGCTTCCCAGAAAGATTTGCGTAGAATATTTTCTTAGATACCATCTAATCTAAGTTTCACAAAAAATGAGCGTACAAATTCTCTGCTTAGCAGTTCTGTGCAACTATAGCCCTAAGTTCTAATTGCATACAACTGCTACAGGCAGAAACATGTCGAATTAGTAAATGTATCTACCGTGCAAAAAATAGCTGAGAACCTACCAGAAGCGAATTACTTATAACAATACAATACTTTTTTCTTTTGATATCTCATTAGAATAGATTTTTATAGCATTTAATACCCATTGTCCGCCATTGTAAACATACATTATTAGAAGTACCGTAGTTTTGCTAACATTACCAATGTTGTACCTTCCCTTTAATGTATATCTTGATTCAAAGAGAGTAAGCATACTCATAGAAGCAGTTTTGCCAACATGACCAATGTTGTACCTTCCTTTCAATGTATATCTTGATTCAAAGAGAGTAAGCATACTCAAGCAGTTTTGCCAACATTACCAATGTTGTACCTTCCTTTCAATGTATATCTTGATTCAAAGAGAGTAAGCATACTCATAGAAGCAGTTTTGCCGACATTACCAATGTTGTACCTTCCCTTCAAATCTTGATTCAAAGAGAGTAAGCATACTCATCGGCAGTTTTGCCAACTTTACCAATGTTGTACCTTCCCTTCAATGTATATCTTGATTCAAAGAGAGTAAGCATACTCATAGAAGCAGTTTTGCCAACATTACCAATGTTGTACCTTCCTTTCAATGTATATCTTGATTCGAAGAGAGTAAGCATACTCATAGAAGCAGTTTTGCCAACATTACCAATGTTGTACCTTCCCTTCAATGTACATCTTGATTCAAAGAGAGTAAGCATACTCATAGAAGCAGTTTTGCCGACATTACCAATGTTGTACCATGCCTTTATTAATACCCTTTAAATTGTTGCATCCATTGATCAATGACGAAACAAAGACTATAGAATTCGCGAGCCCGTTGTCAAGCATGGCGTCGTCACAATATTGACACTCTTACGTAGGATACACATAATTACATTGTTCCACATCTCTATAGGCCTGCCCACAATATACTAATTGCGGCACTACAAGCTTCGCAATCAATAATCAACACATTCAACGTTATTTGACATGTACATGCACATAATATGTCGTGCAGCGAAAGCGTACAATGGTAACTTGATAAGCATTCGCAATTAAAAGGAAGATACACCATTGGTAATGTTTCCAAAAATGCTTTCACGAGTATGCTTTACTGTCTTTGAATCAAGATATAAAAACGATTACAAAATTACTGAATTATAATGTAAAAGTTAAACTTTCTGGAGGTGAAGTTGGCACCACAATCTGATAAATTATTGCATCCAACCATGTAGAGAACTTTCTCTATGGTCTAACATACTGTCAGTTTTGACATGGATCTCATTATGTGTACACAGACATCTGAATGTATTTTCACAATTATCTCGTTAATGACATATAGGCCTATTCTCGTAAATTTCTATGGACTTTTATTGTGAAAAATTCAGCCCTTCAAATTTTAATTGGACCTTAGGTTTGTATCGTTAGAATAGCGATTGTTTGAAATCGAATAATCGTTTACTTGTATTCTCATTTAATTAAAAGGAAGAATTCGGATGATTAGTACCTTTATCCACTTCATATCGTTTGTATTTAAAAAAAAGATTATTCGCTTATTTTGTATTGTATGGTATTGACTATGTTTGTTTGGAAACAAATGTTACATTGAACTGAATTTATAAACACCTAAACAGACTGTAGAAAATATGAGCTTTGTTATATTTTAAAGTACACAAGTTAAATATTCTTCACAAAAGAAATCATGAATTTAAGTGTTGGTTTTTCCAAATTGTATTGATCGTTACAAATTATAGAAAATGGGCCCACATTGTACGCAATTATTCTACCTTAATAGGCACTACGTGTATTCAAAAGGTCTCTAAGTAGAATATTATTGCGTCTCTGAGAATAAATTAATCACCACAAACACCAAGACACATCAAACAAATTTAATACAATTTCTATAACAATACATTTTTTAAATTTCTTTTTTTTATTTTTGTAATGGCCTACACTATAATTTAAGTGTTTTTGCGTGCGTGCTGTGCTTCCGATGGTGTGACCTTTAGGGGCACGTGAAAATATATAGCAAAAAGTGTGCCTAAAATAAGCTTATAGGGGTGTCTGTAACATAATATATGTACAATGAAATAATTTGTAAGATTGCCATTACAGTCCACGTCATAAATATTGAGGGTAAAGGGGACATGTTCCCCCGTGATCACCGCCCATGCACACAATCGTTCCCTTGTTCTGTGTGCATTTTATTTGTTTTTGCCCTTGTTTTAGCTAATGAATCTTATTCAGTTGCCATTGTTTATTTTTAATTGTGGGAGATAATTGTCTTGGTCCCAATTTCAGTGGCTTGACTGCTATCTAGTCATTGTTCAAATACATCATTGTAAAGCAGGTGTTTGCGTTTCAGTAAACCTGCACCGATCTGTAATACGATTTAAGCAGAAAAATCTGCATGGCACTGTACAGAAAGTATTATTAACTAGAGGTGAACAAACTGCAAGGCTGCATGGACGGTGATGTTTGTACAGAAATGAGCAGGGAGATGTATGCGCACGTCTATTGAACGCCAAACAATGAAAGCGAATACTGAACGACCTTCCGTGTAGGTTTGCTTTTCTAAGAAAAAAAACTACATACGAGTCTAAATACAACACTGTTACAGTGATCTGTTGTACAAAAATCTACATTCATTTGCAATACATTACTCAATATAAGATTTTATTTCAGCAATACTCAGCTACCTCTTATTTCAAATACATTATTAACCTATGAATAACACAATATGACGTCAAATTATTCCCAATACAAACAATGCATACAGTATTAATACAATGATAATAATAATAATAATAATAATAATGTAGACTTATATCGCGCACGTATCCACCAAACCGGTGCTCAAGGCGCATTATATTATTACCCCTGCTCATCAGGCTCATAAATCATTCCTGAAACCATCTCAGCTCTCTGGGGAGTATACAGCTCAATTGCTGCCATTACAGCGCATATAGGGCTAATCAAACACAACAACCAACTCTGCCCTCACAGCTACCCATTTACCCCTGGGTGGACAGATTATGGTAAAGTGTCTTGCTTAAGGACACAAGCACCATGGTCGCGGCTGGGATTCGAACCCACATTCTGACGACTCAGCCATCAGAACACAAATCCGATGCACTAAACCGCTCGACCATGGCACTCTATAATACCATATACATGTACTTTTATGTTTTCCAGTAAACGGTAAGAATAAATGTAAGCCCCCCATACATTATGGTTAATTTCAACACAAATGTTCTCAGTTTTACCTGAAAATTACTATACACTGTATACCGTAGTTCTGGGCTACTTGGTGTCAAACTAATAGATTCAATCATGGGAATTTGTTTTAGTTTTTGGTGTTCTAATGCTGATAATTGTAAATAAAATTGCAAATTAATTGTTATCTTTATATGCGGAGATCGAAAAGCTAAAAAGCACGGTCGGTTGAAAATGTGCTGTCCATGGTTATTCGAAAAAAATTTGCCCAAACGTGCGAACCGATTGGTTTGAAACTATGGCAGATTGGTTCTATGCATATTCATTATCCTCGTGACATATGAATGCATATTCATTGTCCTCGTGACGTATAAATGTATAACATTAGGCCTACCTTTTGACAAACAGTGTACAGGGGCTTTAACGTTCATTTGAATCATCTGATCAACCTGTGTGCCATCATGTCATTTCTCCATGGTACCAGGAATGTACACCGTTTACTTTTTTCTTTTGCACGATCTGCCAATATTTTCACAAAGAACTGTGCAAACACGAAGGTCCTATAATTATACCATACAGAGACGGTCTGAACTAAAACTGGCTAATTTCAAAAACACATCAATATTTGTGCTTACATTTTAAGAAGTATTAAGATCACCAAATGCCCTATTTACAAATTTAATGGAAAAAATTATACGAATTTAAAATAAAACACAATGAAAATATATATAAAGTAAAAACTAAATAAATGAAATTGTAATCGTTAGGAAATGCTTTAAAAGGCAACCGTTGTCAGTTTCATAGTTTCAAAAATTACCTTGAACTGTTAAAGGATAAAGTTTGGTCTCTTTTAAATTTTCATTTCGGTTATATAAGTATATAGAAACAAGTTAAACAGCCATCGTCAATAATCTTGTTCGTACAAAACAAAACTTTGGGCCAATAAAGGCCACAATGTGGTTGTGCATTGATCTCTTCAAGATCTTAAATTCAGGAGGAAGGTATAGGCAAAAGTTTGCAATTATTTTGCATGAACATGTAATCCATAATTTGTGTTTAGTATATGCCTCCCTATTCGCCACCGTTATTGTCTTTGTGTAACCATTTCCCTCCACATAACGCTCCAGTATCATTGATATTGATGCGTTATATTCTTTATCTATGATTATTTTTCAGTTCTTTTTTATTTTTGAAAAAATACAGTTATAAAATTGTTTGAATGTAATGTTTAGTATTTGACCCAATGTTTTCATTTATCTCAACATACCCGGCAATATCAATAAAATCAAATGGACACTACTGAATTTGCCCGGCGTTGTGATCATGATGCGGTACTTCACCGGGTTGGAGTGGGGCTTTCTCCTCGTAGCCACCGACTGGTTGTTGGGGCTGTTGGTCGTAGGCAGGGGGTGGGAGTCCGGTTTGGCCAGGTTGTGGATACTGGGGTTGAGTCATTACGATGGTCTGGCCAGCGGGAGCACTTGGCTGGCTTGTAATGATGGTGGTGGTTTGTTGCGGTGAGTGGTAGTCGGCTAATGAAAGACAAATGAACACATTTATTGAATGAAGTTATAGGGATTCTCTTCAACGTTTTGTTCAAGAATGATTCCACTTGTATCGCACCTTTAGCACGGCGAAATGCTACACACACTTCACAATTTGTTTATCCACATTCAATATTTGCTGTTTAAAATAAGCATCACGTTAACACAAAACATGCAAATTTGCAAAATCGTTCCCTGATTATTAAAGAATCCAAGTTTGCCAGTAGATCGAGCAAGGTGACTACAAAGAATTTGGAAGTACGAAACTTACGAGGTTCAACGTGTGCCACATCACATCTTGTATTACTATTAAGCTACAAGCTTTCAGGCTGAGCTTAGCTGATGGCAACATTGATATTAACATTGGTTCTGTGAAATAAAGTACTGGTAGGCCTTATAGCCTAAACAATACAATATAACAAATTGAAACTATTGCAAAAAAACGAAGTACCAAAAGCCAAATAATACATATTTACTTCCAATGAATCCATGCTGTACACATTGATATTGTGTGTATGACACAGATCACGTTAGATATTGTTTAGCATCCAGGTATTCTTACGAAGTGTGAACTTGAACTCTAGACGCTGTAAGAATAATAATATCAAATAGTTTCTAAATAACGGTTCACTTACTCGACAGACCAATAAAAGCAATACCCCACATGATACTCCATATCCACCCGATCAAGAAGATCCAGCACGTCAGAAGCTGAAGTAGTCCAACGAATAAGTTCAGGCAGAATGTACCAAACTTTCCCCCACCAGACTGGCCAGGGTTCCCACAACAAAACACCGAAAAACCGGCCACAATTGTTCCTGTATTGAAAAATCATAGGCAAAATAAAGTTTCAGTATAGCCTACAGAACAGTTCATAATACACCTTTGGTAAATAAATTAATGTCCATCATGATAGTGTACTAAATGAGCTGAAATGAATAAATTAAAAAGGGAAAAACATTTATTTCTTTGGTATGTGTAAGACAATAGCTACTAGTAACCACGGACTCTCGCGGGGTGCACCCCTCTAAATAGTGAGAAATTCATGTACCGAGCTGTTTTATCCATAATGTGTACATGTATGTCCTCAAATGTTTCTGAAAAACAAAGAGTTGAGGCCCATACATTTTGATGGATTGTGTAAAAATGGCCCAATATCATAACCTGGGGTCCTTGACTTCCGACTTTGAGTATTTTGGATACACTAGGACCCGAAAAGTGGTCCTAATTTGATTTCAAGCGTAAGGCCTTTTTCCAAAATGGCTGCTTTTCAGTGTGGGCGTTTTCACTACTGTAGAGGTGGTTTCCATTGGGATGAGAATAACTCGACGGAAACCTGGACTATCCACAATAAATTGAGAAGAAAATAAAAGGTTATAGGCCTATATCGATTAATATTTCTTCTTTTGGTTTTAAAAATTGTACAACTTCTAAATATTGTTTTAAATGATTTTTGAATATGTTGTATTTAGCACTGTTTATTATAGAAGTTTATGGGGTAAACCCCGCGGGATCTGTGGATATTGGCTAGACTTTAGTCAGTGTTTGGCTTCCAGACGTTTGCATGGTAAACGGGAGGAAGTCACAAGATACGGCCCTTTTTGGGTGCGGCTAGGGGATAAAAAGTGCACGTATATTTCTATATATCAAAACAAAATGCACAATGCATATAACCAGGAAATAATGGTGTTAAAATAACACCAACATTGTCCACTGTATTTTCCATGGTGTTCATATCGGGAGGGTTACACAATATGACCGGCATTGTGTAGTTTCTAACAGCCTAGTTTTTTTGCAGATATTCAAACAAATACTTCTCACTAGCCTGTTAATCACGCTGCGGCCATCTTTGTCTGGTACTCTGTATACATAACCAAGATTACAACTCTCGATGCATACAAGTTAACATACTGTTTTCCTTTCCAGCCTCTGTTTTTTTTTAACGTGGATTTGTTTTGAAGAACGACAAGATGGCTGCGCCGGAATAAAGGTGAACACATTTGTACCTTTTTTGTTGCCTAAATTGCGCCCTCCAAAGGCTTTTTGTACCGTAAATGGAGGTAGGCCTATATTTTATGACTTGACACGGTTATACAATAAGACGTGAAAGCACAAGCAGACAGGGGTTTAATATAGCCACAATATATTCATACACGATAGGCATACTGTGTATTTGTTTCATGTCGATAAATTATTCAAATATTTTTCAAACGTTATGTCTTTATCACTTTGCCTCAAACAACAGGAGTATTTTCAATAGTGATAATTCTATTGGACAGACATGTGAAAATAACTTGGGTCTAAGCCGAAAATGAAACTTTAATTTTAACCTGTCGGTCTGGCAATCGGATCACAACCAGCTAACATAACATCAAAATGTTCTAACAAATAAATTGGCAAAATTAAAGATGCATCGCGTGTTTTCGACTGTCGCACCAGTAATTTGTTTTTTAGGAAAGCACAAGGCAGTGTTTAAAAAAAAAAACTGTGCGTTTTCTTTACAGGCAGACAGTATACAACAATAATGCTTTTGTTGTTTAACTTATTGGAAACGTTCGACTCCGGGCTAAAGTTGAGACGTCATAAATGTTTAGTGCACGACTTTTTACACAAACACGCTCTTGGCTGGTACTTAATCAACTTATATTGAACACTGCTATGTTTTCGTGCATACTCTGTCGGAATTACGGGCCGTTGCCGTATCATCCCTCCCTCCAATGTTGAAAAAAAGTCCGCTAAATCGTGCAAAATTTAATCTCTCCGGTGCACTTTAGAGTGCATCTTGAACCACTATCAATGGGAATTTGGAAGGCACGTGATTCAGCGATGTCTGTAACCCCAGAAGACATATTGAGCGCAAGAAAATGCACATTGCCCACGCTCCCTCCCCTCGCTGGATTTATTTGTGAGACGCCACTTAATGATCGACTCGGATTGCCGCTGTGTTGTTCGTATCCCGAGGGGGAATGGTAAAAGCCCCGAAAATAGTCCAGTAAAAGCACAACTGTCACTCTTGCGATTTGAGATTCACGATTTACAACAAATTGCTGGCACACTCATCTTCAGCGAGCAAATAAGATGGAAGGGTCTCCTTAAATTGCAAGATCACTGTTTTATTCTTCATCCAATTTTCAGGATAATTCCATCGTAGTGAAAGCTATAGCCCATATTTATTCCGATTAGCGCACTAACGAGATACGCAACGGTAAATCTTGTCTATTGCTGTCAGATATTTAGTTTTATGTCCAATGGAATCTCTTATTATAGGATTTACCTCCCACTTGTCAGAATGTTTCTTGATTTCCATAGTATTAGTAAATAAACATCTGAACCGTTTTTTCCATCGTATCATCAATTTCCCTGATGCCATGAGCAACAAAACCAAACAACACGAAACCAAGCGAAACAAAAGGAAACTGAGGATTTGAAACGAACAAACAAAACTAATCGAAGCACAAAAAAGCCCCCCCAAAAAACAACTTAAAAGGAATAATTTAATATTATGGTTATTCAGGGTTTAGAAAACCATAGATTATTTCATCCTGTGAAATATTTTTTTCTTAAATATTTTTATTCGGTTTTTTTTCGTGTTTGTCAGTAGGTTATTACTATTCCCCTACGTTATGACTTCTTGATTGACAATTTTGTGTGTGAATGTACCAGTATCCCATGGTGACTTATATTGTTTTGATATAGGCACTTGACTTTATTTGATGAAAAACTGCTGGGAGTTGTCAAGAGACATGTCCTTCCCCCAAGGTACCTCAAAAGAAATACTGATGATTAAAAAAATCTTCCTTGTATGCTCTATATTAGTGGATTCCTTCATAATTTTATGTTTTAGTTCATAGATATATCTGATCTAACATCATATGATTGGATGTTCATTTGCATATATGGAACAAAACCAGAACGCTGATATATTACAATTATTGCAAGAATACACCGTAAAAGGTCGATATGACGTACGCATCGATATGCCAATATGCACCATGCCTATATAATTACGATTGCAATAATTATTTATATCTGCGAAGGTCATGTTAATTAGTTCACATTTTAATGAGATAATTGTGATATTTTATGTGCAGTTCTCGACCTTTACACACTGAGCGAACGATCGCCATATTGCCGATCGATTAAAATATTGTTTGTGTTTTTATCTCGGCGAAATAAAAACATCTTAGACGAAATCATTTGTCAAGATGATTAGTATCTTTTATCAAATCTAGGGATGAGCTTTTAGATAATTGTTTGGTAATTTGTTATCGGGTATTAAGTAATTACCATGCATGACTGCCTTTGATTTCATGGCGTAAAAAGGACAAAGGAACATGGTGTTGATTGTTCATCAATAATTTGTGGAAAACCCCAGTAATCACATTTGGTAAAAATATCTTTAATTGCAACCGTACTTGGTCAGAATGGAGGAGATATGTACAGAATCCAACCTGTGAACGTGTTACCTTATTTCATGTCGCTAAAGTGAAAATAGTGAATATAGCACTATAAGAGATTTCATATTGATTAAATGTGTAACTTAGTCGCATGAAGTCGAAAATTCAGGAACATGGGTAATTATTAAATAACTGATTTAACTAAAGTGATAGCACTTCTACAAGGAATGATTACACCAAGGATGTTTTATGTAAAACTGTCATCATTTTTTAGATGTAAAAAGGCTTTAAACCAAATGACGGGGAAGAATTTAATACAATGACGGCTACCAAGGAGAGAAGAAAGACGCAGTATATCTTCCGATAAGTCGGTCGATTAAAAACCACGCACAGTATCATATCGGCGAACTTGATCACTATCATTTCCAAACGGATTCACACCGTTGCACGGTTGTGACACCGTTGCACGGTTGTGACACCGTTGCACGGTTGTGACACCGTTGCACGGTTGTGAGACGGTCTGCTATTATTTTTTAATTAAATATAATCGTCGTCGATTTTTTCTGATGGTATTCTGGCATAGGCCTCTGAATTTTGATCATTCCAATGAAGATCGGGTGTTGCTGCATAATCAGTGTTATTCATTTTCTAACATTACTTTGACTGCGAGAAAGAATATTTAGAGGAATAGTGTTTCTTGTTTGATGTATGTGCACAATGATATATTGTAAGCCTGTGTATACACATTTTGAAAAATATCTATAAATGCATCAAATCTTTATAAGAATCAAGACATACCGTATGTATACAACAAAACAACCTATGAAAGTTTCGGCTTATTTCATTTTGTCGGAAAATAGTGAAAATGCATTCTGATTTTCGATTATGCATAATCCAACGAGGAATTTTACGTCGCCTGAAGACAAAATTAATTTTCAAAATAATGTGATTAATCATTGTGCTAACATTAACAAAGGTTGGATTAGTAGGCACTCCAGGTATCTTCCCCTGACGTACTGATGTGTGAAACAAAATGGCTGTGACGTTTTCAAAGAAGATATACTTATGTATAAAAACCAGACCTTATCTTATTTTTGCCCCACTCTCTCTTATTTTGTCTTATTAAAGGGACAATATCGTCATGATCAGAGCAGACTTTTAACAGGGCATGGAATCGGTGTCCTAGTCAGATGAACACAGTGACTGGAAATTACTGGCTCATTTTTGCAGCAGCAACGGCAGTATGACCTTACCATTCATGTGGAGTATTATTTTCAGTCACTGAGTTATATAATTACATTACATTACATTACATTACATTACAACAAGTATTTATCATGCGCCATTCCCGAGAGGCTCATGGCGCTTACAAAAGTTAATATGACATAATAAATACAAATCAGGATAGAATAAGACATAAATTGATGCAAAATTAATGAGGAAACAAGTGAGTTTTAAGAGCCTTCTTGAAGGCATTAACAGAAACAGATTGTCTGATATAAACAGGAAGATTGTTCCATAGCTTGGATGCACAAACAGTGAAAGATCTATCACCAGCTTGGACTCTTGTGATAGGATATTCAAGGCGGAGATAGTCATCTGTTGATCTTAAATGCCTATTTCGAACATACAATTTCAAACAATTTGATAAATATATTGGTGCTAAGCCATTTAGTGATTTGTACACATATAGAAGCACATATAGCACTCCGATTCCATGCCATGTTTATCGTGACGATACTGTCCATTTAGGTTTGACCACTGTCAAATAGGCCTATATGCCTACGTAAATAAAGTGGTTACAAAATTACAAATGTGACTGAAAAATGCATCAGTCCTTTATCATAACCAAGAGATATGTTTACAGCGGCGTAGCCAGGACTTTTTCAGTGGGGCAGGGGGGCATTGCTTTTCAGTGGGGGGGCCCAGGGGTATGGGTTTTTTCCCCTTTTCTTTTTCTTTTCTGTTTTTTGGGGCACTATGAGGATTTTTCGTGGGGGGGCACCTGGGGGGGGGGCACTGGAAATTTGTGGGGGGCACGTGCCCCCCCGGGCCCCCCCGTAGCTACGCCGCTGTATGTTTACATATAGAAACCAACCCTGAGTGAAAGCTTTCAGCTCAATCCGTAATGTACACGTTTCTGAGAAAGTTAGCATTTCAGAATTTCTGACCGACACCGACAGCATAGCGTTGTACATAGACCGCAGTTTAATGATCAACGGTTCTTGTTTTGGAAAAGATTCCTAGAGGGATCAAACAACCCTTCCACAATGCAAATTTAATTATTTTGTATACGCCCAGACTGTAGTCCTGATTGCTGAATTATATATATATATATATATATATATATATATATATATATATATATATATATATATATATATATATCACTGCATATCATTTCAAAATCCCTTCTGAAGTAATACATGCACAGCATCTTGCTGACTCGGGGGGGGGGGGGGTTGAAAATCCATTATTATTGCTGCAAACACAAGAAGTGTACCTGACATTCAGACAACTAAAAAATCCAAATTTCACTCTGAAACATTAAGTTCATGTAAAAACTGCTGATTTGTACAAGGTAAACAATGAATTTAAAGAAACGGTATCGTCACGATCAACAGGGCATGGAATCGGAGTGCTAGTTTTAACTCAGTGACTGAAAATAAACCCCCACATGATAAGGTCATATTACCGTTGCTGCTGCATAAATGAGCCAGTAATTTTCAATCACTGTATTTCATCTTAAACTAGGACACCGATTCCATGCCCTGTTGAAAGTCTGCTCTGATCGTGACGATACTGTCCCTGTCCCTTTAAACAATGAATTTGTTTTTATGTTGAGAGAGCCTCTTCTTTAGGGTTATCACATTGCCATTGTACATGTTTGTATACTACAGGTCCATTAATTGGTTGGTGAGCAGTCCAACAGCTAATCCTTGTTGTGTTACATTTGCATTTAAATGTGAACTGTTTGGGGATGTATTCGACATATTATCACAATAATCCAAGCGCTTCAACGCTGGTACGGCTGACTTTACGCTCTCATCACAGGTAATAAAGCAAACATAGGATGCATATCGGATTTCTTCATTCCTTGCTAAAGCTTCTTCGCTATCGAAGACAGTCGGAATAGAAATTTCGATAAAAATGTAAATCCCTACTCAAGTCCCCATATGACTTCCGCAGCGAGGCAAAGGTGGGTGTTGGATTCGGGTTTTATATTGCCAAGACATGAAAACGGAATACAGCGAATGCCGGAGGTATTTTGTCTGTACCGTAAATATAGGGTTAGGAAGCGCCTGCACAAATGGCAGAAGCTGACGCGTAAACACAATAACACGGTGCAACTTAATCCCCCGCCTCCGTAGCAAGTGTAAAGAAACAACGCGGATTGATTTTACTAGACGACTATTCATGATACTAGTCCCCCAGCTCGGTAGAGTAATACGCCATTATTTTGGCAACTGTAGCTATTTTGGCAACCGTAGCTATCTCGTGACAATAAAGCCTTTAGCATTTTTATTTATGAAATGACTTCCATTCAACATTTTCAATCCCCGTTAGTCCAACTTGTTTACCATAAGAATGGTCAACGCTGACTTATTGAGGGTAAGTCTGTAATCAATCATACCGCAGACGCGTAAATGTCACGGAACTAAATTTGTTTAAGCATAATTATACTACTCAAAACAATTTAGGGAACATCGGAATAATCTCAGTTAAAGCAAGATCATTTATTTCAGATAAACACAATGTTTCACAGAATTGATGAGAAACAACTGCACAATGAAACAGATGATAAAGGATGCATGTAGTGATTACACATTTCATGACATGACTACTGAAAGAGAGAGGGGGTTGCAAATGAAAATCCCGGTTCATGGAACATTTCAAACCTATTTGATGTTAAAAATCCGGTGTTCCCTAAATTGTTTTGAGTAGTATATATGCATTATGTCATTTCATACTTTTGGTAGGTACTCAATGTTACCCTAATCAAAGTTATGAAACAATTTGTTACATTAAAACAAAATTGATTATTATAACATTTCCTGCAAACTAATTCCTTCTTAAAAGGGACAATATCGTCACGATCAGAGCAAACTTTCAACAGGGCATGGAATCGGCGTCCTACTAACTCCTAGTTTAAGATGAACACAGTAACTGAAAATTACTGGCCCATTTATGCAGCAGCAACGGTGACTAATTTATCGTGTGGGGTACATGTATTATTTTTCAGTCGAAAACTAGCACTCCGATTCCATGCTCTGTTCATCGTGACGTCCGTTAAGGTTTTTTCTATTTTACTTTTATTAGTAAGTCTGTAATGCATCCATACTTTATATGAACCAAGTTATTTGTATAAAAACCAATCAATAAGTTTCAACTTTCATTGTGTTATTAACGAGAAAATCAAATGCGGAAATGTCCTTGGATGACATAACAAAAATTGTAATGTGCGTTTGATGCAACCCTTTGGTTGTCAAGAAATATATCATCAAATATTCAAACTAACCTGTGAAAATTTCATTACAACAAAAAACTACACAAAATGACTGTTACATGTTTTTTATATTTTCATGTTTTTCAAAAACCATTCCTGTTTACTCAAAGATGAAAGCACTTCAGATGAAATCAATTTGAACACCAAGTAAGTCTTTAGAAAATGAATTATTAATTTAATAAACTTGTAAATACTAATGTTGTACCTTCGCTTTAAATGACTGATAAGAACATTAATTTAGCACTTGTTCACTTATCACGCCGACAAAAACGTCAGTCGAGGTAGCCTGTACTTCTTTTTATTTTCAATGTACAGACCGATAACAATCCGTATACGTTTTGCCTGTGGGGAAAATCTAACACACGTTTGGCATTACAAAAAACGTTTCCGCTTCAGTAAGCATTCGAATGCTTGTAGTACCAGCCAAAAACATATAATACGTCTACACACAGAAACAAATTATATGGATGCATATACATAATAATATGAGGTCACTTATTTTGTATTTACCCTGGTCTTTGATTTGCTTGTGTAAATATGTTTTAATTTTTTTCCTTGAATATCAAAGACCGAATGTAGTTTTGATGAAGGTCATCATATGCAGAAATCAACCTGGAAAACCACTAACTTCAATATGGTAAATTTTAAGGTCAATTTAGTAAATTTCAAGGTCCGTGTGGTCCACACGTTTCTTGGAGCGTGGTGCTGAAGCTAACAGACTATTTCACACACCACACACGTTAAATATCTCATCCGTGTTCAATTTCGTGTAAAATAGCAAAAAACACGGGCCATATATCTTTAATTCTTTCCCAAACCGTACATTGTATTTTAGCTACTGGGTGTTGCCTACATTATACTGGGACAACTCCGACGAAGCAATGGTGTGAATATTGCCTACCGGTACATCATACCATATGTTCACAATCCAATAATATTATCAAACGCGTTCAAAAGAACGACATTGTCAGAGTTATTGATGGGCACCGAGTTATGCGCATATTTACAAACAGCACACACATTTGGCCACCACTGAGCAACAAATCCAGTGGCGTAACTAGGGTGCAATTTTCAGGGGGGGCACTATGGGGTGCATTGGGGCATGTCAAAAAGAGGAAATAATACATGATCCACTCTTATGAATGTCAGAGTCTGATAAAGAAAGACCCTTTTGTTATTTTTATTTTTATTTTATAAAAAGGGGAAATACGCCACAGCCAAATATTTGACCCCATTTCAAAAAATGGTGCGCTGCCCTCCCTTTTAACCCTCTAAAATGGTTTTAAAAACTGAACCGAAGGCTCACCGAGACTTTAATTAATTGCAAGAAATTAAAAAACTGTTTACAAACAGCGTTTGATTCATGCCCTTTTAGGTAATGTTTGATTGTAGATACAAATGTTAGTTTCTCTTCTCACCCAACTTGGAATGGCATAGCCCATGCAGACCCAACATAATAATCCCTGTCTGCATTCCACAATTGGTCATACGAACAACATGGCAGTTTCCTGACAAGCTGTGTGATCACAATTGCAGTATCTATATCTCCCAACTTGGAAGAGCACAATGTATGCACATACATGTACAGGTACATGTACACTGCACAGTCGATACGAACTTGGACTGAATTTCGTAATTGTTAGACGGCCGCGCCAGTCAGGAATGGGCCCAGTGAATTCTGGTACTTGTGCCCTTGTAGCAAAACAGACAACACTGAACCGTTCCGGACCATTATGCCCGCTTGGTTTATTATGTCAGCAGGTTTTGGCCCATTATGTCCACAGACCTATTATGTCCGGTACATTGTGTCCGCAAACCCCTGTTCCCTAGGACAATTTTGTGATTGGGGTCACAGAACAAAATGGGGTAAATATTATTTTGTTATTGTGATTGAATTATAAATGCGATGTATGTTTAGTAGTCAGAAGACAGAAATGTATTGTAGTTTTGTTTTATTATGCACATCGAAATCAAGTGTCAATAACACAATTTTTTTTATAGAGTTCCTCCCTCCCTCCCTCCCATCCATCCATCCTCCCTCCCATCCAACCATCCTCCCATCCATCCATCCTCCCATCCATTCATCCATCCATCCATCCTCCCATCCATCCATCCATCCATCCTCCCATCCATCCATCCATCCATCCATCCATCCATCCTCCCATCCATCCATCCATCCATCCATCCATCCATCCATCCATCCATGCCTCAGGCGTGATAAATGATCTTATACCAAGGACAGTGCAAATACAACCAGTGTTACAAATCAACCAAATATTTAACAGAACCTAGATAAATAATTGGGTACCATATTTATGTTCTGCAATATAATTTTAGTGATCAGAAAGGCATTGTAGATTTGTTTCTCTTATGCACAAACAAGTAATGCATCAACAAGAAAATAATTAATGCAAATTAAAAATAAACAAAAACATAAATCTACAAAATTATTTCTTTTTGAGAACCACTTCAGCCAAAAAGGTCTTGCCGTCTTGCATGACAGGTTGCTTTCAAATTGCTCATTCTAAACAAAGAATTCATTAACCATAGTGGATTATATATAATTAATGACATTATATGCTTTCAAATGGGTTACTGAATATCATAATATACTGAACAGCAAAAGAAACGCAAGTCCGAGGACAGCAAGTCCGAGGTCTTGTCAAGTTTTCAAACAGAAGACAAACCATTTTGATTCTAATCACACATTTATTATTATTATTATTATTATTATTATTATTATTATTATTATTATTATTATTATTATTATTATTATTATTATTATTATTATTATTATTATTATTATTATTATTATTATTATTATTATTATTATTATTATTATTATTATTATTATTATTATTATTATTATTATTATTATTATTATTATTATTATTATTATTATTATTATTATTATTATTATTATTATTATTATTATTATTATTATTATTATTATTATTATTATTATTATTATTATGGTTTATTTAAAAATCTGCTCATTGCAGCCTGCCGGCTGAATTACGACACAGTTTACATTAAAAATATAAAGAATACATACAAATTAAAATTAAGTAAACAGTATGAACCAGATGAAAAATGAATCTACAAAAGAAATCAGTCAGGTACATACAAGGTACATAAAATATTGCACAGCAAAAAGCACACTCATCCAGGAGACATAAATAACCACATTAAAAATTCTAAAACAATTGTTTACATGATCATGAAATTGATAATGGCAATTAAGAATTATTCCCTCAAGAGTGTTTTGTTTTTACGACGATCTCTCAAATAGTCAAATCTCTCAAATAGTCAATGACGGAAGATATTGGATCTACAGGATCTCTCAACCAATTCCACATTCTGATCCAATGGTCAAATTAGTACCTATTAGGCTAACTTACTGGACTAAGTAAAAGAAACAAACGGACAATATGCCTAAATATTTAAACTAACCAAATTTCCCCCCCTTTTTGCAAATATTATTCGCTTATTTTTATTTGTTGTTACCCCATGAAAAATTCCGGGGGATGATCCTATGGACCATCCCCGGGCCAAAAAGTAGGGGTATATATCTCCCTGGATTCACGCCCGTGCATGTTGTTACGGTCACAGTTTGTGCCCCTTAAGTTACTTCCAGCTCATGTTCACTGAGCCGTTAATTGCTTGTTTCTTAACTTTCTCTACACTGTAAAATATTACCCATAAAATTTACGGTCGAAAGTCGTGCAGCGAGTTGCCACCTTTCTACCGTATTTTTTACGTGTGGACCGTATTGTATTTTACGTTAAACCATTATTTTTACGGTGAAAAGTATGTTAATACTAGGCGTAACGTATTTTGGTAACCGTAATTTGTAATGCTTTTTACCGTTTTTATACAGTTACTACACTGTAAAAGATTTCCTGGCACCCTAGCTGCTAGGTAAAGCACCGTAAATTTTACGGTGGAAGTTTTGCAAATTGTACTGTACATTTAACGGGATTTTTGTATGGATGGAACGCTGCATCTGCTATGGGATGGATCTACAGATATTGGAATTAATCAATGGAACTGTTTATTGTACACAATGTCTTTCACTTACCTATATACACGTACACGTAGGCTGGTTATTTTTTCAACCACTCCTGGTTCTCTCCAGTTACTAATGTACAGAACATGTATCCTTTATATATACTGTCTTTTCGAAACTCTTTTTAGTCATGGTGGCATGCAATTATAATCTATATTTCAATATTTTAAATTTTGAATGTACTTTTTTACATAAACATAGAAAAGAACATCAAAATCTTACCTTTTTAATCATAAAATTAACAATAATTTTTTTGAAAATGGCCTTAAATCACCCATTTTTACATATTTAAACATTGGAAATGATTCGAGCGCAAAGCTATGTCAAAGTAAGGTCAGATCATTTACATATTGGATATATCCCAGAGTGCAATGGGAGCTGCCATAATACGGGTTTCGGCCGTAAAACAATGAGAAAGGGATGATTACGGTAATTCACCGTAAAATTTACAAACTTTTCGGCGTAAAATTACGGTAATTTTTTACAGTGTAGCAATGTCTTGGTAACGGTTCACATCTATAGGCTTAGTTCTTATTGTTAGCAAGTGGTCCCGCTTTCATGAATACTGATGTGGGTACAAAATGGCAACGTCCACTCACGCCGAGGCCTCCTTCAGCTCGGGTTACCTTGGGACGGGAGACTGACCAGTGCTTCCACGGGGGCTGGCGCTGTTACTTACCTCACTGGACGATCCTTGTGCGTGGTTGATGTGCCTATAGTCTACCTACTGTGATGTACTTACACGCCATTCGTTGTGGGGTACCAAACACAATGGAACAATGGTACCCCACAGAGAATCTATAGAAATTCTGGTACCCCACAGGAGAATTCTATAGAAAAGGGATAATAGAACGAACAAAGGAATACCCCACTTGTCAGCATATGTGAGAGTGTGTGTTCCCACAGAGGGTTACCCACTCCGTTCAACAAGGTCCCTGGTGGTAAGCGCTAGAGCCCCCCGTTCCCGAGCCCTTGAGTTGACCGAGCAAGCTGGCATTCCAATTTCTTTATGGTAATGATTTAACATTCGGCAGAATACTTATTTGTTGATTTATTTGTGCTGAAAACTATTCCATGTCTTGATTAAATATTTCCTAAATTAATGTCATTCACGCACAGTTACCTGTTGGGATTGGTATAAATAAATTCATGTAATTATTGTTATATTATATATAATGATTTAATGTCTCAACCTGTGTCCTTTGTCATCAGTTGCTGGTTTTCCTTTTGTCTGCCGTGCGCACTGGCTTTGGTGGCTATTCGCCGGATCAGTTGGTCAGTTGACAATTGAGGAGCTTTGTAAGTTCGCTGACTGTCCATCATGTCCATAGTAAGTTCCTCATGCTTTTATCCTGCGTTATTAGTGGACAGTGATGCGCAATACATTTTCTATCCTGCAGCCTCATAGTATCGGGACCAATTTTTTCTCAAAATTCTGAATGGGGGCACCCGGGGGCACAGACCTCGGCTGGGGGGGGGCGGGGAAACGTGACCCCCACCCGTAGTTATACCACTGAACAAATCCGATTAGTAACACATTCTGACAAGACCAATATGTGTATGTGTCCTAAGTGGATTGGTTGCTTTACACAGACCGCCACTTTGAATCCCCCAACACAATCAGTCAACAGTCAACGCTGACTCGACTGTCCATCATGTCCATAGAACAATGGCTTCCTGATTATACCTGCATAATGTACACAATTATGTCATTATATGTGTAGCGTAACGCTGTCGTTTTAAACCGTTGCCGAGTGAATAATCTGAGAACAATGGGAATTAATTAGTAAATGTTTAAATATAGCCTTTTAGGGGTACAAAGATGGCTGGAAGACTAGCTTCAATCATTCAGCGTCCATGGTCAATCCAGATAGTTTAGAGGCGTGGGCTATATGTGTTTAAGTATATATTTTGATAAGACTCCAACTACTGTACATCTGCTCCTGTTTTTTACCTCTTCTATCATCATTTGTTATTTTTACCTTGCTGTTTTATTAAATGTATGTTTGATTTTTGGTATGTTTTGACCGAATATAGAATAAGAATAAGATAAGTGAACAAGACACGTGCTTGTCACTTGTCAGATATAATGGCGTCGTGCGGGGCGCTTGTTTTCCGTGAGCGCAGCACGCCCTCGGCCGCTCAGCCAAATAATCCGATTGATGAATAAGGACGTTTGAATGGCAGGTGTAGATTGGCCAAATGCTTGTATAAAGTGAGAGCGCCGCAAGCATGCAGAATAACTTCACAGTATATCAGGTAGCAAATTATCAATATAGGCCATGCTGTAGGCCTAATGGCTTAACGAGGACATCCCCAAAGACTCAATCCCTCAAAAGAGAATTATTATTCAAAAACATTAAGTTAATTAAAATATTTCAACAAAACTAAAACAAACTGATAATTTGTTTGATTTTGTTCAAATAAAAAAAACTGTTAAAGCCATATGTACAATATTGTTAATCTCAAAAAACATAAATGATGACAGTTTTACCTAAAACTTACTTGGTGTAAACTTAATGATGGTTTTAAATTAATTCAGGTGCTATTCTAGGAAAATATATACATAATTTCCAATTTGAATTTAGACGTCAGAATAAATACGAACAATTTGAAATCACGTTCACTCTTTTTCTCGTTCACGACACAGTAAGCTGAAAATATGCGAAACTTCACATTATAGGCATTATCTTGGTTATGATAATATAAAGTATGGATGCGTTTACAGACATTCTATCAAAAGTTTATACCTTTCGAATGTGAGATCAAGATTAATTTATAAACTCACCGATTCCTGGTAAGAAAATATTGAGAATAAGACAGGTAACAGCTGCAGCAATGTGCAGGGAAGGGATGGCCGCGCGGCAAGCATTTGGCTGTTTCTCTTGCACCACCACAGTAGTCACCGTGCCTTGCTGCTGTGGCTGCTGAACTATCGTTGTTGCCATGATTTATCCAAGTCTAAACCAGTTGCGTTAACAGCACTTCTTTATTTCTCAGGTTTTCACGTATATTATTCCAGATTTGCCCGTCGATTAGTCCAGATTTGCGTCCACCTGTAAGTGTCGTCAAATACTATCACTTCTGTAGGGTACTCGCTGACAACGTGTGCATTATAATGCATATAGCTGCTCGATCTAACACACCTTAAACGTGTGTGCATTTTATTTTTAGTCCGCAGTGAGCGCTGTTGTTATGCCCCCACGGCGTTACCAAAACAAAAACTACATGTAAAACGTACATTGGCTGAAGAATAGGACGCGGGTTACGGCATGGTTACTGCTGGCTAGTGTTTGCATGCAGTTCTGCAGACGTTACCAAAAAAAAAAAAAAACATAATTGTCTGAAGTGTGTGTCACGGTGGGCTAGCTGCGTTTGAACGAAGTTCAGCAGATGTTAATTTGGTCCCTTGGAAAGTCTTTTAAAGCTGAGGGAAGGCACAACATTGTAAATGTTGGCAAACTGCTTCAAGTTCTATGAGTATGCGTACTCTCTTTGAAGCATAATAGATATATAGACATTTAGATAGATAGATAGACAATTATATATATATATATATATAAATATATATATATATAAATATATATATATATAAATATATATATATATATATATATATACATATATATATATATATATATATATATAAGTTTCAACTTGTTATATTATATATATATATATATATATATATATATATAAATATATATATATATATATATATATATATATAATATAACAAGTTGAAACTTTCACAGGTTGGTTGTATATATATGTATGTATATATATGTATGTATATATATATACAGGGTGTCCCCATAAAAAGTATACCGAGATCAAAATTACTGTAATGGCAAAACTACTTTATATATGGGAAAGAGAAATATATCTCTAGAAAGGGCAGAATGTCCTCTTTGCAATGGTATACAGCTTGTGATGTTATTGACACAGATGAGTGAACAAACTAGACAGATGTTAAGGGTACTGAAAGCAGGACTGTGACAAGTTTGCATATTTGAATAACATAGCTCAACCATGCAAGTGTGCAGAATACCAAATGCCTTTGTTTTTTCAACACATTCTTGAAAACAAGGAATGTACCTAAAACAATGTAATCTGCTTTGTGTTCGCTACTTACCTCAAAAGTTTAATGTGCAGGTTTTTTAAAATGCTTTTTGGACCTTTGTTATTCAAATATGCAAACTTGTCACAGTCCTGCTTTCAGTACCCTTAACATCTGTCTAATTTGTTCACTCATCTGTGTCAATAACATCACAAGCTGTATACCATTGCAAAGAGGACATTCTGCCCTTTCTAGAGATATATTTCTCTTTCCCATATATAAAGTAGTTTTGCCATTACAGTAATTTTTATCTCGGTATACTTTTTATGGGGACACCCTGTATAATGAGCACACAATAGTTAGGCCAATTGCAAAGTTGCATTCTGTGCATGTGTTGGGGACATTCCTCATTTCGATAGAGCGGGTCACATAATTAGGTGGAATTTATTTTAGCCTATAACTAGAATAAGCCAAAAGAGTGACATTGAACTGCGTGCCATGCATAAGCACATCTGGCATTCTTACATCAGCCACCAAGCCCATTACACAAGCAAGCAAGCAATCAAACAATTAAACCAACTAAACACAAGATAGCAAGCAAACAACCAGTGAACAAACATGCAGACAAACAACACTAAAAAGTATTCAACTCCTTGGTATTACTAGTAAACCAGGGGAGAATTTCATCGAGAAAAAGAGCTGCTGGACAAATATATGCATTAACATTACACTGATTGTCAACCCACACAGATACCAGCATTAGAACCACGTATGTAAAGAATACCAGGGTGTGCTTACGCGCGCATGGCATGCAGTTTTTATCGTAAGTTCAAGGTCACTCGTTTGGTTTATTCGAGTTACAGGCTTATGCTTAGAATGACATGAACTAGAACGAAGGTATGGACGTGCTGCTGCCGAATTATGTAAATAAAATCATTTTGAGCCTCCGTTTCGTGCTGTTATCATAACATGTTATTGGTTATTGGTTATTGGTGTATGAATATTTCATTAACTTGTTGAATGATGCTTTTGACATATTTCTCGCCTGATATGAGATCTGGTACAGAGTTATTTGTGTTGACAAAACCTGAAGAAATGACAAGTTATATGTGGATACATTTTAGAACTAGCGAATCATACGTTTCAATGTGCAATTATATACCCACATCGGGCAATTTGGAGCAACACGTAATACTAATAGGAGGCATTACATAGGGCTGTTTGCATTGGTTGGTCCAGAGAGGGGGAATGCTCGCTTTGTTATCGCCGTGCGTGTACACATTTATTATCTCGTTTTTGTTGTGACCCCTCCTTTCTAGCAGTGTGAACCAGCCCTTTTGGACCCACAGCATTTCTGTAAATTTAAAAGCATGATTTAACCATCTTCGATTAAATGTCTGTATCAAATGTTATGGGAATATGTTAAAGTCTCAGCTCAGTGTAAAGGAACTTCTGGAACAATTTCTCACATTGATCAGCATATATATACAGGGCAGTAAATTTCTCAAAATAGTCATGTTCCCTTATCCACAAAGTGTGTGACCTCGGAAGTCTGATTTTTTTTTAGGCTTCACGCGAGTCATTATGTCAGAATTATTTCTCACATTGTCTGACGGTTGCTTGTGTTTTATAGTTTTATTTGTATCTTATTTTCAGCTGTATAATTGGGAATTTGTTGTGTTGTTCCATGCACTTGTAATTGTGTGAATCAAGATAGGCTATTATTATTCGATAACCCACCCTCACATCAAGTAATTAGCTCTTTGATCAATCATTCGTTCATGGTGTCTTGGTTAATAACAAATGGTGTACCCTGCCTCTCATTTGGCGGCCCGCTGGGATCAATAATAACACTGAGTAATAGTCAACGGGTACACAACCTAATGATGAAAAGGTCATACGAACCTTGAAAAATAAGTTTGTATACCGTCAGTGAGACAGCGCTTGGTAAGAGACTGTTCCGGATCGGGCCATTATGCTAGGGACGAATCCAGGGTCGTGGGGGGGGGGGGGGTTTGGAACTTAGTGGTAAATTTTGAATGTTTGTACATGGCTGATTTAAAAAAATGGGTGCGTACCACTGATCTCTATTATACCGAAAGTACAACAGAGATCAGTGATGCAAATACGCCCTTTCACCCGTGGATCTGCCACTCGGTGCCCTATGACTGCCCATCCTTTGTATTCACTTACAAGTATTGGTGGTCACGCCACCCGTGCCGCCATTTGCAAATTAAAGCGCAGTTGACCAAGGTGTTTCTCTTTCATTTAGGAAAGATACAACAATGTGGATGATGTTGTTAAAACTATACATGGCATCGGTTAAAAATGAACATGGAATTAATATATAAAGAGTACTGTTTCCTAATTTCGAAATGAAATTTGTTGTTTCACTTTTCAACACCTAAACATTATTTTAGGAAAGATGAGTACCATCAGCTTTACATCAAGTAAGTTTTATATTAACATTCGACAATCTAAGGGGAAAAAAGTTCTATATTATCTGTAATCGTGTATCGCCTGTGTTTTTAACGGCAATTTCCAGAATGAAACTTTGTTTTCATTGGAACGTCTATCAAAAACGAAATAGTAACATCGCCCTTGAACCAAAATTCATTCGGGCCCAGAGCCGGCTTGGTGTTGCAATGGCCTGTCAAATTTCGCCTATCCAGTAGTTTGAATGATTTATATATAAATACATGTTGTATATCTCGATAGGTTTTCCAGTCAATTGAATTCGATCTTGGGAACTAAATTATTCAAGCCCCGGTACACCTTCGGTCAACTGTATGTTATGCTTTTAGTATATAAGTTATTTAATTACTGAGAATCTCACACTTGCCAATAGAGGGCGGCTTTTTCCCCATGTCGTGCACCGCAATGCTCTCCATGCCTATGGCGAATGTCCGAATTTTAACTTGTTTTAAAATTACTCCTTTAAGTCAGTCAACTCAGCAATTTCTCAAGATGTTTGATATCAGAACCACAATCTCACTACACTTAGCGATAGTTGAGATTTAACCCGATAGATGCTACCGCAAACCGAACCGACAATCGAATGTAATAGAAATCCATTTTGGTTCGGGGCAGTATTGTGGACTAGGTTTCAAATTGCACTCGAGTCTCGAATCGCCTTATGCGACTTACAACTTGACTTTGACCTGGGCTCAATGACTTAAGGCTTGAATTGACTCGCTTGAGATTTGATCATTTTCTGCCTTGGTTGTTGATAATGAGCCTTTTTTTTTTTTTTTTTTTTTTTTTTTTAATATTACAGTTTTTTGTCAACAGTTATTTCTACAATAGATGGAGAGAATGATCACGCGAATAGACTCAATTCCCAGTCAAACTGTAAATTATTTAACAGATTTCTAAGGAAGATTGATACCGTCAAGAGCTTTACACCAAGTAAATTTTACATAAATATTTGACTGTTTATAAATTTTATTTTGTGTGTCGTCTTAGTCAAACCATGGAGGAAGAAAACAATTGATTTATTTTGTTTGGTAAAGTTTTTCACAGACACTCGGAGAGCACAGAGTATGCCGTGCTATATACACACGTCGGTGTTGGGCAAAATTAAATCAATTGTTTATCACCCGACGCAAGAATTTCATCAAACTATAAATATCGCGACACCCGCTGCTATATAGGATTCTAGCCAGCCAATCGACATCGGGCAATCTCAGTGGTCGATAGGTTAAGACGTCTGCACTCTTAAACAGGAGGTCGTGGGTTCGAATCCCGCCTGAGTCCCCTGTGAAGTTTTTTCACAGACACTCTGAAAGCACTGAGCATACAGTGCTATACACACATCGTTGTAGGACAAAATTAAACCGACTTTGTGTAACGTCGGTGATATTATCAAACATCTATACCTGTATCATTTTGATATAAAAGTTAAAATGATTTCCCAATTGAATTTAGTGTCATCTTCAGATGAAAATGTCACGTTCGAATGAATGCGGTAAATCTGAATGCTAATTGTTCACTGTTATTCTAGTGAATGCCAATGACAGGCAATGCATCTTAAATGAAGGCCTACATGCCTATGTCTTGATTCATAGAGAGTATAGTACATTACTCATAAAAGCAGTTTTCCAACATTACTTATCATCGATGTACCTTTTAAGCACTGGTTGCCCCATAAATATTACAAATTACCCCCTGGTTATGGGCTTGGATCAATTAAGGTTAACGACTAATGGTTTTGCGCAGGGCAAATTGAAAGCAGCTTGAGGCGTACAATTATGGGACTTCGTCGGAGGTTTTCTAGAGCATACAAGACATGGAAATACATAATTATTCAGGCGGGAGGGTGGGGGGGGGGCACGTTTTTCTGGTAAATGTACCCTAACAAAAAATTATGGAATTATAATCATCAAAATTACCTTAATATACCAACGGACGCATTTATCTTGATCGATCAGTGTTATAAGATATAGGGGCATGCCAAAATATGCATAGAGTAACCCAAAGCGGGAAAGAATTTAACATCACAAGGGATAAAGTGTTTTTTCACCGACAGATGTCAAGGGGGAAAAGCATTTTAGTTTTCCCCAAAGTAAATTCAGGAGGGGGTGACTTACATTTAGTTACCACCTACAATCACAAGGGCCTTGTTATTGCATGCACCAAAAATAACAATAATAATAAAAGGGATAAAACCACAAATCCCCCAAAATCACAAAAGTAAGTCTGGAGTTTCCCCCAAAAATACCACAAAATGTCATTCTGTCAGGAGTTGGATTCGAACCGGGCGTCCCAACTCTGGAATGTCCGCGATCGAACAAACCAGCTGACCAAACAGCTAGGTTACCGGTCCGTGTTGGTATTTGGAGAAGCAATTTAAACTACTTAAATAATTGTCGTTGCGCAACAGCAACAGTGGGATTCGAAAGGGGTTCTCGTGGTCTGGAATCTTCAGATTACGCTGCTGATTAGGCTATCAGTCACGCAAATGAGCTATTTCAAGGAGTAAAGACAATTAACAAAAAATGATTGCTCTATGCATTTTTTGTTTTCTCCAATTTGGCCCAACAATTTACTTTTTTAATGCATGATTTTTGTCTGAGAGTTGAAATGTAGTTAAAACTTGAATTAAAATTTGTTTAAAGAAAAAAATCCCCTTGCCAAAGAAAGCTATAAGTCGGTGGTTTTTATTGCTTGCTTGATTGCTTGATTGCTTGATTGCTTGATTGCTTGATTGCTTGATTGCTTGATTGCTTGATTGCTTGATTGCTTGATTGCTTGATTGCTTGATTACTTGCTTGCTTGCTATGAAATGATATCCAAATGAAATGAAATGATGTGCTGGTTCGACTCCCAGCAGTCCCGATTTTATTTTTATTTATTTATAGTGCAAAATTTACAGCCAAATACCAACAGGATTGGTGGCGCATGCCATTAGTCTACTGGGATGTTCAGTATGCTTGCTTACCAGCTCTATCAAATGTAGTCCTCATGTCCAAAAAACATATTGACTCATGTTTTACAATAATGATTATTTTTACGAAAATACTTTGACTATGATACCTTTAAACGACATCTGAAACAAATATTGACGCTAAAATTGGCATAATGATTCCAAAAATCTTTCCACCTGATAAATAGTGACGTCAATATTTGAGATTTGGAGAACAAATGTTGATTTCTATGCCCAATATTGCCGTCACTTGAATAAATATTTTCGATCCAGGGAAAAACGAAAATTTGTACGCCAATTGTCATCACTTTTTGCGACAGTGTCTCTTTAAAGCCACTACATTTCACTATTTTCCCCTACATTTACCACAAATTTGTTCTATGCTTGCTAATTATATTCCATTTCACTGTGTTGCTTTAACTTTTATATTGTTCGTTTTAACGACACGCTATTTTTATTCTTTTTTCTTTTTCCTATAATAAACACATGCATAACTAAGAAATCTTCATAATTCAAGCTGTCGATATTACAAAGTCAAAAATTGTGTTATATTTATGTGACATCTCTGGAGTAGCACATTTTCATATACACCTACATTTTTGGATGAATTTTCATGAGCCATAAAAGTAGGCCTAACCCATATTTTAATATCATCACAAGAAAAATGCATCGTCATGTTCTTATAATTTGAAGTCATGTGAAGTTGTGGATAACAACTTTTATATTTAGATTGGTGAAATTCTTGCGTCGGGAGATAAACAATTGATTTAATTTTTGCCCTGTACCGACGTGTGTATAGCACTGTATGCTCAGTGCTTTCCGAGTGTCTGTGAAAAACTGTACAGGCGACTCGGGCGGGATTCGAACCCACGACCTCCTGCTTATTAGTGCAGACGTCTTAACCTCTCGACCACCGAGCTTGCCCGATGACAATTGGCCGGCTAGAATCCCATATAGCAGCGGGTTCCGCGATATATATAAATTGGCGAAATTCTTGCGTCGGGAGATTTGGAGAACAAATGTTCTGAGCTTACAGTGCTATACACACGTCGGTGTAGGGCAAAAATTAAATCAATTGTTTATCTCCAGACGCAAGAATTTCACCAATCTATATTTTGGAATCGGAATTTTGCCGTTCTTTTTAACTCCAAAGCAAAATACAAGAAAATAAAATGGGTTACCGAGAAAGAGGAAAATATAATTGCATTATTAAGAGGTAAGTAGACATTATTTAGAGGTTTATTGGCCTAGAATGTGCGTTTGTAAAGTAGGCCTATCGTAGACATAATTATTGCATGCACAATCCAATGGAGGTTCGTGACGGACGAAACTGTTGTACTGCATCTATTTCGTAAAAACTATATTGAATCTACTGTTTCCCTGTTTTTGCAGTGTACCTACATGATTTTAAGTTTGCATTTTAACTAAGGATAATAACTGAGCATGGATAGATGCTATATTGTCCAGAAAAAAAAGTTTAAAAACTGTGCCATGCAGTCAAAGTCAAAAGAGCATCGTTGGAAAATACTTCATTGTGTAACTCGCCTACATACATGTACAGTACATGTATGCAAATCCATGTAAATATATACATGTTCGTGTGTTGTTGTCTCTTCTGCAATTCGGCATATTCTTCGTGTCAGCGAAATATATCCCAAAATCAACCTAAAGAGATGCTTTTACTTGATTAGTCTGCTTGTAGTATAGCCACAAAATTGTCATAGGGGCACCTGTTTTTTCTGAGCTAGGTTACATTTGTTGTTTTGTTATTATTAAGTATAAAAAGTCTGTCCCTCTATGCTTTAAAGAAAGGTCAGGTCTTATAACATAAAAAAAGATGAAGAGCCTGCATAAAAAAAAGAAAACTAATAAATGAAGAAACAGCTGCAGAGGGATGAGTTAATATGAGTTTTTGGAAAATAAACATGCAGGTGTGTTGGTGGACAACATGTGTACACCAAAATTCAGGATGGAAAATGCAAATGGGTTGGGGTGATGAAGGTTGTTTTTGCAATTATAGAGGGCATTCTCTTACTGGAGTAATACATGTTGGCCTTTCCCCATTCAGAATTTATTTTTTCACAGAATCATTTGAACATTTCTTTATATTTTATAATTTAGCTCTCCAGTATGCTGAGTAATTGGAATTAGATGCAATGGCTGGCATCAGTGAGAATCAGTTCAACAGCCTAGAAAGCATCTAAAACACAAGCCCCAAGGTAACCAATAAATCTGTGGTACAATTATTGTAAATGTGTGTGTGTGTGTGTGTGTGTGTGTGGATGACTGCATTCCTCCTGACTGCCCTATGATCCACTCACATGACCCCACCAACCTACATTGAAGATTGTGATTTTTATTTTCAAAAAGCAATTCTTTTAAAACTTTATCCACAATGTTGTATTCTTTCCCAGTGAAAACAGGTCAACTCGTATGCGTGCCAACTCGTACTTTTACCAACTCATACTAATTTTGGTCAACTCGACCCGTAAAAATATTTATTACTGAATATTTACTGGCATGTGTATGGGTTGACATCCAGTGGAATACGAGTTGGTAGAAGTACAAGTTAATTTAGCTACACTATAGTGTCTGTAGTTCCTCATAATACTAGTAGTGCTTATGTCTTGTGTGGTGATGGCTGCATTGCAGTTTACTTGATACTAGCACTTAATTTTCTCACTAAAGTAGACCAGAAACAAATATCATCACCTTTATTGAGATAATGAAACAGTCACATCATGGAGGAAGGAAGACGTCACATGTAACTTTCTATTCCATTGTAAAACCTAACTTAAAGGCATTGTTCTGAAGGGATCATTTTTCTAAAGTTGCATAATTTTTCTGAAGTTACATCAATCCATCATCCTGATAATAACATATGAGGGCATTCTAAGTTATGTGTGTTTTGTTAGCATGACCCATTATTCTTCGTCCCTCTTTTGAAAACATTTAATATTGTTTTTACATGATTCGTTTATATTTCAGATCAACGGTATCCATTTGTGCTACTGCTACAAGCTGTGTAACTTTGTGATCCAATGGCCAGCATTTGAAGTTTATCCATTCATCAAAGGAGTTAATGTATGATTCAAATTATTTTATATGTCCTTGTCCTATCTGTGGCAGTCTTTACCCTCAAGGGAATTGTTTTTCCAGGACCTCAAGACACATCTAGGTCTTTCTAGGAATTTCTTTAACATGTTAGAACAAAAATTGTACTGAGGAATTCTTATTATTTTTTTGACTGGACCCAAACATCCTCACAAATGTAGTTATTAAGCAATATCTGTTGGTGATCTAGTAAAATGTATATTGCCGACAGTGAATCCCTGGCAGTTGGGCCATATAAACATAGTAAACATACCCCCAAATCTTCATTGCATGGGTGTGTCAGCCTTGGAATACCTTTTGCCAGATCACCCAATTAAAGTTCCTATTTATTTGTATGCTCGCATTGGGATAGTACTGACCATCAATCCCATAAACAATTGGACAGACAGTATCGTCACGATCAGAGCAGACTTTCTACAAACAGGGCATGGAATTGATGTCCTAGTTTAAGACGAACATAGTGACTGAAAATTACTGGCTCATTTATGCAGCAGCAACGCGAATATGACCTTATCATGTGAGTATTATTTTCTGTCACTGAGTTAAACTAGAACTTGAACTCTGATTCCATGCCCTGTTGATCGTGAAGATATTGCCACCTTTAAACAATAACTTTAAAATGACTATTTATGAAAATGTATTTTCAACAGTTAATGACAAATAAATACATATACATGTAACAATCAGAAGATCATTTCAGTATTGTTTGTTTCTATTTTACAGTTATCCTTCAAATTACATTGTGTTGTCTCTTCCCTATAAGTATTGTTTTA
This sequence comes from Zoroaster sp. YZ-2022, assembly GCA_029582265.1. Lineage (NCBI taxonomy): Eukaryota > Metazoa > Echinodermata > Asteroidea > Forcipulatida > Zoroasteridae > Zoroaster > Zoroaster sp. YZ-2022. The sequence continues at coordinate 4,087,145 of CM055821.1, read as the reverse complement.
AAAAACTGAACCAAACGTTTAAATATTATAACACTTGATCAAATTTGTCATTGTATTGTACAAGACCTGCACACACCTCACCTCGGGGGAAAAAATGTGTAATGATCAAGCTGTGATGATACATTATTTTATTTCTTTTTTTTTTAGTTTATGGGCAATCTATTTCAGGGTAGCAGTTTGCCAATGCTCCCTTGACAAAAGGTTTTCAGGCACTGAGTTTATTTAAATACAAAATCAATTAAATTTGACGTATGTATTTTAACTGATGTATTTTATTTCTTTTCTTTTTATTATTTTATCAACTTAATTAAATTTACTTTTGCAAATGGAATAATGTGTAAAATTTTTAAACGAAAAGCATCAATAAATTTCCCACAATGATTGTTTAATAAACAATGTGGCAAAAAAGAGTCTAGACAAACAAAATGGTTGGTAATTTTTTTCCAAAATTGTTGGGTGTTTACTTTTAAATATTGGTTTTGGTTAGCCAGTTAGCAAATTTCTAAATGGTCAGTGAATTTTGTTTCATTTTAATTTATGTAATAACCAAATAATATGTTTCATTATCATTAATAAATAAATAAATTAAAAAGATTAAGGCTTAAACATTTTCAGCATTATTCTGGTACAGATCTTTAAAACTTAACACATAGTTAGACCTTAACATGTAGTTGTATCCTAGGTTGTGAGGTCATGGTTAAGGCATCAGATATCGAATTACACTAAATCAAAGTTTAATATTTCAAAAAATCATATCTCATGAAGCACAAAAGATATTTTCACAATCTTTGCCTCATCTTAAAGACCGTGAACTATGCCACATTTCGTTCGCAGACATGACCCTAATCTGACCTCTCCTTTCTTTCGAAACCAGAAATGTTTAAGTGAAGAAATATTCTGAATCACTACTCTGTAAATATATATTTTTGCTATCTTCAGAAAAAATTAGAATTTTACCAAATTTGGCACAATTGACACCCATATTATGAGGAAAAATTGTGTATGACTTCACATGATTGAACCGGAACTTACGGTTGGAAGAATTTAAAATTATATTGGATGACTGAACCAGAAGTTAATGTATTCAGTATATCACATTATATGTTATTTTTATTATATATTATGAAAACTCATACCTCTTGAGGTAACTCTTGTCTTATTTATTTTTATTTTTATATTCTGACCACAAAACATCAAATTTAAAATAAAAACATAGTCTTCCAAGTCACACTTGTTAATTTCTAACGTATTGCTTAAATCTCACAACTTTTCCAAGTTCAACAGGCAATATCTCAGGAACTAAATGACCTATTAGAAAACAAAAAACACAATTGAATTCCTTACATTAATAGCTTGTAATTCTTGTGAAATGAGTTACCATAAATGCTTTGATGGTCAAATTAGTGGCACACGAAGTAACGATTTTAAAAGGTTATATCTCACAGCTTCAATTTGATGTATAATTTGACAAAGCTGGGGGAAAAAATAAAAATAGGGTGTTAAAGCTATATAATGTAAGCTTACCTGCTCAGTAAGTTGGAGAACAAATGGATGATGATGGACATATGTATACTTCAAATTATTCCATCATGAAAAATCAGGCCTCGTGTTGAGATTTGGAGGCAATGTGAATGGGAATTTTGACATGGTTCCTGTGTATGAAATATTCTTTGAAATATATACATATCAAAACTATGATCAATGACGTCATTACTACGTCACTACGGAAAATTAAAACAGGTCGAAAAAAATTATTTCTCTATCTCAAAAATTATAGATCAGAATTTTGTCAAATTTAGAATATAAACAATCTATGTCAATATGAAGACAACTGGAAAGTTTCATCTTAATCACGTGACCAAAACTTAATATATGAGAATAAAAAAGTAGTTTGCGATACAATTTTAAAGGTAATAAACAAATTAGGCGATGCTGTGTCCTTCGCCAATAATTCAAACTAAAGAGGGCGCTATGCACATTTAGCGGTTGGACATACGCTAAATGTGCATAGCGCCCTCTTTTAAACTAGCAGACAAAACCATTGTTGTGACATTCATTTAGGCTTTTACAGATCTCTGATATTGTAATCAAATTAATCACTGGCATTACTTATTTTAAATTGTGTAATTGCAATTTTGACAATCTCTGCTATTTTTTCCCCTTTCTCCTTCTCGATGAGACTTATCGAACAAAAAAAACAGTTCCAAAGTTCACAGAGCCTTCAAACTTGACAGATACTTATACCATAACATATAGTTGTCAATAAATTTATGACATAGTTTCAGGTAAAGTTTTGACGTCATGAGATAGCGAAACACACTAAAATGAAATTTTAATATTTCCAAAAATCATATCTCATGAACCACAAAAGATATTTTCACAATCTTTGCATCATCTTACAGATCTTGAATTATGTGGCATTTCGTACACAGACATGACCCCAATCAGACCTCTCTTTCCGGTCGAAACCGGATATGGTATATGCCTTCAGTGGACGAAATTACTACTGACATGTGACCTTTTTAAAAATGTGAAGGATGACGTCATCACCTGTCACAGTGCCATCTCGTGGCAGGTTTAGAAAAATAATAATCTCAAAAATCATAGGAAATTTGAATATGACTTCTGCGAATAAAGTGATAGTGACATCTTATATTCTCAAAAAATGTTTGATAACATCATCAAAGTTCAGAGCGCCCCCTAGTGGCATTTTTAAAAAAGGGATTATTTTCCAATCTCAGAAATTGAACCAAAGCAAATACTAACGTTATTTTTTCATGATCATGAGGAAGTTTCATTGTGTCATATATATGACTTTCAAATCACCTGTTCTGACCTTTACTTCCGGTCCAAACAGGAAGTCCAAAGTCAACACATTCTAATGCAAAATTGATATATTTTTGAATATGAAATTGATATTGTTATAATAAAAGATGATACACCTTTGCAAAATATGATATTGACATCATCGTTGATAATTTGATTGAACCGGAAGTGGACTCGAACACCGTGTGTTTGTTCCAACAAACACTTAAGCTCTAGTTAAATTTACTTTTGCAAATGGAATAATGTGTACAATTTTTAAACGAAAAGCATCAATACATTTCCCACAATGATTGTTTAATAAACAGTGTGGCAAAAAAGAGTCTAGAAAAACAAAATTGTTGGGTGTTTACTTTTAAATATTGGTTTTGGTTAGCCAGTTAGCAAATGTCTAAATGGTCAGTGAATTTTGTTTCATTTTAATTTATGTAATAACCAAATAATATGTTTCATTATCATTAATAAATAAATTAATTAATTAAAAAGATTAAGGCCTAGTACAGAACCTTAAAACTTAAAACATAGTTAGACCTTAACATGTAGTTGTATCCTAGGTAGTAACGTCATGGTTAAGGCATCAGATATCGAATTGCACTAAATCAAAATTTAATATTTCAAAAAATCATATCTCATGAACCACAAAAGATATTTTCACAATCTTTGCCTCATCTTAAAGACCTTGAACTATGCCACATTTCGTTCACAGACATGACCCTAATCTGACCTCTCCTTTCTTTCGAAACAAGAAATGTTTAAGTGAAGAAATATTCTGAATCACTATTCTGTAAATGTATACTTTTTGCTATCTTGAGAAAAAATTTGACATAATTTTACCAAATTTGGCATAATTGACATCCATATTTTGAGGAAAAACTTTGTGAAGTATGAATGACTTCACATGATTGAACCGGAACTTACGGTTGGAAGAATTTAAAATTATATTGGATGACTGAACCAGAAGTTAATGTATTCAGTATAGCACATAATATGTTATTTTTATTATATATTATGAAAACTCATACCTCCTGAGGTAACTCTTGTCTTTTATTTATTTTTATTTTTATATTCTATGACCACAAAAACATCAAATTTAAAATAACAAATATAGTGTTCCAAGTCACACTTGTTAATTTCTAATTTATTGCTTAAATCTCACAACTTTTCCAAGTTCAACAGCCAATATCTCATCTCAAGAACTAAATGACCTATTAGAAAACAAAAAAACACAATTGAATTCCTTACATTAATACTAGCTTGTATTTCCTGTGAAATGAGTTACCATAAATGCTTTCATGGTCAAATGAGTAAGGGATTTACATGACCTCAACATTTTTTTTCACGAACATCTGTGATTTTATTGTTCTGTGCCATCAACAAGCTATTGTCAGTGGAAACCAAAATATATGAATGCTTTGCATTTGCAATTTTTTAAAGAAATACTGAACCTCAAAATGGACACAGTCCATAGAAGAAGCGAATGAAGACTACTTAATTCGTTGGTGTTTATTTCGTCGGTTGTGGAAAATTATTGAGAAAATGAATCATTAATATCATGGTTATGAAAAGAAATCTTTTATTTGACAAAATGTTAACAGCATTTTTACACATTTCAAAGTTTTAAAGTACTTTGTGCAAAAATTTTAACCATCTTCCATTTTATTGGTCTTTCAAGAATATTGATTAAAAGTTTTGAGAGCTTCTCCAAATTATACCATTTTATTTAAAAAATCTAAAACAATATTTTTATTTTCAAGATTAAAAACAATTTTACAACCATCTGGAATAAGATGAAACATGATTCAACTGTTTGTCTTCTTGGGTACATTTTCTGTGCCCCATCAACTTTAACAGTTTGGGGGTGAGTCATTATACCAACATCAATTTTTTGATGACCACAATTCTGTGCGTCTCAAAAAACGGCGCTCAAGATGTCCACGCATATGATCACGCATTGAAATTTAGCATTTTACAAGAGAATCCTTTACTGAAACAAACTGAAACACCAAACTGCTAATTTCATTTGTAAGTTACTGTCCAGTTTATGATATATCCTTAGGTGCATCATTTAGGGTAAATTGAGGATATAATAAGTTAGGATTCTTCTATTTTCTGAAGGGGAGGATTTTTTTTACAAGGGAAATAAAGTCCGAAAACCATCATAAAAGTAAATTTTAAAGATAGTTTTCACTTTCTGTAACCCCAAAAATCGAATATGTACTTGTAACATAAAGAAATAATGAGCCTTCCTTTTATTTTTCCAATACATCAAATGATGATGAATTTCCTTTAATTGCAAACAGTCAACTGAAGCGGTGGTCTAATGGATTAGACGCTTGACATTCGTGCAGGCGATCCCAGTTCGAGTCCCGTCCGTGGTTTTTCTTTTATTGTGTAGCAATACAATTCAAACCCTTTATTTAAGTAGGTTTAATTTAACCTGTCTAATACCAACATGGTCCAGATGGCGCAGCACGTTGGCCGGACCACTGGAAGTGTCAATCGCGGGACTTCCAGAGCTGGGACGCACCGGTTCGAAGCCCTAGAACAGACCTAATTCAGGGACATGGCAGCTGCGGCAGCAGCAACGGTTTGGGGGCCGCCATGTCTCTCCCCTATTCGACAGTTGGTTACGGTGCGGGAAAGTAAAGGAGGGACCGGGGGTCTGCCGATTCCCCCAGAAGGGTGCTAAGGTGGTTATCACACTGGGTTCGCCTAGAAGATTCAACGCTCCCCAATGCCTGGTTGTTACCTCTGACTAACTTTCTGCTGAAATTAGTTTTGAAAAATATATATAATAATTTTTATTACTGTTATTTTGTTTTAAAATTGACTCACTCACAAACCATGTCACTTAACGTTTTGTCCCTTATTAACATACAGCTGTTTTATTGCATTCTCCACAAATATTGACAAACTACAACACGGCTTACCCCTTGTGATTTTGATGAAATAATCTTTTTTTAAATCTTACTCATTGTGCTTTTGATGATTTTGTTAATGGAAAAACATGTCGTGCTTTATTATCTACTGCCACTGAATAGATTGGGAGACGGGGGACTTCTCAAAATTATCTTCACTACCGCTTAGTGAGATGATTTGGCTTATTACGCGTTGGGATCTTACTACTTTTAGGAAAAAATACAAGGCTAACTCGTTCTGATTTTGAAGACAAAAAGGCTTATTCTGTGTGATTTAAAATTTAAAAAATATATAAACATAGAAGGCTTACTTAATGTGAATTTTTAAGAATGTTGGTTTTAAGAAGTATTTTTAAACTACAAGGCTTAACACCGTTTGATTTTGACTTTAGGGATAAACTAAAAGGATAGCTCCTTGTGATGTTGAAGAGAGAGGGAGAAAAAACTAAAAGACATACCTTGTATATATATATATTTTTGTTTTTATCAAAATCACAAGAGGTAATGTATTTATATAATTTTGTTTTTCTCAAAATTGTAATTTTGATAAAACAAAAATATATCAATACAAGGCTTCCTCTTTGTGATTTTGATAAAAACAAAAATATATCATTACAAGGCTTACCCCCCTTGTGACTTTGATGACAACAAAAATATATAAATACAAGGCTTACCCCTTGTGATTTTGATAAAACCAAAAATATATAAATACAAGGCTTACCCCTTGTGATTTTGAGAAAAAAACTAAAATATATAAATACAAGGCTTACCCCTTATGATTTTAAGAAAAAACTAAAATATATAAATACAAGGCTTACCCCTTGTGATTTTGAGAAAAAACTCAAATATATAAATACAAGGCTTACCCCTTGTGATTTTGAGAAAAAACTAAAATATATAAATAGAAGGCTTACCGGGTACCCCTTGTAATTTTTAAGAAAAACTAAAATATATAAATACAAGGCTTACCCCTTGTGATTTTGAGAAAAAAATAAAATATATAAATACAAGGCTTACCCCTTGTGATTTTGATGACAACAAAAATATATAAATACAAGGCTTACCCATTGTGATTTTGAGAAAAAAAACTAAAATATATAAATACAAGGATTACCCATTGTGATTTTGATGACAACAAAAATATATAAATACAAGGCTTACCCCTTGTGATTTTGAGAAAAAACTCAAATATATAAATACAAGGCTTTTGAACAAAATGTCCTGTAATTTTTAAGAAAAACTAAAATATATAAATACAAGGCTTACCCCTTGTGATTTTGATGACAACAAAAATATATAAATACAAGGCTTACCTCTTGTGATTTTGAGAAAAAACTAAAATATATAAATACAAGGCTTATCCCTTGTGATTTTGAGAAAAAAATAAAATATATAAATACAAGGCTTACCCCTTGTGATTTTGAGGGAAAAAAAACTAAAATATATAAATACAAGGATTACCCATTGTGATTTTGATGACAACAAAAATATATAAATACAAGGCTTACCCATTGTGATTTTGAGAAAAAACTAAAATATATAAATACAAGGCTTACCCTTTGTGATTTTGAGAAAAAACTAAAATATATAAATTACAAGGCTTACCCCTTGTGACTTTGAGAAAAAAACCTAAAATATATAAATACAAGGATTACCCATTGTGATTTTGATGACAACAAAAATATATAAATACAAGGCTTACCCCTTGTGATTTTGAGAAAAAACTCAAATATATAAATACAAGGCTTACCGGGTACCCCTTGTAATTTTTAAGAAAAACTAAAATATATAAATACAAGGCTTACCCCTTGTGATTTTGATGACAACAAAAATATATAAATACAAGGCTTACCTCTTGTGATTTTGAGAAAAAACTAAAATATATAAATACAAGGGTTATAGCTTGTGATTTTAAGAAAAAACTAAAATATATAAATACAAGGTGTGATTTTGAAAAAAACTAAAATATATAAATACAAGGCTTACCGGGTACCCCTTGTAATTTTTAAGAAAAACTAAAATATATAAATACAAGGCTTACCCCTTGTAATTTTGATGACAACAAAAATATATAAATACAAGGCTTACTCCTTGTGATTTTGAGAAAAAACTAAAATATATAAATACAAGGCTTACCCCTTGTGATTTTAAGAAAAAACTAAAATATATAAATACAAGGCTTACCCCTTGTGATTTTGAGAAAAAACTAAAATATATAAATACAAGGGTTATAGCTTGTGATTTTAAGAAAAAACTAAAATATATAAATACAAGGCTTACCCCTTGTGATTTTGAAAAAAACTAAAATATATAAATACAAGGCTTACCGGGTACCCCTTGTAATTTTTAAGAAAAAACTAAAATATATAAATACAAGGCTTACCCCTTGTGATTTTGAAAAAAACTAAAATATATAAATACAAGGCTTACCGGGTACCCCTTGTAATTTTTAAGAAAAACTAAAATATATAAATACAAGGCTTACCCCTTGTAATTTTGATGACAACAAAAATATATAAATACAAGGCTTACTCCTTGTGATTTTGAGAAAAAACTAAAATATATAAATACAAGGCTTACCCCTTGTGATTTTAAGAAAAACTAAAATATATAAATACAAGGCTTACCCCTTGTGATTTTAAGAAAAACTAAAATATATAAATACAAGGCTTACCCCTTGTGATTTTGAGAAAAAACTAAAATATATAAATACAAGGCTTACCCCTTGTAATTTTGATGACAACAAAAATATATAAATACAAGGCTTACCCTTTGTGATTTTTAGAAAAAACTAAAATATATAAATCCAAGGCCTACCCCTTGTGATTTTGAGAAAAAAACTAAAATATATAAATCCAAGGCCTACCCCTTGTGATTTTAAGAAAAAACTAAAATATATAAATACAAGGCTTACCCCTTGTGATTTTGAGAAAAAAACTAAAATATATAAATACAAGGCTTACCGGGTACCCCTTGTAATTTTAAAGAAAAACTAAAATATATAAATACAAGGCTTACAGCTTGTGATTTTAAGAAAAAAACTAAAATATATAAATACAAGGCTTACCGGGTACCCCTTGTAATTTTTAAGAAAAACTAAAATATATAAATACAAGGCTTATAGCTTGTGATTTTAAGAAAAAAACTAAAATACATAAATACAAGGCTTACCCCTTGTGATTTTGATGACAACAAAAATATATAAATACAAGGCTTACCCTTTGTGATTTTAAGAAAAAACTAAAATATATAAATACAAGGCTTACCCCTTGTGATTTTGAGAAAAAAAACTAAAATATATAAATACAAGGATTACCCATTGTGATTTTGATGACAACAAAAATATATAAATACAAGGCTTACCCCTTGTGATTTTGAGAAAAAAACTAAAATATATAAATACAAGGCTTACCGTGTACCCCTTGTAATTTTAAAGAAAAACTAAAATATATAAATACAAGGCTTACCCCTTGTGATTTTGAGAAACAAATTAAATATATAAATACAAGGCTTACCCCTTGTGATTTTAAGAAAAAACTAAAATATATAAATGCAAGGCTTACCCCTTGTGATTTTGAGAAAAAACTAAAATATATAAATACAAGGCTTACCGGGTACCCCTTGTAATTTTTAAGAAAAACTAAAATATATAAATACAAGGCTTATAGCTTGTGATTTTAAGAAAAAAACTAAAATATATAAATACAAGGCTTACATCTTGTAATTTTAAGAAAAACTAAAATATATAAATACAAGGCTTATAGCTTGTGATTTTAAGAAAAAAACTAAAATACATAAATACAAGGCTTACCCCTTGTGATTTTGATGACAACAAAAATATATAAATACAAGGCTTACCCTTTGTGATTTTAAGAAAAAACTAAAATATATAAATACAAGGCTTATCCCTTGTGATTTTGAGAAAAAAAACTAAAATATATAAATACAAGGATTACCCATTGTGATTTTGATGACAACAAAAATATATAAATACAAGGCTTACCCCTTGTGATTTTGAGAAAAAACTCAAATATATAAATACAAGGCTTACCGGGTACCCCTTGTAATTTTTAAGAAAAACTAAAATATATAAATACAAGGCTTACCCCTTGTGATTTTGATGACAACAAAAATATATAAATACAAGGCTTACCTCTTGTGATTTTGAGAAAAAACTAAAATATATAAATACAAGGGTTATAGCTTGTGATTTTAAGAAAAAAACTAAAATACATAAATACAAGGCTTATCCCTTGTGATTTTGAGAAAAAACTAAAATATATAAATACAAGGCATACCCATTGTGATTTTGATGACGACAAAAATATATAAATACAAGGCTTACCCCTTGTGATTTTGAGAAAAAACTAAAATATATAAATACAAGGCTTACCCCTTGTGATTTTGAGAAAAAACTAAAATATATAAATACAAGGATTACCCATTGTGATTTTGATGACGACAAAAATATATAAATACAAGGCTTACCCCTTGTGATTTTGAGAAAAAACTAAAATATATAAATACAAGGCTTACCCCTTGTGATTTTGAGAAAAAACTAAAATATATAAATACAAGGCTTACCCATTGTGATTTTGATGACGACAAAAATATATAAATACAAGGCTTACCCCTTGTGATTTTGAGAAAAAACTAAAATATATAAATACAAGGCTTACCCCTTGTAATTTTGATGACAACAAAAATATATAAATACAAGGCTTACTCCTTGTGATTTTGAGAAAAAACTAAAATATATAAATACAAGGCTTACCCTTTGTGATTTTGAGAAAAAACTAAAATATGTAAATACAAGGGTTACCCCTTGTGATTTTAAGAAAAAACTAAAATATATAAATACAAGGCTTACCCCTTGTGATTTTGAGAAAAAAAATTAAATATATAAATACAAGGCTTACCCCTTGTGATTTTAAGAAAAAACTAAAATATATAAATACAAGGCTTACCCCTTGTGATTTTGAGAAAAAATATATATATAAATACAAGGCTTACCCCTTGTGATTTTAAGAAAAAACTAAAATATATAAATACAAGGCTTACCCCTTGTGATTTTGAGAAAAAACTAAAATATATAAATACAAGGCTTACCGGGTACCCCTTGTAATTTTTAAGAAAAACTAAAATATATAAATACAAGGCTTACCCCTTGTGATTTTGAGAAAAAACTAAAATATATAAATACAAGGCTTACCGGGTACCCCTTGTAATTTTTAAGAAAAACTAAAATATATAAATACAAGGCTTACCCCTTGTGATTTTGAGAAAAAACTAAAATATATAAATACAAGGCTTACCCTTTGTGATTTTTAGAAAAAACTAAAATATATAAATCCAAGGCCTACCCCTTGTGATTTTGAGAAAAAAAACTAAAATATATAAATACAAGGCTTACCCCTTGTGATTTTGAGAAAAAACTTAAATATATAAATACAAGGCTTACCCCTTGTGATTTTAAGAAAAAACTAAAATATTTGTTGGAAAAAAATATATTTAAATACAAGGCTTACCCCTTGTGATTTTGAGAAATAACTAAAATATATAAATACAAGGCTTACCCTTTGTGTATTGAGAAAAACAAAAATATATAAATGCAAGGTTTACCCCTTGTGATTTTGATGGAAACAAAAAAATATATATACACAAGGGGTAAGTATTTTAGTATTTTCTCCCTCTCTCTTCAACATCACAAGGAACTATCCTTTTAGTTTATCCCTAAAGTCAAAATCAAAACGTGTTTAGCCTTGTAGTTTAAAAATACTTCTTAAAACTCACGTCGTTTAAAAAAAAATTAAATTCTACATTGAGTAAGCCTTCTATGTTTATATGTTTTTTAAATTTTAGTTGTCTTCAAAATCACACAGAATAAGCCTTTTTGTCTTCCAAATCAGAAGGAGTTAGCCTTGTATTTTTTTCTAAAAGTGGTAAGTTCCCACTATCAACACGTCATAAGCCAAGTCATCTCACTAAGTGGTAATTTCGAGAAGATAATTTCGAGAAGTTCCCCGTCTCCCAATCTATTCAGTGGCAATAGATAATAAAGCACGACATATTTTCCCATTAACAAAATCATCGAAAGCACAATGAGTAAGCTATTTAAAAAAATTATTTCATCAAAATCACAAGAGGTAAGCGGTGTAGTAGTTTGTCAGTATTTGTGGGAATGCAATAAAACAGCTGTTTGTGAGTTAGTCAATTTTAAAACAAAATAACAGTAATAAAAATTATTATATATATATTTTTTCAAACTAATTTCTGCAGAAAGTTAGTCAGAGGTAATGACCAGGCATTGGGGAGCGTTGAATCTTCTAGGCGAACCCAGCGTGATAACCACCTTAGCACCCTTCTGGGGGAATCGGCAGACCCCCGGTCCCTCCTTTACTTTCCCGCACCGTAACCAACTGTCGAATAGGGGAGAGACATGGCGGCCCCCAAACCGTTGCTGCTGCCGCAGCTGCCATGTCCCTGAATTAGGTCTGTTCTAGGGCTTCGAACCGGTGCGTCCCAGCTCTGGAAGTTCCGCGATTGACACTTCCAGTGGTCCGGCCAACGTGCTGCGCCATCTGGACCATGTTGGTATTAGACAGGTTAAATTAAACCTACTTAAATAAAGGGTTTGAATTGTATTGCTACATAATAAAAGAAAAACCACAGACGGGTCTCGAACTGGGATCGCCTGCACGGATGTCAAGTATCTAATCCATTATACCACCACTTCTCTTGTCTGTTTGCAACGAACGGAGATTCATCATCATCATTGGCCTTTTTATTTCTTCATGTTACCAGTCCATATTCGTTTAACAAAAGGGGACAATAGTTTCTCTGTTGTCAGTTATGTGCTGGGTTGGTTTTAAATCCAATAATAATGGTTTCCGCAGGTACACGTGTGTACAGTGAACTCTTTAACAAAAGGGACAATAGATCCTCGGTCCGAACAATAGAGGAGAACAGAAGGAGGTCATTGTCAACACCGAACCGTAATGATTTTTTTAAATTTTTTTTTATTTGGTTTTGTTTTGTTTGTTCCGATTAATCCCTACATTTGTTATATGGTGTTGAATAGGCCTCATTTGTGAAGTTTTATATATAGTTTTAAAAAATACTAATATTTGTTTGTCAAAATTTTTTATATTTTGTTTTCATAAATAATCATCAAACTCACAAGAGGCAAGTCCAGTGATGTAGCGAGGATTGTATAGAGTGGGGGGGGGGGGGAGTAAATTTACCGACACAAAACTCAAATGAACCGACAAATTATGTCAATCAGAAATACGAACAAGTTTGAAAATTTATAGACAAACACTATTGACATGTGACCTTTTCAAGAATGTGACTGATGACGTCATCGTCTTTCAGAGCGCTCTCTGGCGGCGGGTTTAGAAAAAATTCAGATATTGAACCACAGCAGGCACTAATGTTATCTTTTCAAGATCGTAAGGAAGTTTTATTGTGTCATATATATGACCTTCAAATCACCTGATCTGACATTTACTTCCGGTCTAAACAGGAAGTTCAAATTCAACACATTCTAACGCAAAATTGATAGGTCTTTTGAATATGAAATTGATATTATTATAATAAAAGATGATACACCTTTGCAAAATATGATTGACATCATCGATGATAATTTTATAGAACCGGAAGTTGACACGAACACCGTGTGTTTGTTCTAACAAACACTTGAGCTCTAGTTCATATTTGATATGCTTGCGCAATCACATTTTATTTAAGTAGTTACCAAACGACAACAGGATTGGGGGCGCGAGCCCTTAGTCCACTGGTATGTTCCAGGCGATCTTGGTTCGATTCCCAGAGGCATCGCTTTTCTTTTTCAAAAGCTACGCAATCACGATTTATTCAAGTAGTTTAAAATTCAACTCCTAATACCAACAGGATAAATGGGGCAAACCGTTAGTCCACTGGGCTGTCAATTGCAGGCAGTTCCAGGCTGGTACGTCCGGGTTCGAATCCTGCTCCTGACACATAGAGACATGGCAGCTGCTGGCTGCGGCAATGGGTCTCCCCCGAAGGTTAGAGCGTGGAGGAAATGTACGGACGGGGGAGGAAAGGAGGGACTGGGAGGGTAGCGACCTCCCAGAAGGGTGCTAAGGTGATCACCATGCCGGCTCGCCCAAACTTTGAGTCATCCGCATACCTGGTCGACACTCTGACTAACTCTCCGTACTTTTTACAATATTTTTTATTTATTTATAGATAGCAATTGTCCCGGAGCTAAGTAAAGTAATTTGTCTTAGTTTGTTTTCTTCCTCTTTAATATGGATCAAATATTGTTTATTTTATTTTCTTAAAAAATAATCCACGGATAGATGGAGCAAACAGACTAACTCAACTGTATTTTAAATTTTATTTTAATATAAATTGTTATACATTTTATAAAACAAAACAAAAAAGATTAATCAATCCAAACATATCATGCGATAAGCACGTTTGAAATATCTTAACACATTTCTTAACAAGTTTCTTCCTCCACAAGTAGCACTAAAAATTACTTTATTTTTCAAATGGAGAGAAGCAATAGAGTGCATGTACCTCATTTTTCTTAATTGGAGTTGCCTATGTTTCCAGCTTTTTCAGAAAATTAATATTTTATGATTTTTTTGGGGTAAAATAGTGAAATTAAAAACTTGCCCTAATAGGCTATAACTCGGTGGCTGCCTTCTGCTGACCCAGAGCTTCATTCTGTGTAATTTTGAAGCGAATCGGAAACAACTGTCGTTTTTTCAGAATTTGACCGAAAATTTATTTTTTTCAAATGCCTGATAGAGATACGCAATAGAGTGCCTGGATCTCTTTTTTTTCTTATTTTGAGTTGCCTATCTTTCCTTTCCAACTTCGAATTGGCGTAAAATTTACATGAAAGGTATATATGAGCAAAAGACATATTTGATCCATACTCAAAAAAAAAAAATATATATATATATATATATATATATATATATATAAATAAAAAATAAAAAGAACAAAATATTGTAAAAAAGTGCGGAGAGTTAGTCAGAGTGTCGACCAGGTATTCGGATGACTCAAAGTCCGGGCGAACCGGCATGGTGATCACCTTAGCACCCTTCTGGGAGGTCGCTACCCTCCCGGTCCCTCCTTTTCTCCCCCGTCCGTACATTTCCTCCACGCTCTAACCTTCAGGGGAGAGACATGACGGTCCCCAAGCCATTGCCGCAGCCAGCAGCTGTCATGTCCCTATGTGTCAGGAGCAGGATTCGAACCCGGACGTACCAGCCTGGAACTGCCTGCAATTGACAGCCCAGTGGACTAACGGCTTGCGCCATTTATCCTGTTGGTATCGGGAGTTGAATTTTAAACTACTTAAATAAATCGTGATTGCGGAAGCATATCAAATGAAAACAGAAAAAAAAGGGTCGCCGCTGGGAATCGAACCCATACCGACCTCAATTGAATTGCACAGTGGACTAATGGCTTACGCCACCAATCCTGTTGGATTTTGAAACTGCATTTTAAACTATTTAAATAAAACCATCGTGATTGTGCACCATATAAAACCAAAAACGGAAGCAGTGTCGCTGGGATTCGAACCCAGGTCACCTAGTTTGTCCACAAACCAGTGGACAAACGGTTTGTGCCACCAATCCTGTTGGTATTTCGAATTGAATTTTAAACTACTTAAATAAATCGTCATTGTGCAAAAATTAGTGACATTATTCTCAAAATGAATGTCAGAAATTCCATGTTGGAATGAATATGATGAATATAATAAGGCCAACAAAGTCTCTGGTTTATGGTCAAAGGTGGGCTTCAAAATCGGTGCGGCGAAGCGTTTTTTTTCTTCTTCTTTTTTTCTTTCTTTCTTTTTTTGGTAAACTATAATTCTAACCTCTTGTGGTTTTTGGGGAAACTGCAATGCTTACCCCTTTTTTGGTAAAACCTACAAGGTTTGCCATTTGTGATTTTGGGATAAAGTACAAGGCTACCCCTTGTGATTTTAGGGAAAACTACAAGGCTTACCCCTTGTGATTTTTTTAAGTAAAACAATTTCATCGGTGGTGGCGCCATTCCCAATCGTTAAACCAGTAAAGAAAAATGATTACATGATCATCATAGCCAGGCAAGGACGGTCCCTAACCCCCTCCCCCCCCCCCCCCGCATTACATTATTAATAGTCAATTATTTAAAACATTTCTGAGAGAATACTACATAGCGGGTCACCATATCTCTTTGGACCTTTATTTGACAAATATCTCATGTATCATGTACCCGGTATCTCATGTGTGTGCTTTCGACTGGAATTAAGTAACCATTCTATAATATAATCACAAATTGTAAACCAACCTAGGTTTTAATAATTACGGCTTTAGTATTTATTGCGTATAAATTATTTGGCTTTTAGTATCTCTCGTTTAGTTTTTTCTTAACTTATTGTAACATTGGTAATAATTTGCAAAACTGCTTCGAGTATTAATTAAGACCTATATTTGAATCCAGAACATTACCAAAAAAACATCCTGTGAAAGTTTCAGTTTAACACGTTGTATTGTTCACGAGAAAATATTTGTTTTAAATCCATTCAGGTATTTAGTATTGTGCAATTTAGGAAAAAGTATTATCTTCCCTATAAACTGGAAATGATTTAACCATTCTTTGAAACGACAGAAGCTTACACAAAAATATTGTAAGGAATTATTAATAACATCATCGGCCTTACACTATAAGAAAGTTCTAAGTTAAAGTTTGACAGTTTTTGGTATTATTTACCGATCCTATCCCTTTAATAGCTTGAAGATATTTTTGATTATTAATGCACTACTGATAAATCTACTCAAAATATTCACGGTGTTTAATTAGACATGTATGCTACATAGGTTTGTTTGGCCATCTCGTTGTTGCGCGTTGTCCATGAATCGACGTTATAATAAACGATAATTATAACAAACATCTTGACCCCCCCCCCCCCATGAAAGTAATGAAAGCTACATTTTATACTTAACCTCTGCGAAATAAAACCAGATATTTACAGCAGTGAACCACATGATACAGACTAGAGGCGAACCTCGTGCCAATGTCTCTGTTGTTACATTTTGGGTAACACCAACATCAAAACTACAATACATTATTGAAATTTTGCTTTGCATAATGAAATTAATATATACATAGAAATTTATCTACTACTAAAAAAAAGCTTTGCTAACTGTAGTGGATAAGGTACAACATTAATAATTACCTGATAGGTGAATTGCCTAATTATAATCCAAAAAATAACTTAATCCGAAGTTGGTAAAGGTATGTGCCAATCATCTAGAAAACTTACTGCGTGACTAATCCTCTCATTTCAGAGAAAAACATGAACTATAGGCACATTTACACTTTGCCAGAAGTCAACTTTTTGCTCCAAACCATTTTCTGTAAAAATTGTGAATGCTTTTCACACTTTCTTTATGAATTAGACACCGCTTTGACCTGAAACTCTTACAGGTTGGTTTGATTCCAATACCGGTAAGTAAACATACTTATAGCAGCAGTTTTGGGCAATATTACCAATGTTGTACCTTCCCTTCACAAAATGCCAGACTAACATTGACATAAACCTTACTATATTTAAATGATGTGTCTTACCATCAAGTTCTCATCACACATCAATCCGTCAATGGAAGCTTATTATACAGGATTATTGTACAACAAAAAACGGAACTCTTTGGACTTTCCGAACTAACTTTAAACGTTATCAAATTTTGACTATTATCAATAAAACAAGAGATTTGTTGTTTTATTCAAGACATGTATTTTCTGTAGTATTTTGTAGTAAATTGTTTCGTATTTTCTGTTTGCAGTAGAGATCAGAGCAGTCCAATCTCTTCTTGCTAATTTATAATATACATGAGCAACAGAAAGGAAACAAAACATTTTAAAGTTTTTGTTTTTTTAAACATACAAGTAGCTTACATGTGTTTTCAGTAATATTCTGACTTCTATATAACCCTGCAAAAACCAGCGTGGTACCGTATAACACCAAAAGTGTTTATGTATTTGTCCACGGTGTCCATATTGGAGGAGTTGTCATTACATGAACACTACACCTGATATAACCTTTAACACAGCAGTCTTCGCAGTGTAGTATTATCTGTACTATTTTTCTGTTGTATTCCTTGCATCTAAATGATCACAGAAGTCCAAGCCCTTCTAGCTATTTTATCCACATACATTATGACAAGAAAGAAGAAAAAAAGAGAGTGAAAAAAAATAAAATTGAAAATTAGAACTTTGACATGTCAGCATACAGTGTAATTTCTCAGGCAAATTAATCAATTTCCTTGAGAGATATAACCACTTTCCTCTTCGTACGTGTCTCGTAAATAGGCATATCCACTCCGTGCACATCATAGACCTCTGGCGGTGAACCACGCTGTCTACCGAGTCCAGGCAACTTCGCGTGCCTTTTTAATAAAATAATTATGCATGCACAAACCACATAGTCCGTATACGCTGTAGCCTTTTTTTTAGGTATGGAGGACGACAAACGAGGGCGCTGTTTATAGAGCAGGTGAATTCTTTCGTATTATTACATAATATTTAATCCCTATGAAAAGCGCCCTTCTATGGAGGCAAAATAAGTTTTACATTTAGTTTAATTTACATCAAGGAAACGTCCTTGGGACAGTTTTTCCCGAGAAAAATATATTAGGTGTAAGCTGTTGCTAGCATGAATGATACCCCCAGCAGGTAGCGCACGGAGCGGATATTTGTATAGTCAAATTCGGAGTAGGCGATGGCCAAATGCCGTTTTCCCGCCAAAATAGTGCATTGTGCAGCGTCCAATCCACCTTAATACACCGGTAATTCCAGTATACAAACGTAATGTGAGCAGAATGAAAATCCAGGGATTCCATGTCTTCATAATAAAGTTGTCAGTCCTATGACTAGATGTATTTCCACCACAAGTGGATGATACCACACGTTCGTGTTTTTCAGTTTAACACATTCACAGTAGTAGGGATACATTATGACCAAATAAGTAAAATGCGATCACGCATGTGCAAACTGACTCCTTCTGCAGCCATTTTTGTATCGGGACAAACTTGCAGTTGGCAAGGAGTGGGTTTTCCCCTCCCTGATTCTGGCTTCCAAGCAATCATAACAAAGCCATTGTAGTATCTCCTTTACGTGCGGATATACTCAGTGCAGGGAATGGTTTCTAAACATACAGTTGACTCAGTCACATTGGGTTTAGGTAGGTATGACACAAGTATGTTGTTCTTTCTAAGTAGGAGTCCATCTCGCTGACTGGTGTTGCTTTCCTCGGACTTGTTTCTCATATTTATATTCAGCTGCAGTATGAAAAAGACAGAAACAGAATAAAAATATTAACAACCATGCAGCAATGCTGAGCAGCGATTAAATCTTGTATGTATTGCTCTAGCGGTGAAATGTACTTCAGCTCAGAGTATGGAGCATTTCACAGCGCCATTTTACGGTCAGTTTACGTACAAGTGATGTCAGCATAATTATGCCGTCCCTAATGAAGTCATATAATACACAAACTGGGATTACGCACAGCTGCGTTCCATCCTCTCATCCATCTCTTCGATAAACCATTCGTTTTGTTTTTCTCCGTTTTGGAACACCTTTGTGGGCTTATCATTGAACACGAGGTGGTTTTCTACCAGAAAAACGGTCTATTTTTTGGGCCATTTTGTTTAACATTTCAACACAAGTAACTGTTACACTTGAATGCACGCTTGAATCGTGCTTGTGTAGATGGTGCCCTCTATAGGCCCTGGCCGGAGCCAGTTGGAACCTCCAAACAATGTTAGAGTACACGATGTTTTTTGTTATCATAGTTCACATAGTGTTAATTAATTTGGGGAAAATGATTTAAAAAAATGATTTTGTAATCAAGGAAAAATAATATTGTTCAAATATATAGATGTTTTTTTTTATAAATAAAAACTTCCATTGCCATCCTACAAAATCAAAATGTCTTCCTTGAACGTCTTTTATCTGCTATTTCAAGAGACCCAGATGAGGAGGCTAGCGCCCTCTTGTGTTTAGTTTTATCCGTGTTGAAACAAGTTGACATCGTTTTTCAGGGCCTTGTAAAGGAGAAGTACGTCATCTTTTTTTTGCGACCTCCGTATAATGGTATAATGTACAAATTATGCGAAATAGTCAAGCGGGCATATGAAAACAATGTTTTATGCACACATTGTGGAAAGGTGACAAAACGATGAACGACAAGGCGCTTAACACATGCCCATGTGGTTCTTTTTGATGGGAATTATTCATAACTTTTTCCCCACACCTGAGCTCGATAATCTACTGTTATGAATAATTTAAAGAGAGTGTAAGACATGTGTAAAATGTCTAGGATGCATGCATCTATATTCTAATAAGGAAGAGAAACTAACCTGTGACATTTTCAGTTTTTGTTTTGTTTTTCATGCATTCTAATGGAATTCATTTCAGATTTAATGTTTATTGATGGTTTTCAGATCACAGTCAATATGCCAGACATAATAAACTGTCATGGTGTTTGGTCTCATCACCACCAAGTAAGCTTTAAGACAAAATGTCGCCGAGGTAATTTGCGGTAGGTGTATTTATATGTATAGATGCATTTATAGACATCAGTTTAACCAAAGATGTACGTTTTTGCTCACAAACTCGAGCCCCCTTTGTGTTGAAACTTCCACAAGTTATTTAAATGATATATTTCTTGAAAACTAGAGGGTTGAAATAAAAGAGACAGTATTGTCACGATCAGAGCAGACTCTCAATAGGGCATGGAATTGATGTCCTAGTTTCAGATGATCGAACACAGTGATTGAAAATTACTGACTCATTTATGCATCAGTAACGGTAATAATTATGACCTTATCGTGTGGGGTATTATTTAACAAGCACTCCAATTTCATGCCCTGTTGATCGTGAATACTGTCCTTTGAAACTTTGATATAATAGTCAAGTGGAAGAAAGCACCATACTACCATGGGCGTCAACAGCTTATGAAAAGTGGGGGGGGACATGAGCCCCAATTAGTGATGTGTCCTGGGGAGTTATCTAAGGGGAGGGGGTGTCCCCTTGCCCTTAGAGATTGTTTGCGTGAGTAACGTTAGAAACAAGCGACGTCGAATCGCCTGCTCGCCCCGTATAACGCTATGAACTGGGGGCGAAAATACATACGCACGCAATACGATCTTTGGCTTTCAGTGCGCATGTCTCAAAAAGTGTCGCTGGCATTCTGCACCGCACGCCGTTTGTGCATAGTGAGCAGCGTTGGAAAACATGCCTGCGCGGCTGGCTTCTAATATGTTCCTACTGTACGGTACAGGAATATTAAGCGTCCACCTCCTCTGTCTCCGTGAGTAACGTTATAGGTCTACCTAGTAGGCATACACGGCGGCAACGGTTCGTCTGCCTCTAATTTTTGATGATTTTGATAATGAGTCGAAAAATGGCTGTTTTCACTAATATCGAGTTTGATTCTATTTGAGTCAGCAATTGATACAAAAAATCGAACATATGCCTGCCATTTTTTTAAATTATTGTTCTGAAAAGTGGGGGGGACAAACGATATGATGTCCCCCCCACTTTCAAAAGTGGGGGGGACATGTCCCCCCCGTCCCCCACCTGTTGACGCCCATGCATACTACCAATAAACCGATACAATGTGATACATACTAGCTAGTGTACAGAATGTCATTCCCCACGAGATACTCCAAATCCAGCCCACGATGAAGATGGACGACACAATTTGAAGCAAAGCCGCTAGTAGGTTCCATAAGAAAGCACGGCGGGGGGTGATCCGGGTGAAGCCACAACAGAACACTGAGAACGCAGAGAGTAGGGTACCTGTCATCGAATCAGAGAAACATTGTACAAGATTAGTAGCTGTCCAAAGATACCAACATTTTCAAGGAAATTGGGCGGATCTATTTTTAGAATTTTGTAAATTTCAGCAATTTCAACAATTTCAGCAATTTCTTTTTCACACAGTATGCAGCTGTATCTTTCACCCTTAAGCAGTAATTTGTGTGTCATCCCTGACGGCTGCTAAAACAGCAATCTTGTGCGCATTAGTTCTTGTTTCTTATTTCCCTTGAGAAAAGCGAAAGAATTTCCAGATACAATTTAGGAAAGAGTAGTCTTTCCTAAATTTTGCATTGAAATGAAAAATCTTTACACATTTTCTCCCGTATTAAAGACATAAATTAATAAGCTAATGGGTTGGTTTGGTTGTTTAATATTTATCTTTATTCAAAGACAGTTACTAACAGACTGTTAGTGTTAGCATACTTTACCAATGTAGTACATTCCTTTTAAGTGTCGCTGTGACACGAGGCTAAGTTCCTATTGTGATCTCAACAAAGAGCGCCATCATGAGTCAAGGAACGGCATGAAAATCTTAAAGTCTTTAAACAATGCTCATGCGGTCACTGCTTTTTTTTAATTTTTTTTTTTTAATATCAAAATTGCTTAAGTCGTCCCTAATTTGCCATAGTGGCCAATCCCGAATTAAGTTGGCATAGTGACCAATGCGGTATTGGTCACTTTGCCAAATTACAAAAATAGCCAGTTAGAGCATTCGTCATTTGAATGCATGTTCTATCTCCAAAACTATATAAGGTAGGTCTCTTCCTGAATGTACTAATGGGCGGGAAAACTTAAAATTGAAAAAAGTCAGATTGGTCACTATGGCAAATTATGGACGAAGTGTCCAGAAGCATGGATATCTGCAAAACTACGAATACATGTCATTTAATAAACCCTTTAATAGAACTTCGTCTTGGATTAACACAGAGTTTGGGTACAACATACGGAGAAATTCTAATCAATCGCTGGATTTGCACATAATGAATGTTCACCAATCGTGTACAATGTACATCTGATATGGAGCTTACCGGGGGCTACAAGGCGTCAGTAAATCACGTCTAATGGCGCTGCATGACGCAGATTTACATGGACACTCGAGTTGATTACATCGAGATTGCATCGCGTCCCATCACTATGTATTCCTCCTCTTTTTTCAGATTTTTTTTTCTTTTTCGAACTGGAATATTCAGAGTGTCTACATGTGCAGGAATTTTCTTATATGCATGTATTTCATTTGGGATATGTGGCTATTCCAAATGATCATTATTTATATATATACTGAGACGGAATAGAAACCTACCACTTTTTCGACCTTAAATTATCAGTAATCACAATGCACAAATGTAATATTATGTGCACTTATTTTGGCAAGTCAGTGTACCCCCTACAGACAAATCGGTCACACATGGTCACGTGACCTTTGAGTCGTTCTCTTCATGGCCCAGGTGGGTAACACCTGGTTTGACCATCAGCGATTGCTCAAGGGGTATGTGATGATTTTAATTAGCAGCACGTGATGTCTTATTTTGAACCATTACAATTTTATGCTATTCCAAAACAAGTGGTAAGTTTCTATTGCGTCTCAGTATATATATGAATATATATAAATATATATATGAATATATATAAATATATATATGAATATATATATATATATATATAAATGTGAATAGTAAAGGTGAAACAGTGCTCACCGGATAGTTATACCCTCCCGATTTAATTTATAAAATATATATATATATATATATATATATATATATATATATATATATATATACTTGTAGTAAAACTAGTGGAACTCCGAGTTTCACGCGTTATGCGATCATCAGACAACAAAAGCATAAGTATATATATATATATATATATATTTTTTTTTATAAATTAAATCGGGAGGATGGCTTTTAGCTTTCGATCCAATCCGGACCTTCATCAGAGGCTTTGACAAAGTCCAACATAAAAACTCATCCATTTATAGGGAAAAGGAAAGCAAAGGATCATGGGGCGGGATCCAAAAAAGGCGGGAAAATAGTGACCAATTAAAGATAAGCATCGGTCTAGAAAAAGCCAATAGGAGTATCAGAAGTGAACAAAAGGGGGATTATTGAGCCACACAATAAGTAGATGTGGCAGCTTATGGTGAAGCTAGGGTAAAAGAGGGATTAATGAGCCACACAATAGGTAGAGGTGGCAGCTTGTAGTGAAGCTGGCATAAGCATAGGACAATACACAAAGGGATACGACAACAAAAAGGTTTTTTATATATATACAGGGCGACTCAATAATGGGTTAATATGACCAGGTTACGAGGTTTATGATTATAAACATGATTGCATCATGAGGTAGGGGCTATTAGCTTTCCATTGATACCATCCTTGCATTCATGCGATCACACATCACTGAGCACCATTGTCTTGAAAATGGAACATCAAATTCCAAAATGTGCAGGTTGGTGAATAATGGGCCCAATGGGCAAACATCCAGAGGAATTGGGCTCATATCCAAACAGAGACAAGATACGTAGGTTACAGGACACACATTTAAATGATTGAAAGAAAACATATCTTATTCATGATAATGATTTTATTTGATAAGATCATTAACCCTTTGGGCACCAACACCTTCCACATGTCCACCTCCTCTCTCCACACAAAGTCCACAGCAACAATGCATGTCTTGCACAGCTCTTCTCACCATAGCTGGGTCATTGCGCAGAATGTTGACTTTTATTTGATCTTATCAAATAAAATCATTATCATGAATAAGATATGTTTTCTTTCAATCATTTAAATGTGTGTCCTGTAACCTACGTATCTTGTCTCTGTTTGGATATGAGCCCAATTCCTCTGGATGTTTGCCCATTGGGCCCATTATTCACCAACCTGCACATTTTGGAATTTGATGTTCCATTTTCAAGACAATGGTGCTCAGTGATGTGTGATCGCATGAATGCAAGGATGGTATCAATGGAAAGCTAATAGCCCCTACCTCATGATGCAATCATGTTTATAATCATAAACCTCGTAACCTGGTCATATTAACCCATTATTTGTGGATTACCTTTTTTTTGAGTCGCCCTGTATATATATATATATATATATATATATATATATATATATATATATATATATATATATATATATAAACGGGTAGCGAGCAAAGAAAAATTGGCTGATGCCGGACTCGACCCCGCGACCTCTCGATTACCGTACGAGCGCTCTACCAACTGAGCTAACCAGCCCCTATGTTGGTGAGCGGTCCACTTATATGCCAATTATCTATTACTCTATGGGGCCAGGTCAGAGGCCAAACCATATCTGCCGAGTAGCCAGGGATCAAGCCCCGGCCAGATGCAAACAACCCGGGTAACGGCAGTAGCGGGGATCACACAATTAACGGGACACAAGCCTTTTAAGTGGTTGTACACAAAGTATATATATATAGATCCTGGGGGTAGGGCGAGTGGCTTTTTTCCCAACCGAAACTGTCATTAGGCCTACCTGTTACATTTTCGGTTCTAATTACCCGAATTTTTAAAATTTAAGCAAATGGAAGTCTCCCATTTTAAACAAAATGTGTGTGGGGAATGGGGACGCTTCGGGTGGGACATTATTACAGTAAGTTCACACTTATTATGACTTATTAAATAAAATAAGAGAAACTTGTGTTCATATTGGTTATTTTATACATTCGGGAGTATTTATGTGTTTTTACGAAATTGTTTACGGGTACCCGGGTATCCGAAAATTTCCAATTTCGGGTATCCGGTTCCTGAAATAACCGAAAATGTACAGCCTTAATATATTTAAATAAGCCTATATCAACACATTAAACACAATGCCATACCAGTACTACTTGATGAATATGCTGCTTCAAGCGATCATGCGGCCGGCGTACCACGACAACAGTGAGCATAAAAGGTGCTGCGTCCGCCACCATTGCAAATGTAGCAATAATTGGGTCGTGTGTGATTTCACTGTATGCCTGGGCATGTTTCGTGTATTATATGGATTAACTGCCAATCAGCGAACACGTTACTCACACACGTCACACATTAAAGAGCCTATAATGGAATACGTATATTGAATTTAAAAACATTATGTACATTTCTGTACAATTTGTAGGTGTTATGATGTCCATTTCGCACTTTTTATTTTGTAGATTATGCATATTCATTTTACGGCAATTGCATATTCATGAGCAAATCAGCGTTGTCACAGCTGCAACATCATGGTTGATCTGTGCATTGAGGTTGCGACTGGATTATTTGCCTTTTCAAAAAAGGTTCTCTAAATTGTGTGTGTTGTCTTGTTAAAGGGGCAATATCGTCACGATCAACAGGGCATGGAATCGGAGTGCTTGTTTTAGATTAACTCAGTGACTGAAAATAATACCCCACATGATAAGGTCATATTACCGTTGTTGCTGCATACATGAGCCAGTAATTTTCTTAAACTAGGACATCGATTCCATGCCATGTTGGAAGTCTACTCTGATCTTGACGATACTGCCCATTTGACCAATATGTAAATATTATGAAGTCACCCACTGTTTTCTTGGGCAAGGTTTGGGATTTTGCTTTTGTTCACTTTCAGTGTTGCTGTGTTGACACCGAGTTCCTGCTGTGTTATCACAAAACAGCGCCCTCGTGTGTCAAGTATAAGCATGCATATTGTTACAGTTGTTCACTTTTCAATAACAGACTTCCCAATTTGTTTAAAATATCCTGAAGCATGGTCATTTGCTAATTTATGTATCTACATAGCATTGCATTGCCTAGACACTTCCAGTTATTACTCATGTTCAATAGTGAACGAATCATGGATAACCATTTCACTTTTTAGACCACTGTATCCCGGGGAAAATTCTTGTGATTACTGTTCAAACCTACATACTCTTTGAAACGCAGGAGAAAAACCAATTTCATTTATCAGCCAGCCCGGTATATACATCTTGAATCCCATCATCATATCCTCGTTCTTATGCACCTAGTGTGCAACAGATTTGTAATGTGATCCGCCTAAAATCTCCTCGGCTTGAGTATAATTTCTGCCCGATGGCTAATATTTTCGCCAGCACATCAAAGTAAAGTAGTACTCACTTAGCAGTGGATCGATATTGGCGGCGGTAATCGAGTTCGCCGGCCGCGTCTGGCCACTGACAACTCTTGCGATTCTTTAGAGCAGAAAAGCCAAATCATACAACTGGAAAATGAGTTAAAACGTGTTGGTGTATCAGCTTAAAACCATATACTGTGAACATATACCGAACCGAATAGTAATTTCACGGACATGTTAAAATCTCGGAAAATAATATAAAAAAAATACAATATGGTGAAGTAAGGCTGTGCCGGGTACCCGGGTACCCGACCGAAAATGTCATCACCCGGTTCCATTTTTCGGTTCCAATTACCTGTTAACGACTTTTAAAATTCCGACTGAACATTTTAAGCCACACAAAATAATAAAAGTCTCTGATTTTTGGCTAATAAAATGAAGAAAACTTGGATGAAGGTTTTAGAAGTAACATTTGCCGACAACCTTTCACATACTTGCTGGCTTTTGTTTGAAACTTGTCTTCGCATTGGTTATTTTATACATTCGGGAGTATTTGTGTTTTTACAAAATTGTTTAAGGGTACCCGATTATCCGAAGATTTCAAATTTCGGGTATCCGGTTCCCGAAATAACCGAAAACGCACAGCCCTATATATATTTTTTTTCGTTCGATCTCTCATTTGAAAGTTCAAAACTTTTTTGACTCCCCTATGAAAATTATAAATTCAAAGTTTAAATCAATCACGGAACATCATCTTTAAAGTTAGGCTTCACAACGGTCATGTTGAGCGCGATTGGTCGATATTGGGCGATATTTGGTGCTCGTCAAATCACATAAGAAACAAATGACTAGAGAGATCTTGAACTTGAAGTATAGGTGATTCAACCAAACGCCAAACATATTTCCCATTGAGACACTAATATAACAAGGACATAATTATTTTGAGTATCATGTTCAAGTATAGGAAATTATTGGAAAATGGCCGAAGAGCATTTGGACAGGTTGGGATCTTACATAAATGACATAATTAAAGGGACACACTCAACGTCCGTTATAAATCGGGCATTCAACATGTCTGTTGTTTATAACCCCGGTCGCCAGGCCCTCTTCGGTCAGCCCAAGGTGCGGCTTAAGCGAGACGAGAGCCCGCCCGCCCGGCAGGGGTCAGACTGTGTCTGTAAACATGAGAAAGCCAGTGAAAGTTTTAGACGCACAGACAAAGATACGTGGATCCATAATCGACACTTTGGAAATGGAAATTCGCTATTGACCTTTATGTGGTCGAAGTCTGCACAAGTAAGCAGGAAGATGTGGATTCGAATCCCGCCCGAGTCGCCTGTAGAGGTTTTTTTCCACAGACACTCGGAAAGCACTCATACATAAATCGGTATAAGGGCACAATCAAATAAATTATTTATGTTTCGGTAACTATAGAATATCTTGTTTTTTTTCCACGAACAAAAACCTTTTTAACGAATCTAATGGCCATATGTACATTTAATATAATTCACAAGAAAAAAATCAAAACAGATTGAAATGACACTAGTCTACTCAATCTGAAATTACAATCACTAGACGAATTTGCGTTGTGAATATGACCGCGTATGAAACTAACCGCAACTGAAACATGGAATCGTTTGAAGTGGACTTTGCTTGTTTGGAAAACCTCTCCAGCATGTTAGACCCACTGTCTCAATTACTGATGGTTGTATCTTGACTGTTGCCAAGAAGACATGTGATTTGGTAAATGAATAGTTGGTATAATATGTGGGATGAATGCTGCCACCATACATTGCTTCAGTATTTACCAACAACGAATTTAACGAAATGACAATACTCATCCAATGATGCATCGCCTGTGTTTGCCGCCATTTATCCAGTAATTTCCAGCAATTTGAACATTCCTCAAAGGAAGGAAAAAAGTGTAAATTATTTCACAAATTTATAATCAATAAGCATGGTTTCACAGCATATTAGTGAATTAAATACTGTTACTGCTCAAAGGCCATGGGCGAGGTTGAGGGTGCCTCGAAGTAAAACAAAGTGTTACATGTCGTTTTTACAGTACTGTAAAGAAAGAAACGCTCAGGCATGTTATTGACATAGCCTATATATAAATAAGAAAATAGGCTTTCGGCCTAAACATAGTATAGACCTTAACATTCTGATCTTATTTATTAGTGTCAGGAAATTACTTCGTGCGTAGCAAATAAATTGTCTAAGAATGTCACTTGTTGTTGTTCACGTTCACGCAAAGTCCATGAATTATGTCAGCATTTGTAATATGACGCACACATCAACGAAAAGTCATCATTTTATTTTTATTTGCGTAAGCTTTCTAGTGCAAAGCCAGGTACAAAGGTAAATGTGTATCTGTATTGCAAACCGGCTGGGAATAAATCAAGAAGGCAATACGAAGTACTGTTTTGGCAATAAAGACGGCGTTATTTACATGAAATAAAATGAAATGTGCGATTGCAGTACATAATCTCGATTACTCAGTATAAAACAGTACAAGCATCGTCTATATTTATCTTTTGAAGTAATCGATTTATTTTGTGTGAGTTGAAGTCCAATTTTTGTTTAAAGGTAAGATTAGTTATTAAAAACTAACCAAATGGTTTTAATGCGAAGCTTACTAAGTGTAAAACTGACGGTTTCCAGTTCGAATTTAGGAAAGAGTAATCTTGCCGTGATTCCACACATCTAAAGGAGGGTAAAGCAGAGAGGCTTGGATTCAGCTCCAAGTCCCCTTCTGGATTCGCCACAGGGGGGACAGGTGAAGACAACTTTCCCTAATTTAATCAAGTTCTTTTTATTCTAATCACTCTCTGATCTGATAAATATATGTATTTTGTATGTTTCGCTATTTCACTGACAATTCTTTTCTTTTGGCTAAAATCAACACTTAGTCTTTTTTCGTACTAGAAGGCAAGTACATCACTTTAAAGGCAGCAATTTCAGAAACTAATTCACAGAAGTTTGTTAAACCACACACCCATGGTGCTATTGATTGATTGAATTCATCATGCTGCATCATAAATTCATATTCGCTTAAAGGGACCTTTTTATGCGAGATGGTGTAAAACTACCAAAAAATCAAACATTATTCTGTTAAGCTGCACAGGGGCGGGTCCAGGGTGGCTAAAAAGGGGGGCACAAGAGAACGTATTAGAACTATATATATGTGACGTTATTATCATAGATTCCTCCACATAACAGTTCAAGACCCTGTGCCAAATTCATAATTATGAGTTTCCGTTCCACGGATATAAAGCTCTATCGATTTCCATACGCATGCCTTTAATTCATTACACAATATCATTATGACGTCATTGCATTGTTACGTGATAAGGATAGAAGGAGCGCCATCTTTGGACGCCTTTGAACCAACATGATGAAAACAATTATCTGACCCGGAGCTCTGAGGTCATTTCGTACAAATCTCTGATGTTTGAGTTTGATATTGTGAGTAACATTTTCGTAATTTTCTTTTGAAATCACTGATCACTGAGGCGTAGCTTTCATTTAATATTCAGTTTTACTATTTTTAGTGTGCATATCAATAGGGCTGTGCGTTTTTGGATATTTTTGGAACCGGATACCCGAAATCAGGAAACTTCGGATACCCGGATACCCGTTTTCATTTTTGTTGAAAACATGCCTCTGGTGATGTACAAATACATGTACTGTAAATGGTAACAAATTGACTTTTATAATACAGAGGATACCATACTATTGCTCTTTTCTTTATTGGAGTGTAATCTCTTGAATTTAAAGATAATTGTCTATACAAGTACATTGTTCAAGAGTCACAGATTTCTGTTTGCACCGCTCAAATGTTAAGTCCGAATTTTAAAAAGTCGTTTACGGGTAATTGGAACCGAAAAATGGAACCGGGTAATGACCGTTTCGGTCGGGTATCCGGATACCCGGATATCCGGCACAGCCCTACATATCAATCAATATGAATATAGGAAACGATGTTTTACCATCCCTTATCTTTAAAGGGAAGGTATAATATCACTACAATAGCAAAAACATGAGCATATATACCGATGAAACTTTCACAGATATGGTTTATGATATATTTCTAGAAATCTACTAGAGGGTTGAATGCACATTATGCTACCAATAACCAATGTTAGTACCTTCCCTTTGTGGGGGAATGTGTACGAAAATAGATAAATCAGATTTGAAGACTTGCATGGTGACTGAAATGTATAAATCTTTGGAAGGTTTATGTGAGAAGAACTGCTTGTTTTACAACTCAGCATCATTAGTAGTGCGCTTCTCCTGAAGACGATCAGAGCACGACGTCGAGTTGCAAACAAAAGCCAACGGTAATTCTCTGTACCAATACATTTGGTACTAATAAACATCCATTCTTAGACAACTGCATTGTGTTAATATTGAAACACCTTTATTATTGTACCAAAAATTGTATGCGTGAATGAATTTAGACCGTCCAAAATACGTTGAAACGTTAATTACTCAGACACAAAACGACGTTTACAGGGTGACAACACTTTATTATTACAAACAACGTTTATTACAAAAAAGCTTTTATAAATTAATACAAAGAAGCCTTCATAATAAACGCTGTTTTGTATAGTGTATAAACCATCACGGAAATTCCGTGCTTGTCCAAACCTTTTAAACAAATTATCAGGGCCCTTTTATCATCTTTTAGACCTATTTATAGATTTAATATGGCTTAATTGATTGACTGATTCCTTCATCATTGAGTGCTGCGTTGACTGATTCTATAACATGCTGTAGTTTTCCCAATGATCTAGATTGCGATTAAAGATAAGGTTATCAATAAATATTATTGGTAATTCAGAAATAACCAAAATGGTCCAATAATTATGTAAAAATTACTTGGTGTAAAGCTTACGATAGTTTCAATGTTCCCTAAAGAAATGTCCGATTTGCTGTCACTCTTTCGGAAAAGTAAAATTACTCCGGACAAAGTGTAGACTTTTCTAAATAAAAAATTAAAATACCTATAAATTAATTTTCGCTCTTTCCTCGTCGACAAGCGCGGCGTCGTAAGCTGAAACGTTCAAAGATTGGTTGTGTAATGTTTTTCTTGGTTCGACGACAGTAAGCATACTAATTATAATGTCCAATGTTGAAGCTTCCCTTTAAATAAAGCAAATCAACATCTCTGACCCATTTAAGGATACCAAGGAGAAATACATTGCAAATATAACTAGTAAACACATCCCTACACTCAACGTAAGCCACGCCAACATTGACATACTATAAGAAATCAAACAATTCCAGGCAGGTGAACTGTATCGCCTTCCAAGCCTCATGTAAATATTATTACTGCTGCCTGACAAAATAAGCAAAGAGAACGTTACCGAAGATAATCGTCAATGTAAAACGCAATACATACCTTTGTATTCTCAAAAGTATCTATGTGGTCACAGTTTCACGTAACAATTACTTGGTGTAAAGTGTATCAAAACATCCCTTGAAATCTTTCTGTCTGAGGTGGTAACGTTTTCAAGACTGATAGTTAATTATTATTCCCTATTATTATATTGGACGCCACGTCAAGCGTTGATACCGATCTGTATCAAAATTCCACGTTAGAGTTGAATACGAAGTTAATATAATAATGTTTGTCAATCGACATTTCTCAAAGCCTGTTCACTATTGTCTCGTTATACATAACCTAATAAGCTGGAACGTTCATTAATTTTATATAAATATCCACTAACATGACTTGAAACAAATCATAATGGAGGCTTAACAATTGTACTATGCAATTTCCCTTAAAATAACCCCGTTTGAAGGACAATGTCATTAGGTATTAAAGCAAATGGCAGAATTTCAATCGTACTATATAATTTCCCTTAAAAAACACCCATTTGAAGGACAATATCATTAGGTATATTATATGGCAGGATTTTGCGCTCGTCTTTGGTTATTTGAGATGGCACGGCTGCATAGTGCTACCGGTAGTTGGAAATTCAAGTTGACGTCAGTGACTTGTTTATTGATGCCAGAGCGATGTCAAATTTCCTTTTCAATTCCGGTCATTTTCCACACCGTTAGGGGGTTCTATTTTAAGTTGGACACACGGATGCAACCCTAACTAGAAACTGATACCGCCACGCGCGGCGGGTAGGCGTTGGATTCTCGAGATCAGGGTCGATAGGGGCAATTACATGTAGGCCTACCCGCTTTAGGCAAGAGCAAAATAAGTGTCCGGTTTCTGGTCACCTCCCATCACTTCCATACCTCAGCGAAAATGTTTTTTTGGTTGTATTTCTATATTGCGCTTTATATTATTTCAGTTCAGGATTATTCCCTTCATATGCCGTTTACAATCAAACTGGTGTTCAATGGGAAAGTACAACATTGGTAATATGTTGGCAAAACTACTTTCAAATAATGTTTACTTTCTTTGAATGATGGTTATAAACATGATTATAAGCTGATAATTTTTACGTTGATAATATCACCGATCTACACAATCGTCCGTGTTTGGCTAAGACGACCCACAAAATAAAGAAAATATTTTTTAAATGAAAATCGGATGTCAGAAACAGTAAATAAAAGTGATATTTCAAACGCACTTGATTCTGATTGACAGTCGCGTTGGCCAATCAGAAGACTGCCCACGCCCTTGGCTCGTTACATACAATAAATTGTGTAGTTACGTGCAACCTAAGGATTAAACCGCGGGGTCCCGCCTTTTATTAATTGGAGTTTTTAATTTACTTGTAGTAATCCTTGATGGATATTTCCGTTCATTGTCTCAAATGAAAGCTAGTTATAAATTCCTTAACCCAAGAAAAATCGCCCCAAAATGGGCGATACAAAAACATCTTTAAAGTAAAGCATTACTCTTATGTTTTAATTGAGATACCGTAATCAATATTGTATATAGGGGGTTCGTGTGGTTTTATTTAAGTAATTAAGTAATTAGGATTTAAAGATGTTTTTAAGTTGACAAGAGTAGATTACTGACTCATATTTATTATTTAACGTTCGTTCAAAAAAGCCGCAAGGCCGCACCATTTCTGAAGCTGAGCTCCGACCAGAAACTGCTCATTTTAGTTTTAGTGGCTTTCTCACCAACAGCCGCCGGGATAGTTTTAAAACTGTGCTAACTGAATTTACCCAGAGCGATATATGGCGCTTCTTGTTAAATCATCAAATGTAAACAGCTACTGATTACATCCATACGAGTGACATGAATTTAAGGAATTTATCTTCCCCTAAACCACACAACTCTATTCTTAGTTCTCTCCCTGTGGCATCCAAAAGAACTTACTTATGTTTTCTGAATATATATTGTTTTTATCTAAATGGCACTTTCTCCAGTCGAGCGTTGACGAAAATACATTGAATACGATAACCACATTTAGAATTGGCCATTCGATCCACACCCTCTTATAAGCCATTTGCGATTTAGCCTCGCCCCCAGGCGACAACCTTCGTTAAAGTTTGTTGCAGTCGTTTTTCGAATGTTTCAGCATAGTTTTAGTTTCATCAATTTGTAGTAATCGGGGCCAATTTTATAGAGCTGCTAAGCTGAACACTTTACTAAGTAAATATTTTTGCTTAGCACGATAAAATAAGACCCCCAGTCAACATACAATTAATATGAAACTTTGGCTGGAAACCAAAAAAAACTGATCATCAAATTGGGTCGTAGAAAGATGGTCGTAGAAAATGGCGTTGCATTATGCTTTTATTTTGGGGCAGCGCGTTTTTCTGTCCAACAAACTTATTGGTCACGTGTTTTTTTAATTTAAAAAAATATATTTAATTTTATTTAATTTACCAAAATGCAACTTAAATATCATACCATAACATATATGAAAAAGCATATCTAATGTCATAATATTGAAAGAGAACGCACAAGTTATGGAAAGAGTTAATACAGATTGTGCAAGACCGTTTACAGACCTTATGCATTGACGTCACAAACTGAAGGACGATCTTCAGTTGAGTGGATGGCTTATTAAGCCTTTATACACGTTTCGCAAATTGTCCGTAAATCATCCATAATTTATATGAATCAAGAATTCCAGAAGTGTATCAAAACTAACTCCTATGAAATGTCATGTTATTTCATTGTGTCATAAACGAGAAAATAGTTAACATACATTCATATTGTTCGGATTCTTTCCAATGTGGAATTTATGTCTCCGGGGGACATAGTTGGATTAATTGTATGTAATTTGATCAATTATGCTAAAATGATATCACTTGTTGCAAAAAGTTCATCATATAATGCCAATGGAACATGATAAATACATGATTAACAAACATACAATTTAAAGCGATATAATATCTTCGAAAATATCAGTAGGCATATAAAGCTATGCATCCATATTCTGAAGATCAATAATCAATGGTCCGGCTATTCCACAACCAACCAGCGATAAATCTAAATTGGTCTTCAAGTTTATGGGAAAATTGCAAATTAACGTTTACTTACAATTTCAGACCCAAAATACCTTCAAGTTGTTCAGTTATAAGTTTGATTGCAATGTTAATGCTTTTTTTTTTTAATAATAAAGCCACTATAAAGTCAAATACCAGTACACACTTTTGTTAAAATGTCAGTAGATGTATCCAATAAGAATCAATATAAGGGGTATATATATATATATATATATATATATATATATATATATATATATATATATATATATATATATATATATATATATATATATATATATATATATATATATATATATATAAATATATAGGCTATACATATATATATATATATATATATACATATATATATATATATATATATATATATATATATATATATATAGGCTATACATATATATATATATATATATATATATATATACATATATATATATATATATATATATATATATATATATATATATATATATATATATATATATAGGCTATACATATATATATATATCAAAACCAACCTGTGAAAGTTTCAGCTTATTTCACTGTTTCTTTAAATAGTAAGTGCATTCAGATTGTTCGTATACATTCCAAAGTGGAATTTCTGTTTTTAAAATAATGTCTTTAATTTTACTAACATAATATTACCCGAGACAGAAATGTTTCAAGAGATGTTTGATATCGTTGTCAAACTGGAAATTTAGGTCAGTGATCAGTACCGGTACCCGCAAGTATAACTTTCCTTTGTTAAAACGATCTAATCAAAAGATATCCACACAGAACACTGGGATTGATTTTTCTTTATTAAAATATATGGCAAGAACCATGGATTGTGCATCAGGAGAATAGACTGATTCAAACAACGCAGGCAGGATTCGCATAAATCATTCAAGTATACAGGTCGCTGAGAAACTATATATTTGATTATAACCCACTCAGAGTTTTACCGTGATTCGAGTTGGATTGTGAAAAGGATTAACAGAAACAAAACACACAAAAAAGGCCTGACAAGTGAATTCACCGCTGACCTGTTTTTCTTAAGATGACAAAATGAAATGGGACTTAATCCTGAAATTGCATATGCACGGCAGGAGTAAAGCTCTTGAGTTCAATGCGGAAGTTGCTAGGGCGAATTGTAGTGAGTGAAATAGTCATATCCATAGGGATTCGTGCGCTAAGACACTGGGGAATTCCAATCAAGCGAGCCCAAGTAAGAACGACATCTACATCGTCGTGATGTGAAGAGTGGGCATGTGAATTCATGATGGACTTACTCAATACAACCGGAACATTCAATTTTATCTTTTTATGTGCGCTAAAAAACCCTAAGGCAAAAAAGTATCCGGTTTCTCGTCTCCGCGCGCGTCGCCTCAGACCCGCGCGTCGGCATTTTTAATTTAAATTTTTTTTATTTTTAATTTAAAAAAACAACAAGTTTGAAACGATGTCCAATTGCAGCCAAAATTGCTGGATCGATTGGAATTCTGCCGTTTTAAACGACTTTTTCACATAGGGGTATGAACGTTTGCCCGATTTGTGAGGCCTCTCCTAGCCACCATACTTTGTATATGGTAAATTTGATCCCCGCGTGTATAATAGTACATCACGTATTTCCCTGTTGGCAAAAAAAAAAAAAAAAAAATGGCCGAAAAGAGAGAAAAAAAGCGCGTCATCGCAACAATTTTGAAGCTGACCGATGACCAGCAACCGGAGACTTTGTTTGGCCTAAAGGGAATTATTATTATTATTTTAGATGCGTATTCGTCTTTTTTTGCTATTTGACTGGTCATGTTAAAAAATAAATTAAGCATTACGCTCAGCCTAAATTTTCAAGCAAGAACATTACTTTTAATTTCAACAAATATAATCAACCAAAATTATCCTTGTCATCGGCAATTAATTTATCCTATATTCGCGGGTTATTCTGTAACCATGCCACAATATTTTGTAAAATTAATTATTTGACACTTTTTCAAGTAAAAGGCAACATATACACCATACAGATTTAAAGCCACTGTTATCTCTACACTATTATATTCTCGGAAACAAAATTATGATCACATATTTAAATGAAATTTAATACTATGTATAGAGTTGATATCAAACATCCATTGAACTATTTCTGTCTGAGTACAATCAATGTTATTGTTTTCCAAATGAATGTATGTCCTTCTACGTTGGAATTAATACGAAAAATATAAATGCATGTTCACTTTTTTCTCGTTAACGACACAATTTAAAAAAGGGGAACCTTTCAAAAGTTGGTTTATATCATATCTCTTGATTCCTATATAGGTGCAATTTCAGACATTTGACCCAAAAGTACACTTAACGGATTGCGAATCGGTAATAATTCCGTAATGATACCGTAATACCAAAAGTTTATTACCTACTTAGACATAATGCCGTATTGTGAATCCATAATAACGGATTTTGTATCACCGTTATAACGGATTGATAATGAGCAATAGTGGATTGCAAAGCAGTTAAACTGTATACAGTGGCACAAGTAGGCCTTTGTAGATGGCTGACTCCTTAG
Source organism: Zoroaster sp. YZ-2022 (assembly GCA_029582265.1). Taxonomy (NCBI): domain Eukaryota; kingdom Metazoa; phylum Echinodermata; class Asteroidea; order Forcipulatida; family Zoroasteridae; genus Zoroaster; species Zoroaster sp. YZ-2022. Next base: position 4,049,505 of record CM055821.1, on the reverse strand, counting down.
AATGTTCAAATCCTGTGATGTCCGTAAGTAAGAGACTTTACCTTGATTGCTTCTCTCCACTCAGTAGTATAGAATATTATTTGATGAGAAATAAGCACACATGGGTAAAGGTCTTCATGTGATAATAGAGGTGTTTGACTCATGAGTCATGTAGCGCCAGAGTGGCTGGGCATAGGCCAAAATGGGCTGTTTTACTGACTCCCTGGAAATAAATGCCCATGACAATCAGTGGTTATAATTGAGACATTAGCCCAAAAAATGGACTCCGTCTCTACAGTCAGTATACACTAAAACGGAGACTAGACATAGACAGTGTTCGTTTCTAAATTTCTTAACTATCATTAGGCCGTGCAGGCGCCAAGGTTTGGAATTCAAAATATCAGTTTCATTGAATCATTTTATTGAAAGAAATCCCACATTACGACCGCTGTTAGTACTTTCATAGTCCATTGAGTGCACGCATATTGCGCACATCAGTATGGGATCATCTCGCTCTCAATTTTGGCTGCTGTTCATCTTTATTCGTAACCTTAAATGTAGCATTTATTTCAATAAAATTACTTATTCAAATAAAATTATATTCAAATCTCACTGAGATATATTGAGTAAAATAGCGAAAAACACGATCTTTAAACATAACATATTGTAATACTTAACAATATTTAAGATAGTGAAATACTAAAATGTAAACTAAATCATTGTTGTGCTTAGGTTATTTCTCCTTCAAAACGAAAGAGTTTGTGATGATTTTAATTGAAAGCAATTCCATCTTTTAGCCTACCAGTGCCTGTTAGCGATCGAGGTAAAACAGTGCAGGAGAAGGACGCGAAGTTATTAACTGTCATGATCTTTTGTTATTTGCTTTTATAATAATTTGATACAAATTTGTTTTAAGAGAATTTAATGAGGCGTGCATTCTGATATTACAACAACCTTCAGATCTGCATTGCCTTTGTTCACGTTGAGAAATACACTATTGATATGCCTCTATTTTTTTAAATATTGATTTGTGTATTTATATAGCCTTCACTATTTTCGCTTATTTTTCATTTTTAAACGAATGACAGAGCAATAATCAGTATACTATTTTGATTTCTTGATATTTTCATGCTTTAAAATAAATTAAATACCTACTTCTGAAGTCCATTAAACAGCACTGTTGTTACAGTATTAAATCAGGTCAAAACGCAACCAGTCCAGGAGTCGAATATACGGTTCAATGCATTCGGATACAACATGAGTACTTGTATTCGCTTTTATACTTGAATACTTTTCAGTGTATTTGAATACACAGTTGGAGTACTTATTCCTTTCTATATTCGGATACATTTCTCTTTTGATTAAATTTCAAAGTGTTCGATCCTGGGTATAGTTCAAACATTACTTAGGCTATACGTATTGGAAGAGCATGCGAGTATGATGTTTAAAAGAATCTGAATCTAGATACACTATATAGCATCTTTCTCTTATTAGTCAAATGTTATGTAAAATGTTTCAGAATGCTGGGATCAAACCTCAATAAAAAAGGAAGGTACAGCAATACTTATTACCTGATTAGATCATTAACCAATTATTATCTGAAGGCTAACTTGATGTGTGAAGTTGGTTAATGTACTCTTTATTCTCAACAATGTTTTTGTCTGAAGAGCCGTTTAATAGAAATCACGAAAAATACTCACATTTACAAAAGGTTACCGACTACATATCTCCCGGTGATTATAAAGTATGACGTGTATTCACAGTGTACAATACTTGAAAGTTATAAATGGTCTATCTTTAATGCTTCCCTGCCTGTACCTGACACAAGTACTTACCATGTGGCACTAATTCATCAAATTATGCAGCATTTTTGATAATTTACAACATTCCACTTTGCGAAAGGCAATTACTAGATCTATAGATGACACAATTTGTTTTCAAAGGATATTTTATTTCAGAATACAAATATTATTAACAAGTAACCCTCCTATGTACAGTGCAGTTTGCCATAGAATTGTCAGACCTTTCAAAACCTTTCAAGTTTGCTGTACTGAAAGGTTTCGAAAGGTGTAACAACTCTCTGAACAAACTGGTGTTGAAATGTTTCAATACCTTTCAAAGGGTATTGAGAGGTGTGGTTGTTCAGTAGCAACAAATTCTTTTTTTTTTTAAAGGGTTCATAATTATTGATAGCCATTTTGGCCAGTAAGCAGATTTTGAAAGGTTTTGAAAGGTCAAACCATAGGAGGGTTAGGCCTAAAGGACCTATTAAATAAGAATTGTATAGCTTGAAAACATTACGTACAACGCCGTTTCCATGTTAACATTGTCTACCTTTTAATTACCAATTTAAGGGTATATATATATGTTATGCCCGCCCTTTTGGCACTATAGATTTGACCTATAAGCTAATGGATATTTTTATATTCATGAGAAAATCAGTGATATCACAGCAGGATCAGATGCAACATCACGGTTGGTCTGTACATACAAGTTGATTGAAATCTCTATGATAAAACAATTGTCTTTTAAAAAGTAAGTTCTCATAACTGTATGTGTTGTCTTGTCTACCAATCAGTAAATTATCCGAGGTTTGATTGTGTTCACTTTCAGTGCTGCTGCGACACTGAGTTCCTATTGTGTTCTAACAAAACAGCGCCCTCGTTTGTCAAGGACAGGCAGTGATATTTTACAAATATAAACAGTGTACTCAGTCTTCACTGTCTTTACATTGAAAATAGACTTCCCGTTTTGTTTACACTGTCCAAGAGCATTGATATTTGCTAAAACTTGTATCAACATAAAAGTGCATTTCATAGGCCATTTACAAGTGTAGCCTTTCAGGCATGGAAGGTCACTTGAAATTCGCTAAATTACCTATAGGCTACTATTTCTTTAATTAATCACTGAATAAATTTATTACAAGTTGCACGTTTTGATTACATTTAATCGGTCGTGAGCATTGATAACACATAATGGTCAGGATATCATTAACACTTCGCAAGACACTGTACTATTTCGACAGCTTTAAGGTATAATGGAGTCAAGTGAACAACATCTATTACAATGACAATAATGCTGCAGAATTAATTAATAGTCCTTTTGATGGTTTATATATGCATATTTCCACTTTCTAAGGTTACACCTTTATACGTTCACTTTTGTAAGTAATTGTATCATTCATTATAAATGGATTTGCTAAATAAATGAATGTTTAATGTCTTTCTGAAGACTGGAGTGCGTCCTTAGGGGGTGTGCATGCTGCCGTCAGACATACGGCGCGGTAACGTCTGTCAACCTGTATACTTGTGTTCTAAGCAATTAATAATTTAGGCTAATGATATGTAACAGGTGGCTCTTCTAATTGTCTGTATTGAAAGAGCTTGCAGTCTGATCAAATACATTTTTAATTTGTTTTGTATTTGTTTGTTTTGAACATTGATTAAAATAATGAAAATGAAAATGTATAGGGCCTACGTCGCTTTACGAAGAACTGAACACCCTCCCCCCCCCAAAAAAAAATAAATAAATAAATAAAGTGAAGTGCTGTAATTTTTTCCAGCTCGAATTTAAATGCCACAAAATATGCATGCGTTTTTAATTTGTTCTCCAGTCAGGACACAACTTAATATCTGAAACTTTGACAGGATAGTTTTACGTATATCTTGATTCAAAGAGAGTAATCATATACTCATGAAGCCAAGATAAACAAAAAGAAAACAAAATAATAAATAAATAAACAAATAAAATCATTATATCAATCGTGGTGTATATACCCGTTTCTTTCCATCCATTCATTATTTGCTTGACAAAGCAAAGACATAGGTTGCAATTTCATCTATAAATCTATTCACAGTTCACACCTTTGTATATATATTAGTTACTCAATCACAAAATCCAACTGTTTTACAGAAAGTGAAAATGTATCAAACATTTCTACATTATAATTAACGACAAAAGGACGAAAGATGACACTTTTACAGGTTGGTTTTTGTACATATTTTGTGTTTCTTATAAAGAAATGTCTCTATCTTCTCGTTTTTCTCTACTGTCGCTAAGTGAGAAACTTATATAAAAAGAAATGTCTCATTCAATGCCACGGCCTATACCCGTTTCAATATATACGCGGGTTCATATCACATACAAATAAATGAACCAACAAATACAAATTGCTGGTAGGAATTTTCCTATGGGCAACCATGGATATACATGTACATATATACCTCTAGTTTGTGTTTATAGTTTACTTATTTATGTTTAATAGACATTTGACATAGTGGTATGTTGCTGGATTTGGACAGGGAATTGAGGAATGACAACGGCAAATACCGTTTGTCAAAATCCATATTATATCCCACGTTGAATTTGATTTGTTACGTACGTATAATTGTTATAATTTGGGCATCCTTGTGTGCATTGTTTTCAAACCCATGATGAGGTTTACATGTAAGCCCATTGTTTAATGATACTCTAGATTGATTTCGTACGTTGTGTATGTATGATTTCCCCATATGGTGCCGTGGTATACCATTAGCCTATTCCTGAACGGGACCATATGGTGCAAGAAACCTGTTGCAATGTGCTATGGAGGACTTATGATTCATGGGTATATTCTACACATACTATACGTAGGCTATAGCCTATTCGTGATAAGACTACCGTTTGCAATGTCGCACTTCCAGGCTGTATGTGTTTTCAAAATGACATAAATTGTATTGCAATAATCTGCAACGAGTTCGTTTGAGGCTGAAAATGTGTACATGCCCGTAACCTTTGTTGACGTGCTAAAGTCCCTATTTAATTAAAAGGGTAGAACTAGAACACCAAGTAAAACTTGAAGAAATTTAAGAAAAACAATTCTTTATTCACAACGTATGTTTAAAACGAACAAAATACATACAAACATAAAATAAATCAAAATGTTAACCATGCGTTCGGTCTTGGTCGCCTAATAAATAATACCAATTCAATTTATACATTTTGGTATTTTGAATTTAACCTAATGCAAAGTTATGAATAAAAACAATAGAGATGAACATGGAGCGCACGACATTAAAAGATACTGATATGAGCGTTTTGTCCAAACACTCATAGGTAGGTACATGTATCTCATTACATAACTTTTTTCCCTATGCTATCATTGTATATTGTTTCGCAGTTTGTATTCATGTTTTTTCTTTGTTTCCGCGCCTTGAGCGCCCAGCAGGGTGGATATGTACGCGCTACAAATCATCATCATCATCATCATCATCATCATCATCATCATCATCATCATCATCATCATCATCATCATCATCATCATCATCATCATCATCATCATCATCATCATCATCATCATCATCATCATCATCATCATCATCATCATCATCATCATCATCATCATCATCATCATCATCATCATCATCATCATCATCATCATCATCATCATCATCATCATCATCATCATCATCATCATCATCATCATCATCATCATCATCATCATCATCATCATCATCATCATCATCATCATCATCATCATCATCATCATCATCATCATCATCATCATCATCATCATCATCATCATCATCATCATCATCATCATCATCATCATCATCATCATCATCATCATCATCATCATCATCATCATCATCATCATCATCATCATCATCATCATCATCATCATCATCATCATCATCATCATCATCATCATCATCATCATCATCATCATCATCATCATCATCATCATCATCATCATCATCATCATCATCATCATCATCATCATCATCATCATCATCATCATCATCATCATCATCATCATCATCATCATCATCATCATCATCATCATCATCATCATCATCATCATCATCATCATCATCATCATCATCATCATCATCATCATCATCATCATCATCATCATCATCATCATTAAACCAAATTACCTCCAACCTTCGTCTACCAAACGTTTATACCCGTATCATTATGCGGTCCACCAGACCAATTTGGCATAATATTAAAGCTAACACGTGGCTAATTTGCAATCGTGCAACCTTAACGTTTCCAGCCGAGAACAGTAATGACTTTTGCCAGGTTTACAACGTAGTATTTTCATATTGTAAACATTATTTTTTGGCTCAAAAATTCCCCTTATTTCCGACAAGTTATTATATTATTTTAATATTATGAAATATGAAAACGGAACCTAACAAAGCACAATAAAACCCAAAATGTAAATGAATGCAATGACAAGACTGACGACGATGAAATCAACGACAACAACAAATGCTACAATAAAATCTATTTCAATATAGTGACAAGAAAATCAATCAAACAGACAAACAAACAATCCACGAACAGTGTGGCCTTTAATTACCCCGATTTGGAAACATGGGAGTTAAACCTATGGGAGATTGGAATAACACATAACCCACTCCCACTTGTTGTCCAGGGGGTGACCATTAGGTTCATCTCGCCCCCACCCCCACCCCCCACACACACACACTTTCTGGACCCAGTAGAAGAACCTAGTTGTCTCCATTACTTGATAGCACTTCCTAATCTGTTTTCAGATTTTTTTCCAAGTCCTCAAAATTTCCACCAAATACTGATCTTGAAATATTTCTAAAAATGTCTTTAATTTCCAAAAGGATTCCCCAAACATAGAAGTTTAAAAATTCAACAATATTAAACCTAGATATGTCAACAAATTCCAGTGTTTTTAGGTAGGGGTGTGGGTTGGTAGAATGATGATGGGACGAAAGTTGGCACCCAGGATTACCTATTGCAGGGGGTTCAAATTCTCATCACTCGCCCAGTTGCGGATAAGGGGTGTACGCGCCTCTTGGGACTCCAAACATAAGCATATCACACCCTCCCCTTTTGTGTGAACGAAAAAGGAAATACTTGTTTTCCAGGGCGGGGGGATGCACCAAGCCCCCCAAGCGCCCCCCCCCCCCCCCCCGAGTATACAGTGCTACTGCTTATACTTCTACCTTTGACAACAACAATAGGTTTACTCACCAAGTCCTGGCAGAAAGATATTAAAAAGGCAGCAAATCAACGCCATCGGCATGGGCATGCAGGGCACTGCGGACCGGAATGAGCCGTGTTTTTCTCGTACGCTGATGATAACATCTTTTGTGGTTGACAGTTGCCTGTGGTTAGAGATGAACACACGTGCTTCTTCTCGGGTACGGGGCGATCCACCTTCACCCCTTGCTCCTGGGGAACAGCTTGATTCTGTCGTCAGTTCAACTGTAACGGAAGCATCCTCAGAAGCCATTGTGCCCGTCACTTAAATTATAATGAAAGCGCTTGAAGTGCAGAGAATTCTAAACATCTGTAATTACATGTGTATTAATTGAGAATGCGTATTGTAGTAAATTCCACATGAACCAACGTACTTGCTCTAGGTACGGTAGTTAATGTTGCATACCGATATCGACACTATTTCGTATGTTACAGCCGATACACGCTTAATGTCCATGGGAGTTCCAGACTGTTCTAAATTCCCACGATTCACTGAAACCACCGTCACCAGCAGCAGCCGGCGTGTGTGATGATGGAACAATACTGTCTGGTTCGCGGATCGAGTTCACGTTCAGTGTTGGCACCTTGTACACGACGTGCGAGAGTGCACAGATCCAAAAGTAAATACAGTCTATGTATTAGTTGATCATTGAAGGGGCGCTCGCAATGCTGCGCGATCGTGAGTGTATGTTACTCCAACCTTGTCCCCAGGGCCTCGCTCGTCCTCATTATGATTCCCTGGTTATAATAGTGATTCACGTCGATTATGATTCGTTATTACAATAGGTCTAGCCAGCTAACTGAAGCCAACATAATTGCGCACTAGGTTTACAAGGTTGAAATTTCATTATTCGTGATTGTTCCTCTAATCGTCCAATACAGGATAAGATCGTTGCGGGGTCAATCACCGTGGGAACGAGGTCGGTCGGTCTTTTTAGTAAAGATTGGCGCGGGAGACCCGAAGGTCAAGAATTAGGCCTCTAGGCTTTACTAATAGACGATGTGATACTTGTTTACATGTGAAGCGCCCTCTGTTGGTATCAGATTTCATGCCAGGCAAATGTAATACTGTGTACAATTTGTTGTTATTAGGAAGGAATATTATTTTCCTTCACTTACCTTCGAAAAACTTGACTTTAATAGCAAGATGCATGACTGGTGTCAGTGGCCATTTAACTCTTTGCACCGTGAGAATATTTAACACGTCGTGAATGATCTTTACCATGATTATCAGTTACGATATGTGTAATGGCTAGAGCGTTTAATAGATGTCTGCGCAAGCGATCCCGGTTCGAATCCCGTGTCGCCCACTAACGTTTTAGTTAAATTTTATTGTGCATAAATTAATTATAACTTTTAAATAGGTTTTGAAAGTCCCTCAAATACCAACATGGTCTGGTGACATAGTGCGCCCTTGAGACGGTCTCCTCAATCGCTAGGATTCTATACAGATGCTACGCTGATCTGGTTCGAACCCGACAGACCTAATTCATGGACATGGCACTGCGGCAGCAGCAACAGCTTGAGGGCTGCCATTGATGTCTTTCTCCTTCTCGATAGTCGGCTACGGGCAGGGAAGTAACGGAGCACAAGGGTGACTGCCGTCATCCCTGCATGGTGCAGGAGGTCATCATGTAGGTTCGTTCGGAATACTGAATTATCCCGAATACCTGGTCAGCACATCTTACTTATTTTCTTCAAAAAATTTAGATTTTGTATTTATTTATTATATATTTGTTTTGAAGTATGCATATTTTACGTGTTCTCTTCAGACGGAATTTGTTTTGGCAGGATATAGTTAGATTATTACATAGCGCCAAGTTCATAATGGATCGATGTGTTTTGCATTGTTATTTATTATCGGGCTACTTGTATTCACGATCATTCTCGACTTCCTGGGAAATATAAGCAACCCCGGCATCATGTTAGGTGCTCATCAGACGGAATAGTCAAACACAATCACCATCTCTGTTCTCACATGTCCCCATTTATACTCCTAGGTGAAGAGAAGCAATTCATGGTAATGTGTCTTGCTCAAATCGATGTCAGACTGGTGCCGCAACCGGCTTGGCTAGGATGTGAACCCACATTACTGACGACCTGGCCACCAGCCCTTGATTGAGTCCGTTGCACTAGACCATTCAGACTACCTTACAGAGTTTCATATCAAGTAAGCTTTCACAAAAACAGTCGGTATAATGTTGAGATCAGGTAATGATCAACGCTTCTTAATAAGTAGTAGCGAATCTTGCAGTCAGGTCGGGTGGCCTATGGTTGCATATAGGAAAATGTGAAAAAATAATGTTCTACGATCGAGAGTGTATCTGTAAATCCATTGGATTTTACACTTTTGGTATTAAAATGCCTTTAAATGCATCCACACTTTATAAACCTGCATGTATGAAAAATGTATAAAAGCCAACCTGTAAAAGCATCAGATTATGTCGATAGTGAAAATAAACTCAGATTGTTAGTATTAATTTCAACATGTAATATCTTCAGATGAAAGAAAATGTTGACAAATATTTCACTAATGTTACTAAAACGACAGAAATATTTTTACATCATCAACTAAGTTTCGAATTAATCTGTGATCAGTTATGTTTTTCGACATTACCAATAGTGTATTATGGCTTTAAAATTGCAATACGTGTAACAAAATTGCGCCCATTTAAATATCACAATACCAAATCCTGTGAGTGTGACGTGCACAGAATTCCCTAGGCTCTGCACCTTTTGTCCAAATTCATTTTGATTTTACATTAACATCTACATGAGTAAGCTAATGTCTTCCTCTACAAGGCTTATATCAAGACGATTTCAAGAAGATGAACTGTGTAACTCAATGAGTAAAATATAGAGTTTGTTCAACACGATGAGCCGGGGACTCTAGCAGGGGATAAAGTTAATGTCCAGAATTGGTACGGCATTTCACAAATAGCAAATGGTCGCTATTTGTTGTATAGGCTAGACAACGCTTTGTGCTTGTATATTTCTGTCTGTTACTCACTGATTAATTTCATACTTTATTCCATCTATTCCGGTGAAAGTTTAATATCGGTCTGCAAAGCATAAAAAAGTGTCATAATTCTCTTCCCGAGGCTCCGCCCATTGTTACGACAAATGCAGTATAAGCTGAATTTACAGGTTAGTTGTAAATCTTAATTCTACTCGTATACTCGTAAACAGTTTTGTCAGTATTACAAAAGTCTTACCTTCTCTTAAATAGCATTCAAGTTCAACTTCTGTATCTGGTAAAACCAGACTTTTGAAAGTAGTGTACAGTGTGTATATATCTTTGGTTTTCCCATAATATTAAATGATCAGTTTTAATATCAAACTTACTTGGTTCAAAGTTGGTTTTAAACATCCCATGAAATCTTTTTGTCTGAGGTGCCTTCGATTTTTAAGAATTGTAAAAATATTTTCCCCCAATTATGCATGTCTACATTTTTGGGACAAACCGTACCAAAATACCACGTTATCATGAATACAAAGTTCGTGTTTGCTAATGGGAAATGCTGAATGCAATTCACCGGTTTCTTGTTAAGGAAGCTTCTCATAAGTAAGGAACGATTGGAACATTCTATTTAATTGGGAACCCTGACTATTCCCATAGGGAACTCACACAACAACACAACGTAATAAGATTTTACAGGTTAGTAATATTTCTTTATTCAAATGAAGTGAAACACTGCAGAATTTTCCAATGGTATATGTCCCTTCTATGTGGTCCAATCACATAAAGCTGCGGATAAAATAAGACTTCTAATACAAATTCTTGGTTTCAGGTATTCACGGCTATCTACTAACTTACAATCATCTGAGACAAATTATGACACACCCTTTTGGGGTGGTGCTCGCTTGTTTCTTTCACCCGGCAGCCATGCACATGTGTTTCTGTTGTATTGTTCGTCTACCAAATTTGTTTTCTTAATTTTTCTGTTTCTTTCATTGCCATTTTTACTTGGCTCATCTCTTTCTCCCCTCTTGTTTAAGTAATTATTGATTATTATATGTTCTCCTTGCATGTAATATGTACTTTAATTATTGTTTTGTACAGTTTAAACAATTGTGCTTGAATAAAGTATTCTTTTATTAAAACGTATTTAAAATATCGGAATAATTATAACCAGAACTACCCTATTTTTAATATATTAAATCAACACCCAATATAAATTCAGAAAACGTATTTAAAGGGATTATATAGCATTGGTAGAGCTGACAAAATAGTTTGCTGGTAGTATTAACAATGTGTGTGATCCACCATATGCATGAAATAAAAAACCTGTGGAAGTTTCAGCTCAATCGGTCATCTGAGACAAGAGAAAATAAGGAAAACCGATCCTGTTTTTACAAAATCTTTGGAACTTCCCGGCTTGCAAATCGACGACTATTTTAGGACATACGAGTTAATCGCGGAAACAGTCGTTGGTAAAGTGCGTGCTGGCCTGTTCTGAATCAGGCTGCAGTGCAGTTGTACGTTGTCTCACACACAAAACACAACCTTGTATCCCAAGTCGAACACGCATGAAACACACTCACACAGCAGAATACCTCCGGTAACAAATCAGACTACTGCAGCACTGTAGCCAATTCACGGATACGACCAATTGCAAATGCTATTCTTGGATGTCTAATTTCAGTCAACTGAGGGCGACATTGAAACTGATTTAAAAAAAAAAAAAATCATTTCGATTGTTGCAATCGAAATCAGCTGTTGCATTTTTGGAGGTCTTCAGATACAGTTTTCTCGAAGATGGCAGCATTTCAGAGGGAAATATTTCACAGGAAGATTGTACTAGTATCAACTTTATAAACAATAAGATTTCAGATTGAAACTAAACAATTTTGGTTTTGATCCTTACCAATCCTATAGAATCCCTTTAAGAAAAGGTAAATAATATTATATTATTAAATTAATTATATTAATATTATTAATTGGTATTTAAACAACAATCTTGGTAAAACTTTATATATTAACGCAAATTTTTCCACCTTTAAACTAAAACTACGTTGGCGTACAGTTAATAATAGAATCAATCATCCATTGAAATGCACATGTCTGAGATGCTACCGGTTATAAGAGTAGTCAAAAATGAATTGAGCCCTGTAACATCAGTTCTCACTAAGACATGTTCATGAATTTACTTAACTGCCATTTATTGTAGGAACTTCCCTTCTATGGACGTACAAAGAATGGCGAGTACGTGCTTGGCTCCGGCTTAGGAAACTGCAGATTGGTAATACGATCAGAATATTATATTAGGTTATTTCTAAACTTTCAAAATTGCTTCCTCTTTCACAGGTTTTATTACGTCTTAATGAAACTTGACATTTGCCGATCCTCGCTTTTGTTTTGCCCTTGTATGATTCTGGCTGATTGAGTTGAAACATTCACACATTGATTTCTAATGCATTTGCAATGATCCTCGTGACGTATGGATACAGCTTGCTACCTTTACCAGTAGCATGAGTATGCGCAAAACAAAGTTACTTCATGTTAATAACAGTTTGATTTCTGTCCTCATGATTTGATCGTTACAAAAACCAACACGGAAACACACAATCCAAAATGTAAAATAATAATTTATGTGCAGTTACTTTTTCAGTATCCTTAACAAAAACAAAACAATTGCAGTTCCAGCTGTTCGAATGTCTTGTAAAACATTATAACATATTATAACATACATTATAACATTACCTTTTAAACATTGCATAAATGTACATATCATTTTCTTTGTGTTCGCTTTACCAAACATTTACAGGTAACTATAATTTATTTTACAGGTAATTTTATTTTAATTGATGTTGTACGGTTGCTTAATTTTGTATGTGCATTTCTATGTATTTTAATTGTATGTTTATGTACGGCCCCAACGGAAATCAGTTTTTAACTGTTTGGGTAAATAAATGTAATACATAAATATAAACAAATTCACCAGTACAAAAAGCACACCTACCTGTTCAGTAAATTGATCGTGGCACGCCAAGCGGATTCTCTCGGCAGTAGCTGGACATTCAAGTCGGAATGTTCCCGGGATACCAACATCTTCCCTGGCTGACTGTATAGCGTCTTTGATGGCAAAGAATGCTGATAAGGCCAGCAATAACGGAGGTTCCCCTACGGCCTTTAAACAAAGCAGACATATACAAATGATTATATATTATTCACAGCCATCCTGATATTTGCCTATACAATCCAAACTGAATTATGCCACATGAGCTGAAAGAAAACAGCACATTAACTTTATAGCACTGAACATCTGAATTCAAGAAATGTATTTATAATAAATATTTGTCTCAGATACGTAAAGTGAGATGTTGGGACGCTAGGTGGCAGCAAACTTACCGGTCATGTTCTTGGTTTGTATGATGACAATGAAAATTATCATACGTTTTGTTATAATATTATTTATGCCACCTTTCTAAAGATTGTTCGTTTTTAATTAATTATTCATGATCTTCCATTGTCAGCCATCATACGAAACATAATATTGCACTGCGCACATGCTCAGGAATGGGAATGGTAGGTATAAGACTGCATGCTGCCACCAAATGAAAAGAAGCGATGAAGAGGGGATGATGGGAACGAACGAAACTACTAAGAGACAAATTTAAGAATATTGCAACTAGCGAACGAAGAAAACTAGGAATGATTGGAGTATAGATGAGAAACGAACAATGAAAACGAGTTTTTACTTTTATCAACTTACCTTTGAAGAACAAATGGCGAATGGATTGGGTGCCCTGGTTAGCAGACTCACGTTGAACTCTGCTGGGATATTACCAGACTTTGGAATCTTATAATGTCGTGGGCCTATAGTCAACAGATGACCCGATGGGGACATCCGATAATCCTCCATAACAAACAAACCATAGCCCTGGATGAAGGCTCCTTCAATCTGAGGATGAAAACAATTTTAGTGTTCAAGAACATCGATCACACACCAGTGTCTTTGCTAAAAGTATACAACATTTGAAAACGTTCGAATACAGTACGAATACTTGTATTCATACTTTCGCATTCGTTTTTTAAATACATTCCAATGCATTTTAATAGGGAAATTGTATTCGTATTTGTAACCGTATTCGATTTTAAATTGAAAATAAAGTTACTCAAACTCAAGAGCCAGGATAATGCATTGAAAAGTACGTTGTTGGCAAAAACAAATAATATGGAGAACTCACGGAATGTGAATAACTTTGCGGATGTTACCTGTCCAATATCGACGGCTGGATTAAGACTGTCTCCTACGTCCATGACGATATCCGTCCGTAGAAGCTGATGATCTCCAGTCAGACAGTCAATCTCTACCTCCGTTACGGCTGCGCCATACACAAAATAATTAAACGGTCTGTCCTTGTGGGATAGATCCGGAATTCTGTAACAATCCAGTTTTAAATAGTCATGTCTAGTACGTAAAGTGGGCTATTTCATTCTAGTTCCATCATGTTATGTTCAATTTGTGCAGGAAAACAAGAAAATCATTTCACCAACTCGATATAATTTTAAGCCCAAATAAAAGACCCAAAAGTGGACGCGCAGCTCTCCGTGTTCTTTGTTCTTCTTTTTTTTCTTCCTTTGTTCTTCCTTTTTTCATCCTTTGAAGGGGGTCACCCAGGGTACTCCCCAATGTCACCTAGGCAGTGGTGACAACGACCACCGTCCTATACTTGGTGTAACTGTGTATTCATCCCTTGACATTTGATCTTTGTGATCTTGATTCACATGAAGTAAGACACAGTAAAACCGAAGTGTCAGCTTTTTCCATTGTGTTGTTACCAAGAAAACAATGAACATGCATTAAGACTGTTTGTATTCATTCCAACGTGGAATTTCTGTCTTCGGATGACAGAAAAAAATGTCACAAATTTTACTAAAACGATAGCACCTGAAACATAAATATTTCATTGATATTTGAAAGTTGATACCATCATATCTTTATCCACCGAGTAATTTTTATGTAAAACAGGGATCAGTTTTTCGAGATGAAAAATAATTTAAAGTGGATTTTAAAGGTTAGAAAGTATTTATATATTAAAAGTGGTTCTATGGACAAAATAAGGGACTAAATTACCACTTAACTGTGTGTGAGGGGGTTTTAAAATAACGCTCACAAATGTAAGATCTGACTCACCTGTAAAATCCAGTAGAGGACAAACTGACTCGATCCGTGTAAGCTGCCGAGACCTGATAAGGGCGCAATCACAAAACACAATCATCAATAAACTATTGGTCATTATTTTCTCTCAACTTGTGGGCGGAGTTCTGGTTGAAAGTGTTGATGGGAGAGAGTATTTAGGTGCGATTTTATTATTCTTTTAAACTTTCCCAATGTGGGGAGGGCATCCCCTTCCCATAGTAGCTACGTCACTTGGGGAAAAAACTACATCTGTATAACTAAATAAGTTTTCAAGCTTACCCAACTTTCCCACGATCCTTTAGGGTCGTCGTGCATGAATGGTTCCAAGCGATGCATCAGGATGTCGCAGGCATTCTGATCAATCAAAACATCATAGTACATAGAATAGAAAATGTTATACCGGCCTAACCACTAGGATACAGGGCAACATATTTCGTATATGATTCTTCTATCAATATTGGCATCTTCATAAAAAAACGATCGACCTAATTACTGCTGGGAGAAGAGAACAACTAGCTTACATGTAGTTCAATATTATCTAACATAAATTAGATTTACTTGCAATGAAAACTCTTGAATGTTAAAGGCGCACGCTAATCAGCGATACTGGAGGGTGCCATCAACAGGTCATGCACGGAGCGGATATCTGTTTTGACATATCTACCTTGATAGCCATGCCGTTCAGATCAGAACTGACGCTGCCACCCGTTGGGGAGGCGTTGGGAACCGTCTGGGTGCTTGTCTCACTGATATGAATCTTCTCTTGTGGGATTCTCAGAGTCCTGCTGGCTACCTGGATCATCTTGGTATGTAACCCTTGACCCATCTCGATTCCACCGTGGGCAATGAGCACTGTGCCATCAGTGTAGATGTTAACTAGGGCACCAGCCTAAGATAAAAATCCCTATTTTTAATTCTGTTCAAAAGGGGAGGTACAGTTTTACTGATGTTTACTTTTATGGATAGGTCTATGCCTACTCTCTTTGAATCAAGATATATCAAACAACCAACCTGAACAAAGTTTGAGCTTATGACGTTCTCTCCATGACTAAAGAAATAGTAAAAATGCAATAAGATGTGTCCATTCATTCTAACGTGCACTTTATGAAAGAATATTATTTCCTGAATTCGAACTTTAATTGGTTCACTTTTCATCAAAGTGACAGCATCAGCTTTACACCAAGTAAGTTTCACATTACAATTCAAACATTTTGTAATTTTTAAATTACCTTTAAGGACCTTATGCTTAACAATTTTAGGCTATTTAAAGTTCCTTGTGTTGGTTTCCAGACCATAATGTAAACCTAAACATGGCTCAAAATGTAACCTATAGCTGCACCATATTTTCATACAAAACAAACCTAAGATGTTATCTTAAAGGGAATGTACAACATTGGGATTTTGTAACGTATGGTCATTTCAACCCTCTAGTTTTCTAGAAATTTAAACTAACCTGTGAATATTTCATCACAATAGGTGCTCACGTTTTTTAGAAGAAAAAAAAAACCGAAAAACTGTTTTGTTTCAATTATGTTGTACACAGAAATTGCTATCCGGCAACTTGTTGTAAATTTAACATAACAATTTCTGTTCTCTCTAAGATAAAAGCACTTCAGACGAAATATTTTATCAGGATAATTGATACGAGTGCCAACTTAACACCAAGTAAGTTTATTAAAGATAATAAATAATTAATTTCATAATCTGGTAACAACCAAAGAGATACCCTTCCCTTGAAAATCTAATCCAATAGTGACTTATAACATAACCCAGACCAATAATTTTGGTCAACCATGAGTCATTTTGGATTTTTTCCCAGAAGTTTATAACCCAGACCTTTCACATGATGAGCCGGATTACTTGATCAGTGAGATGACATGATTAGATGGATCTACCTGATTGAGGAGAAAGAGTCCAATACCGATGCCAAATTTGGCTGGTGTAATAGCGATACCTCGCTTTCTCCAACGATTCTCACTGATAAGATAAAAAAGGAGATACATTGGTTATGAATAATTTGTGTAGGCAGGGGCGGACCCAGGGTCTCCAAAAAGGGGGCACACTGCCAACAAAGGGGACACACCCAAATATTATAATAACTTTATATAGCATACATGTAATACGTTACTCTGGATATCAAGTAAAAAAGTTTAATTATAATTCAGTAATATTTAAATTGGGTAATTATCAAAGGTGTACACCCCGTTTAAACATTAGTCTCATTGTCACCTGTTGAATTGGTTCACGTCTCGTCTGCGATTTTCAAAGTCACTCTTATCCAGACACTGATTCCAACATCGCTCCAAAGTCCAGTTTGTCAGTTCCTGGCCAAAGTGAGTCCGGTCCCCTTCGTGATAGAAATTGAGTTCCCGTATCTATATATATAATAATAATAATAATAATAATAATAATAATAATAATAATAGTAATACAAAAGATTTATAATGCGCACATATCCACCAAGAAGTGCTCGAGGCGTTTTACAGTAAACAAGAAATCATACAATAGCATAACAATACAATAGCAAATGCAATATAATACTAAACAAAAGATAAAAAATGCATAAATGAATGTTAGTAGTCCTTATAGGCAGTACACATAAGATGAGTTTTTAAGTTCTTCTTGAAGGAGTCAACAGATTGAGATTCACGAATGTACAGAGGTAAATCATTCCAAAGGCGTGGAGCTACAACTTCAAAAGATCTGTCACCCCAAGAATGTTTTGACTTTTGTTCAGCCAGCAAAACTTTTGCACTGGAACGTAACTTGCGAGAGGGGGCATAACATTTCAACAAGTCAGATATATACATATGGTCATAATGTAGACATTTTCATATTTCAAGATTATTTTATTTTCAATGATACAGATTTATGATTTAAATGTCATTTAAATACAAAATAAAATACCAATAATACATGGATTTTCTAATTGGTTCCCGACCTTGGTTTGTGACAATCCGCATTTAATGGCAATCTCACTCATGATTGACTCAACGACCATCAGACTTTGTGGAGTTCCGAAGGCACGTAAGGCTGTATTTGACGATATGTTGGTCTTACAAAGACGACCGGTCAGTTTCACATTCGGGAAATTGTAGCAGTTATCAATGTGGGAAAGTGCATTATGCATGACCTAATCAGACAAAGAAAAGTTAAATTAGCTGGGAAAATAGATATATTTGTACAGTATTATGTATCACTATTTGGTTTAAGATGATATATTCCATACTAAAAGTTGATATCATCTTCATAGTTCTTACCTTGAAATATCGAGTTAAATGTTAAAAGTATATTTTTGTTGGGCCACCTAAGATGTCATTGAAAAAAACATCAAGAAGTAAAAATAATCCTATATATAGCGGCAGGGATGTGCAACATTACTGTTGTTGTCCTAGGCCTAATTCAATTCCCTAAATTCATTTTTAAAATAGTTATTTGTTTTAACCCTAACCACTCCAAATCCTGCAAACTCCTCCAAGGGCCACTTTTTGGAAAATTCAGCACTATTGGAAACTGGTACTTTCATCTCTTTAAATGGGACAAAATTACACCTGGCAAGAAGTACAGGCCATAAGTGCTGAACTTGAAAGATCAACGAAAATGCGTGGTGCATTTTGAAGAAAAGGGCATGTTTCCAAAAGTGCACTGATGAATTTTGGAGGATTCAGTTCCGATCCAGAACACCTAGGGGGTTTGGAACACAAATACATTTATGAAGGAAACATGAGGACAAGAATATTCATTCAATGTGATAAACTTTATGGAAACACTTTTAATATAAAAACTGAGATAGTTAAAGGGAAAGTACAACATTGGTATTTAGTAAAGTACGTTCATTTAAACCCTCTAGCTTCCAAGAATTATATCATAAAACTCCTACACTGTAAAAAAAAATTGTTTAGAATTTAAACACACGCAAAATAAACGCGTTTAGGAATGCGTTTAAATGCTAAACTGCCATCCTCTGTACATGTCACAAAGCTAAACGGCCATCCTCTGTACATGTCACAAAGCTAAACGGCCATTCTCTGTACATAATAATAATAATAATGTGTGGATTTATATAGCGCACGTATCCACCAACTAAGTGGTGCTCAAGGCGCATTATATTATTATCCCTGCTCATAAGGCTCATAAGGCTCATAAATCATTCCTGAAACCATCTCAGCTCCCTGGGGAGTATACAGCTCAATTGCTGCCATTTCTAGCGCATATAGAGCGAACCAACTCTGCCTTCACAGGTACCCATTTAACCCCTGGGTGGAGAGAAGCAATTATGATTAAGTGTCTTGCTCAAGGACACAAGTGTCACGGCCGTGATTCGAACCCACATTATGTTGCTAACACCAGAACTTGAATCCGGTAAGCTAGACCGCTCGGCCACGACACCGCCTCGACATGTCACAAAGCTAAACGGCCATCCTCTGTATATGTCACAAAGCTAAACGGCCATCCTCTGTACATGTCACAAAGCTAAACGGCCATTCTCTGTACATGTCACAAAGCTAAACGGCCATTCTCTGTACATGTCACAAAGCTAAACGGCCATCCTCTGTACATGTCACAAAGCTAAACGGCCATCCTCTGTACATGTCACAAAGCTAAACGGCCATTCTCTGTACATGTCACAAAGCTAAACGTGCTTAGCTTTTTGACACCTGTTCATATGGATGTTAGTGTGCTAACACACACCACAGAAAAGCATAATCTAAACATGTTTTAGGCTAAACATGTGAAAAAAGTGAGTACAAGCTATAGGCGTTTAGAAATGTGTTTAAATCCTAAACACCAATTTTACAGTTTACTCACTGTGAAAGTGCTCACGCTTCTGATAAAACTGTTAAATGTTTCTTTATATGTTTTATTTATTTAATTATTTATGTAAATTCGACTAAATAAATCCTATGATGAAAGCATTCCATTCAGAATGACTGATACGTATGCTAACTTTACACCAAGTAGGATTTTAGATAATAATTAAATCGTCAATTTGAAAATCTGGTAATTACAAATGGTGTACCTTCATTTTGAATTTTTGCTGGACTTTTTCCCGGTTTTATTTTTATTGAATGTCGATTTGGTTAAAATAAAACAAAAATAACTTACAGCAATAGATTCATCGTAGGAGTTACCGGCGTTGTTGTAAAGAACAACCTGCAGCGCCCTCAACTGGCCAATGTTGGTAAATCCCACCTTGTAGTGACTTAAAAACGGATGCCGTGTACCAGTGATAATCATGTCCTCATGGCGGTCCAGCATTAATCGAACAGGACGATTAACTCTGTTTGTTCAAAATTAAAATGTGTGTGTGTTTTGTTTTGGCAAAAGAAAATGTCTTTTTACAAATTAGCAACACTGCTTCACACACGCTGCCGCTGGTCTACCTTGTTGTTACCAAACACAATGAAGTTAACTTACTTTTTGGCCGCTACAGCACACATAGCTGCATGTACGCTGAGTCTTGTTGCCTTCCCGCCAAATGCTCCACCGAGTCTTTTCACGCGGGAAACTACTTTATGGTTTGGGACACCCAAGGTTTCGGCCACCTGTGTCTGAGTGAAAAAAACAAGAACAACGGATACCAAAATAATCATTCAATTCAAGTGAACAGCTGCAGTTATATCAAATGTATTGCTAACAAAATCCATTATAGAGAAGCCACAAAAATACACACAGTACGATTCCCGAGTAGGAATTTCTTTGCTGGTGTCAAACAAAGTTAGTTCCACTTCGTGACACCATTTTGAAAACTATTCCCTGGTGACCGTTACATATACTTGAATGTAAATTGAGTCAACATTGTATGCTAACAAGCAATAATTATAGATATGATTTTATCCTGGCGATTATTTGTTTCTACAAATATGTTTAACCAATTGGTTGGGGCCGGATCCAGAATGGGTACCCCCACCACCACCACCACCACCAACCCCCTCCCCCTCCAAAGATCCACCAATGGCTTTCATCAGTTTACCTGTAGGAGAGTGGGCCATTGAGATGTTGCAATGACCTCGATCTCCCCTCCTTCTCCAGGAATGACTAATGTAGTAAATGTCTCCAAGTAGAAATGCTCCTGACATCCGGTCCTAGTCTCTCCCTCCAGGATGTGATCAGAGCTCTCAAAGCCTTCATCCACGTCACCCTTATTGATGGAAATTTGCTCGGGGAAAAAGAAGCTATGTTTGATAGCGTCCTGTTAGATAAAGAAGATATCGATAAGCCTGGTTTCCATAGTCGTCAACAAGTCCCAGGCACCATCGCCGATTATGGAAACACTTTGTCTGGGTCAATCGCAGACTCTTCAGACCGACGCAAACACAAATGGCATTTTCGTTATCAGTCTATGCTTTGTATCTAGGACATCTCCCAAAGTCAGTACCCATCAAGCAAAACATAACACAAGTATAACAAAAAAAGTACAAAGACTACAATTTCCACAGACACATGGCCAGCACTGAGTATACGATGCTTCGTACATTACGTCGGTGCAAGGGCAAAATCAAATCTATTGATTATCACTGGACTGAAACATTTCATCAATCTATAAGTAGAAATTTGTTCTACAAAAGTTAATAATAGCTAATCGATATCTGTTGATCAATATTCCTTATAGACCTATCAGATTTCTTGAGTGCGCTGTGCGAAAAGAACGATGCCATTATCTCTGACAACATTGCTCTTTGTATGTTTTACAATTCACATGTCAGGCATCGATAGGCCAGTTCGGCGGATATTATTGTTTCTCTACCTCAATGGTGATGATAGCAGGTAGTTCTTCATAGTCCACTTTGACAAGTTTAGCTGCTCTTTTTGCGATATCCTGGTCATCAGCTACTACCACACCAATGACTTGTCCCACACAAGTCACCTAAGCAAATTAAGAGCAGTTTACACCTTTAAAATTGAAATATCTGTGGGCAGAAAATTAACATAACGACACTTCTGAAAACAAATCGGCGAAAAGTATAGATAATTTCAAATAAAAAACGTGACAAGCTCACAACGAATCATCCAACAATGTTTGGTAGTCACTTCAAGCACAGTTTGTAAGGGACATATCAAGTCAATGACAGTATACAATGCAATTCCAATTACGTACGACACGTAACAATGTCCATAGTATGTGAAACCTAACTCACATAAACACGAAATCATTGTATTGAGTTGGAAAACCCCATATTGTATCTATTGTTGCTCATATAGGTTGGATTCAATCAAATCAGCTCAAAATCTGTCATTTAGGCTACCAGCAGCGGCAAAATCACAACATCGTACCATTCATTTTTTACTACTACTGACAAACTTTTAAGAATTGGACCACCTGATCAATATGCAAATAAGGCTTACGAATCTTACCGAGTGCTGGGTGAAATGTTCTATACAGCATTAACAGGCTTATTGCAATAATTTATGAAGCACACGTTAACATCGTTTAAGGAAACGTAGCAATATAAATCTTTATTCACATGAAGTATAATCCCTTAAAATTGAAGTTTACTAATATTTTCCCTTTAAATTGTGAGTTTTGTTAATGTTATAAAAGATGAAGATTCAGTGAGTTGTGCCTTGCCTCTTTATCAGCAAACACCACATCGTCTTTGACTGGCCCTACTCCCACCATGTTACTACCTGGCACATCATCGACATCAACAAATGAATGGATACCTTCCATCGCTAGGGCAGCAGTCGCATCAACAGACCTACCCAAGATAAACAAAAATAGGGCGTTCCAAATAATTCCGTTTTTCATAACTTGAAAACTTCTTTTCCATAAATATGATGCCCAGGCAATTTTATAACGCTTTTGCTATTTAGGCTGTTCCAAGTTTAACAATAAGACGGACACTCACGGCACACAATACGAGTTTATTAACAGGGTGTGAATGAGAAGCCAACATTCTTATTCCCAAACTTTGAATAACGCAAATAGCATTATTGCTACAAAACTGCTTTTGCTTTCAAAACCGATTCCGAAAAATTTCGCCGAACCTAGACAAATATTTGTGCATCAAATACATTGCAAATTAAATAATTGTTGATAGTTTTTAAATTATGAAACTACAAAAACAGGGCAATTATTTTGACACCCTGTGGGTACATTATAAAGTAGGCCTGTGCATAAAGCAGTTAATACCAGTATTAAGCTGATTGACTTTCAATTTGTTCTTGAAATAACACTTCCTTCTGTTTATCAAATAAATAGTAGGCACTGGTGAATTAAAAATATCATTTTACACGTGTGGAGAGTAAAAGTTGCATTTATTTCAAAGTTATAGTTCATATTTATTATAACCAATTTAAATTACTTGCACCTTTGAATATGAACGCAGGCAAATATGGATAGTCAAACTGTTTTTAGTAATTTTACTTCGACAATTTGTTTTCTTTATTTGTTTAGTTTGCTATTCTTGTTGAGTTACTAATGTTAATGAACCTCCAGTTCGTTTCAGAACTAATTACTACTCAATTGAGAATTTCACATGGTGTCCCCGCAATTAGTCTTACTTATCCTCCTCACCATACAAAGCTACAAGTTTTACCTACTAATGTTAAGTTAAGAGATTTTAAATGAAATATCGAATGACAAAATCAAGCAACGGATAATAAGAAATAAACAAAATAAAAAATAATGACTTGATGACTTGGTTCCGATACAGAACAAGTGTCTTCTCATCACAACCTTAGGTCAAAAACCTGCAAATCCGGCTGAAATCAGAGCTGATTTAAATTTTGCTGGCGAAACAAACTTACAAGATTCTTGCGTGTGCCTTCTTGCTCAACACCAAGCCAAGGTACAGTTCACCTGTTTGAGCATAAAACAAAATAGGTAATAACAAGGTCATTATCTGAAAATGCTCCCAGGGTCAACGTTTAAGCATTTCGCGGCGCCATTTTATGGTCAGCATGTACGGTACACAATGATATCGCCGCAGAACGGTAGTTTGAATGATTAAATAAAGTCTTTTTGTTTAAATAAGTACCTCTTAACAAATGATGTGAAAGTCAAGGGCCGAGGCAGTAAAAATACTAATATTATGTGATCCCTTTAAACATAAAGTTGGAAGAAAAAGCACGGCATTTATACCAATACATATTGGTTTAATAATAAATTAATACTACAAGTGTTGTGATATTCACCTCTGGCAGGAGGAATATCACATGCATATATTGCTTCTCCCGTGACCTGCTTGAGGGCAGATTGGTGGGTCACAGGTCGGCCTACTGCATCTGCATCTGGTTGACCGGAAGGAACTTCCTGTGGTTTTATTATAAATAAATAGTTTGAGTATTTCAGGCCCTATTAAATATTAGTCAACATTTTTGAAACAGTTCATGTATATGAACACAATTCTCAAAAAATATAAATGATTGAAGTTTTCCAGACAATTGTACGATGAATATGGTGTTTTGATGCATATATATTGATTCTTTTAAAGGTGTATTTACTTACATCATATCAAAGTGTAAACTGACCTTTATACAAATAGACAATAATTACAAGAGCCTATATTATGTTTTTACCTGATACATTTGTACACTGCGCATCAAGTTTTTATGGTAAGGCTGACTGGCTGTCTTGTAGTATGCAGGAATATCTGACTCACTGACACCCGGCTTTAAACAACAAATTTATATAAAACAATAAAACTTGTAGTAATCTGATTTATTGTTACTCAGGAATATTTATTTTGAATCGGGACACTGTCACGAGGAAAGAAAACAAATACTTTTAAGTGACATATTTCAACAAAAATGTTGTGAAATGGAAGCTTGGTCGGCCACCATACAATCATTTAATAAAACCAAACTTCTTTAAAAAAAAAAGAAAGTTTATTCCAATGTTGACCAAAGATGCCTTTTCTATATCAGACATTGCAGAGGAATAGTTGATTCTTAAAACTAGGTTTAGTGTAATTTATTTGAAACAATATACTGACAAAATTGAAAATTTAAATTTAAATTTGTATTTCTAAAACATAACAAACGGTAGCGATACCTTTTGGTATAAAGGCCTATACCAACAAGAGAATTTGAAGAGAATATTTGCGAAGGTAGTGTATACCACCCACCATTTTCAAGTTGATTTGTTCCAGCACAGCTAAGTAGAACTTGAAGAAGAAGCTGAGAGTGAGAGACTGTCGGTAGTTCTCCATGCCACCAGGAGACCCAGGAGGTAGGGGAAGATCCTCAGCCAACAACGGACACATCGCCTCCACTAAGCCATCACCCCATTTGCTATAAAATCATGAATTTTATCATGAACCTTAACATTTAAGAAAAGGATGTCGACAGTCAAGGAACATCAAATGATTAAGCTATTCAGAATAGCCTTATCGACTTCATTCCTGATTTTGATTGAGATGTTTTCCAGATAAAGCGATAATATCCCTGTCCTTTATAATACTGCAAATCATGTTTTAATAACACTTCAGTGACAATTCACAAATGATTTTAATTATCAGAACACCAACCTTCCCTTGAGGCTTGTCATTGTCTTAGTAGCCAGCACCGATGTAGCAGCCATACCTCCGAATGCTAGAGTACAATCCTCTACCACGTTAGTACCTGGTTTCAAGACCACCCTCATTCCAGCATTGACTATAGCCACATCATCCTCACGACGGTGTGCCTGTTTGTACCCATAGAAATACTCATTCTGTGGAAGTAACAGGAATCTCAATTACTTTTTATTTCATCACTAAAGCAGCAATACCAACAAACGACGTAGTACCTGTTTATATACAGCCATACTCATTCTGTGGTGATAACTATTCACAATTTCCTAAAAGATAAACAACTTTCTACAGGAATATTAAGAAATATAACGGTCTTTGGGTTATTTATCACCCCTCCCTACTAGATCCGCCCTAGCTGCTTACCTCTGATGTAAATGGGATGTTTATGGCCAAGATCACCTCATCATTCTCAATGATACTCTTTTTGTAGCCAGTGAAGAAATTGCCATCCATGGTTACCTTACGCATACCTGATCATCAGTAAAAAGTAAAGAGCCATACAAGGTGCAACAATGGTAGTGTTGGGTCACTTTTGATAATCACCGTATTCCCCCACTGTTCCTTATCCCCAGCCAATCTTATGCACTCGACAACTGATCGCCCTGTCCAGTTCTTGATGTCACTATACTCAAGACATATACATCAGTCTAAACAACCAAACTGTTGTCATTACGAGAACAATGGTCAAAATGCAAAAGTATCCACCCTGACGTGGAATTTATGACAGTATACTCTTTCTATGGAAGATTAATACCATCATCACAAAGTATGATTTTACAAAAGAAATTCGACCATTATTTTGGTTATTAATATTTTCTTCAGTCTCCTGACGATGACTAGAGCAGACTCGTCGAAACGTTGAGAGCAAACCAACCGGCTCTTCTCAGAGCCATCACTTCTCCAAATAGAGATCATTACATGGTGTACCCGCAAGAACTCAATAACATCTATCTCCACCATGCAAAGCCTCAAATCCAACATTAATATGGATTACCAATTACTTGATATACCTTACCTATACTTTATCTCACTTTCCAATTTCGAGAAACATAACAGACTTTGTCTATCATTCGAAAAAATATAGGTGGTCAATCCATCCATTTACTGACCGTCTAATCAATTTTTATTTTGTCATATTTCTGGTACAACATCTATCCACAATCTACTAAATAACTCAAACGAACACTGAAAATGATTTCAATGGTCCGCAAATGGTCTTTCCCCCCCCCCCCCCAAGATTGGATCATGGATTTAATGGGCATGTGCCCTACCTAGACACTACAAGTATTTGGTCTGTAAAACGTCAGTTTTTACCTCTTATTTTTGATATGAGTTCAACTGAACACACAGCTGCCATGAGCAAGGGATTCAGATCTGACGTAGGACTGCCTGTAGCTACGCTGCCACCCAAACACTTAAATTAATAGAATGAAAAAAAATATCAAGAAATTAAAAAATATTTATTGTCATGATAAAAAACATGAAAATTTATTTCCCAGTGCGCATAAAATACTTTATATTAAAAAGATAAATAAGCATTTATAAAATTATACAATATAAAATTATACATTATAAATTGCTATAACACAAAAACTCACTTAGACTGTCATCAAAAACACTGGGGGCATAACCGACAAGAGACTAGGCAAGACAAGGAATAAACGATATCAACAACATACACTTTTGATATAGCAGGAATTTTACCAAAAAACATTGATGTGTCATGTATAATTATAACGTGCATCCTCCATTGATATGTTTACCATAAAATACCAGGAATTGTCTTTATGTATGCCTTCTTAGTTCTTATCATTAATATGGCTGATATCCTTGAGTATTTATTTATTTATTTATTTATTTCAAAATATTTAACCTGGGTAGGCCATTTACCTTCCAGTATTCTTCCTAGGCGCCAGGAGATACAAAGTAATACAATACTATATATTTAAAAAAAATTAATTAAAAAAAAAAAAAAAAAAATTAATATAGATACTACATTTAAAACATAATATTTTAATGAACGTTTAAAGCTTAATATATCACCAGCCCCTGTTATATTCAATCAAACCCAAATGATAAACTTACAGCGACATTTCTGACTTGATGACCGGCAAACCAACGCAGCATCTCCACAATGGCGGCAAAGAAACGTGTCGTTTGCTCTGCTCAAATATTCAAGGAAACCAAGTTAGAATGAAGACTGTCTTAACATTGCATCAAATGCTACCTTCTTTATGTATTTTCCATAAACCAACAATACTTCTTTGTTTGCTCACTGTTTCCGCTATTGTTTCCCTCTTCCAAGGGACGGGCACATCTGTACCCTTCCCCATATCTGTACCCTTCCCATATCTGTACCTCACACCCTTCTCCTCTCCTACTAAGCTGTCCAACCCACCTGGTTGTTGTTGGATGAGTTTCTTCAGATAGTCATCGAGCGATGTCAGAGACACTGAGGCCCCTACTCTCACCCCAGTAGATGTCGTCTCGATGCTGGTTAATTCATTGATGTGGTTAATATCAATCTGGACAGGATAAACATGATTCTTGTATCGCACTTCAACACCTAAGACAACAAAGAATGAAATCAGCTTTAGGAGACATTTAGATTGATAGAACAGTTCTGAAAGGCTGTACAACACTATATGTTCAATATTTGCTGCCTTTAAACATCTTTTAAAAAGATTACAATAATAAACTAGATATAAGTTTTTGTCACAACAAAAACAAGGTGTTCGGTTGAAGTTAAAATGGTTACATGTACGTCATCAATTCGAAGTGTTGGAGAAGTCAAATGTTAACGTCTGTTGAAGTTCTCGCGAGAAGTTTATTTGAATACAATACAATACTGAATTTAGAAATTATTTTAATATTAAACTTTGACTTCCGGTTTGGACAGGAAGTAAGGTCAAATTGGGGTCACCTTTGTGTAAATACTTTTGACAATTAACAATCTGTACAATGGCACAAAAATGTCAATTTACCTCCTGTGGTTGTTGAGATATGATTTTTTTAAATATTAAACTTTCACTTCCGGTTTGGACAGGAAGTAAGGTCAAATTGGTGTATAAATATTTTTTGACAATTAACGATCTGTATAATGGTACAAAATTTGTGAATTTACCTCTTGTGGTTGTTGAGATATGATTTTTTTTAAATATTAAACTTTGACTTCCGGTTTGGACAGGACGTAAGGTCAAATTGGGGTCATGTTTTTGTAAATATTTTTCGACAATTAACAATCTATACAATAGTGCAAAAAATTTCCATTTACCTGTTGTGGTTGTTGAGATATGATTTTTTTAATATTAAACTTTGACTTCCGGTTTGGACAGGAAGTAAGGTCAAATCGGGGTCACTCACAACTGGAGTTTCATCTACTTGTTAAGTTCTAAGTACATGCCAAGTTTCAAGATCATGTGAAGTTTGCAAGTATGTTTTTGTTTGCGGACAGGATGGGGGAGAAGAAGAAGAAGAAGTAAAAAAAAAATTTAAAAAAAAAATGCGAACAAAAACAAGAGGTGTTTCGGGCATATACCCGAACACCTAAGAAGAAGTAAAAACAAAAAAACAAAAACTAGATATAAGTTTTTGTCACAACAAAAACAAGGTGTTCGGTTGAAGTTAAAATGGTTACGTCATCAATTCGAAGTGTTGGAGAAGTCAAATGTTAACGTCTGTTGAAGTTCTCGCGAGAAGTTTATTTGAATACAATACAATACTGAATTTAGAAATTATTTTAATATTAAACTTTGACTTCCGGTTTGGACAGGAAGTAAGGTCAAATTCGGGTCACCTTTGTGTAAATATTTTTTGACAATTAACAATCTGTACAATGGTACAAAAATTGTGACTTTACCTCTTGTGGTTGTTGAGATATGATTTTTAAATATTAAACTATCACTTCCGGTTTGGACAGGAAGTAAGGTCAAATTAGGTATAAATATTTTTGACAATTAACGATCTGTACAATGGTACAAAAATTGTGAATTTACCTCTTGTGGTTGTTGAGATATGATTTTTTAAATGTTAAACTTTGACTTCCGGTTTGGACAGGAAGTAAGGTCAAGTGGGGTCACCTTTGTGTAAATATTTTTCGACAATTAACAATCTGTATAA
This sequence comes from Zoroaster sp. YZ-2022, assembly GCA_029582265.1. Classification (NCBI taxonomy): domain Eukaryota; kingdom Metazoa; phylum Echinodermata; class Asteroidea; order Forcipulatida; family Zoroasteridae; genus Zoroaster; species Zoroaster sp. YZ-2022. The sequence goes on along the minus strand of CM055821.1, from coordinate 4,019,738 downwards.
TGGTACAAAAATTGTGAATTTACCTCTTGTGGTTGTTGAGATATTATTTTTTTAAATATTAAACTTTGACTTCCGGTTTGGACAGGAAGTAAGGTCAAATTGGGGTCACCTTTTTGTAAATATTTTTTTTAAATTCACGATCTGTACAATGGTACAAAAATTGTGAATTTATCTCTTGTGGTTGTTGAGATATGATTTTTTAAATGTTAAACTTTGACTTCGGTTTGGACAGGAAGTAAGGTCAAATTGGGGTCATGTTTTTGTAAATATTTTTCGACAATTAACAATCTATACAATAGTGCAAAAAATGTCCATTTACCTGTTGTGGTTGTTGAGATATGATTTTTTTCAATATTAAACTTTGACTTCCGGTTTGGACAGGAAGTAAGTTCAAATCGGGGTCACTCACAACTGGAGTTTCATCTACTTGTTAAGTTCTAAGTACATGCCAAGTTTCAAGTTCATGTGAAGTTTGCAAGTATGTTTTTGTTTGTGGACAAGATGGGGGAGAAGAAGAAGAAGAAGAAGAAGTAAAACTAGATATAAGTTTTTGTCACAACAAAAACAAGGTGTTCGGTTGAAGTTAAAATGGTTACATGTACGTCATCAATTCGAAGTGTTGGAGAAGTCAAATGTTAACGTCTGTTGGAGTTCTCGCGAGAAGTTTATTTGAATACAATACAATACTGAATTTAGAAATTATTTTAATATTAAACTTTGACTTCCGGTTTGGACAGGAAGTAAGGTCAAATTGGGGTCACCTTTGTGTAAATACCTTTGACAATTAACAATCTGTACAATGGTACAAAAATGTCAATTTACCTCCTGTGGTTGTTGAGATATGATTTTTTTTAAATATTAAACTTTCACTTCCGGTTTGGACAGGAAGTAAGGTCAAATTGGGGTATAAATATTTTTTGACAATTAACGATCTGTATAATGGTACAAATTTGTGAATTTACCTCTTGTGGTTGTTGAGATATGATTTTTTGAAAATATTAAACTTTGACTTCCGGTTTGGACAGGAAGTAAGGTCAAATTAAGGGTCACCTTTGTGTAAATATTTTCGACAATTAACAATCTGTATAATGGTACAAAAATTGTGAAATTACCTCTTGTGGTTGTTGAGATATGATTTTGTTTAATATTAAACTTTGACTTCCGGTTTTGGACAGGAAGTAAGGTCAAATTAGTCACCTTTGTGTAAATACTTTTGACAATTAACGACCTGTACAATGGTACAAAAATTGTGAATTTACCTCTTGTGGTTGTTGAGATATTATTTTTTTTAAATATTAAATTTTGACTTCCGGTTTGGACATGGACAGTAAGTCAAGTGGGGTCACCTTTTTGTAAATATTTTTGACAATTAACGACCTGTACAATGGTACAAAAATTGTGAATTTACCTCTTGTGGTTGTTGAGATATGATTTTTTTAAATGTTAAACTTTGACTTCCGGTTTGGACAGGAAGTAAGGTCAAATTGGGGTCACCTTTGTGTAAATATTTTTCGACAATTAACGATCTGTATAATGCACCAAAAATTGTGAATTTACCTCTTGTGGTTGTTGAGATATGAGTTTTTTAAATGTTAAACTTTGACTTCCGGTTTGGACAGGAAGTAAGGTCAAATTGGGGTCATGTTTTTGTAAATATTTTTCGACAATTAACAATCTGTATAATGGTACATAAATTGTGAATTTACCTCTTGTGGTTGTTGAGATATGATTTTTTTTAAATATTAAACTTTGACTTCCGGTTTGGACAGGAAGTAAGGTCAAATTGGGGTCACCTTTTTGTAAATATTTTTGACAATTAACGATCTGTACAATGGTACAAAAATTGTGAATTTACCTCTTGTGGTTGTTGAGATATGACTTTTTTAATGTTAAACTTTGACTTCCGGTTTGGACAGGAAGTAAGGTCAAATTGGGGTCATGTTTTTGTAAATATTTTTCGACAATTAACAATCTATACAATAGTGCAAAAAATGTCCATTTACCTGTTGTGGTTGTTGAGATATGATTTTTTTAAATATTAAACTTTGACTTCCGGTTTGGACAGGAAGTAAGGTCAAATCGGGGTCACTCACAACTGGAGTCTCATCTACTTATTAAGTTCTAAGTACATGCCAAGTTTCAAGTTCATGTGAAGTTTGCAAGTATATTTTTGCTTGCGGACAAGATGGGGGAGAAGAAGAAGAAGAAGAAGAAGTAAAAAAATAAAATTAAACTAGAGCTTAAGTGTTTGTTAGAACAAACACACGGTGTTCGAGTCCACTTCCGGTTCAATCAAATTTTCAACGATGATGTAAATATTATATTGTGCAAGGGTTTGTCATCTTTTATAATAACTATCAATTTCATATTCAAAAGACATATCAATTTTGCGTTAGAATGTGTTGAATTTGAACTTACTGTTTGGACAGGAAGTAAAGGTCAGATTAGGTGGTTTGAAGGTCATATATGACCTCCTCATGATTATGAAAAGAAAAAAAAATTGTCAACTTATACATCAAATTAAAGCTATGAGATATGATCTTTTAAAATTTGTAAAATCATTACTTCGTGTGCCACTAATTGGACCATTGGCAAAGCATTTATGATAAGTCATTTCACAAGAATTACAAGCTATTAATGTAAGGAATTCAATTGTGTTTTTTGTTTTCTAATATGTCATTTAGTTATTGAGATATTGGCTGTTGAACTTGAAAAAGTTGTGAGATTTAAGCAATAAATTAGAAATTAACAAGTGTGACTTGGAACACTGTTTTTTATTTTAAATATTGACACTAGCCCAACACATACTTTTCAAAAACCATGGTCGATGATAAATCAACATTAAAAATCACTCATATGAAAATAGTTTGCCAGGGTTGTAGGCAGCCAGATCAACCTATTCAGCATTATTATGGGCATAAAGTCACAAAGTTTATTTAGCGTAGAAGGGGACTACATGGATTAAAATTGGCTGGGGGTTGCTTGTATGGATATCAGCTAATTAGCCTTTCATTAGAAAACAAGCTTATAACTACTACATGATAAAGTTGGAAGAAAGCTTGCATCCGTGCTTTCCATCTTCCCCTGCCCCCCACAAAAAGTAAATAATTCCCAATTCAAACAAAATTAAATGTAATTATATCCACTAGATCAAATTTGATAATTGCTTGCCCTTTTGATTTTTTTATGGAAAACCTTTCAATTCTAGATTTAAATGAAGCCAACATTGGTATTAAGTCTTGTATAAAAATTTATTTAATTGATGGACTGCGTGTTTTTATACTGAGAGTGATCTTTATTTATAATATACTTCACTTTCAGGTCAAGTTTATAAAAAAAAGTGTAATGATAAATTGACAATGATAGTGACACTGTAATCAAGCATCTCCTTATTGTGACATGCTTATAAATTGTCTTTGTTTTCACCTAATCTGCAAATAATTACAAAATAATTTATAAAATTTGGCTCAAATTCTACATTGATTTTTACATTTTCAAGGTTGTACACATGATTGGCAAAATGTCTGTCCATACTACAGATTTACAACATAAAGATCAGATGCCATTTTGTACGTAAATTGTTAGACACTGAAATAATCAAAGAGTTGTATGGGTGCTTGTAAATTGCTAATAAAACAATGAAATACATATTTATTTTAACTGTCTGTTTGGTTTCATGACTTGACTTTTGTGGTTCCACATTTCCCTCCCCACAATCAATTGAAACCACTTTGTTGACCTGTTTAACCTACTTGTAACCAATCTAGAAATGAGTGTACATGGTCTTACACATGCAACAAGTGAAATGACTTCAGTGTAAATGAACCCAACCATGATCCTTTGTTGACAAGAAAATAAAAACAATCTGCATTTAAAATAAATGTACACTCTGTATGTACGATTTAGTGAGTTCAGAATGGGTGACATTCAGGGGTTGTCATTGGAATCGGTAATTTTGGAATAAAATGCCTTCCCCCTCCCCCCAAGTTCTTAGTGATGGCATGTACTGCCACTGGTGATGAACCAACACATTTGTTTTCTAAAATTCTTTGGTCTATCATTGCAGCACTATAGAATCCAAGAACTAGGGAAGGGGAGGGGCAAACAAGCAATACAAGTATAAGGGGGCCCCTTATACTAGTGCTTTAATTGGATGATCTGGCAAAAGGTATTCCAAGGCTGACACACCCATGCAATGAAGATTGGGGGTTATGTTTACTATGTTTATATTTCATTTCATTTCATTTAATTTCATTTATCATTTCTGGTAATGAAACCAAGGGATGCCTCAGAAAAGCGCACTTAAGCACTGTAAGCTCGAAAGCCTGAGGAAACCTGTAAACAAGGGCGCTTGCAATGTGAACCAGAAACACCGGGGTAAACCCCTTACACTTCCACGATAAGTGGCCCAACTGCCAGGGATTCACTGTCGGCAATATACATTTTACTAGATCACCAACAGATATTGCTTAATAACTACATTTTGTGAGGATGTTTGGGTCCAGTCAAAAATATAATAAGAATTCCTCAGTACTAATTTTGTTCTAACATGTTAAAGAAATTCCTAGAAAGACCTAGATATGTCTTGAGGTCCTAAAAATCAATTCTCTTGAGGGTAAAGACTGCCACAGATAGGATAAGTCCATATAACATAATTTGAATCATACATTAACTCCTTTGATGAATGGATAAACTTCAAATGCTGGCCATTGGATCACAAAGTTACACAGACTCTGACACACCTTGTAGCAGTAGCACAAATGGATACCGATGATCTGAAATATAAACTAATCATGTAAAACAATATTAAATGTTTTCAAAGAGGGACGAAGAATAATGGGTCATGCTAACAAAACACACATAACTTAGAATGCCCTCATATGTTATTATCAGGATGATGGATTGATGTAACTTCAGAAAACTTATGCAACTTTAGAAAAATGATCCTTCAGAACAATGCCTTTAAGTTAGGTTTTTACAATGGAATAGAAAGTTACATGTGACGTCTTCCTTCCTCCATGATGTGACTGTTTCATTATCTCAATAAATGTGCTGATATTTGTTTCTGGACTACTTTAGTGAGAAAATTAAGTGCTAGTATCAAGTAAACTGCAATGCATCCATCACCACACAAGACATAAGCACTACTAGTATTATGAGGAACTATAGACACTATAGTGTAGCTAAATTAACCGGATGTCAACCCGTACACATGCCAGTAAATATTCAGTAATAAATATTTTTACAGGTCGAGTTGACCAAAATGAGTATGAGTTGGTAATAGTACGAGTTGGCACGCATACGAGTTGACCTGTTTTCACTGGGAAAGAATACAACATTGTGGATAAAGTTTTAAAGAATTGCTTTTTGAAAATAAAAATCACAATCTTCAATGTAGGTTGGTGGGGTCATGTGAGTGGATCATGGGCAGTCAGGAGGAATGCAATCATCCACACACACACACACATTTACAATAATTGTACCACAGATTTATTGGTTACCTTGGGGCTTGTGTTTTAGATGCTTTCTAGGCTGTTGAACTGATTCTCACTGATGCCAGCCATTGCATCTAATTCCAATTACTCGGCATACTGGAGAGCTAAAATACAAAATATAAATAAATGTTCAAATGATTCTGTGAAAAAATTAATTCTGAATGGGGAAAGGCCAACATGTATTACTCCAGTAAGAGAGATACCCTCTATAATTGGTGTACACATGTTGTCCACCAACACACCTGCATGTTTATTTTCCAATTAAAACTCATATTAACTCATCCCTCTGCAGCTTTTTCTTCATTTATTAGTTTTCTTTTTTTATGCAGGCTCTTCATCTTTTTTTTTATGTTATAAGACCTGACCTTTCTTTAAAGCATAGAGGGACAGACTTTTTATGCTTAATAACAAAACAACAAATGTAACCTAGCTCAGAAAAACAGGTGCCCCTATGACAATTTTGTGGCTACAACTAGCAGACTAATCAAGTAAAAGCATCTCTTTAGGTTGAGTTAGGGATATATTTCGCTGACACGAAGAACATGCAGAATTGCAGAAGAGACAACAACACACGAACATGTATATATTAACATGGATTTGCATACATGTATATGTACTGTACATTATATGTAGGCGAGTTACGATGCTCTTTTGACTTTGACTGCATGGCAGTTTTTAAACTTTTCTGGACAATAATCTATCCATGCTCAGTCATTATCCTTAGTTAAAATGCAAACTTAAAATCATGTAGGTACACACTGCAAAAACAGCGAAAGAGTAGACTCAGTATAGTTTTTACGAAATCATGAAATAGATGCAGTACAACAGTTTCGTCCGTCACGAACCGTCTCCATTGGATTGTGCATGCAATAATTATGTTTACGATAGGCCTACTTTACAAACGCACATTCTAGGCCAATAAACCTCTAAATAATGTCTACTTACCTCTTAATAATGCAATTATATTTTCCTCTTCTCGGTAACCCATTTTATTTTCTTGTATTTTGCTTTGGGTTAATAAGAACCGGCAAAATTCCTCAGTATTTTTCATGTAAACGAGAATTAAATGGCCGCCGCTGAAAATGTTTTGTTTGTGATAAAATCTCACGTGATCACTGATACGCAATGTGATTGGAGATTGCCTCGACAGGTGCCTCAAAGTAGAAAGCCAGCTAGTCTACTCATTGCCACTGGATTGCATGAATGCCACATTGCAGGGCAATCTCGAGCAATCTCATTGCCAGCAACTTTATTGCCTGAAAATTGCCCGAAAAATTGCCCCGTGTGACAAGGCCTTTACGTTGTAGGCCAATATTAAACCCTGTATATTGCTGTACGTATTCTGTGCACGCGATATGTCTATTCGTACATACAGGAATAGTAATTCAGCATATTGTTTCATTTGCCATACCGGTTTCGACCGGAAGGAAAGGTAGATTGGGGTCACGTCTGAAAACAAATGTGACATAGTTCAAGATCTTTAAGATAATAAAAGATTGTGAAAATATCTTATATGGTTCATGAGATATGATTTTTGAAATTTTGAAATTTTCAACTTCCGGTTTTGACCGGAAGGAAAGGTCAGATTGGGGACACGTCTAAAAAGAAAATTACATAATTCAAGATCTTTCAGATGATGCAAAGATTGTGAAAATATCTTTGTGGTTCTTGAGATATGATTTTTCGAAATATTAAAGTTTGATTTAGCGTAATTCGACACCTGATGACGTAATCATGACGTCACGAAAACGGTTTCGTCTGCTTGATATGTTCTGTTTATGTGTTAAGTTTGAAGGCTGTATATGCTTAGCACGGATGCCTTTGTTACCGGACAGATCGCCACTGAGGAAGAAAGATAGTAATTACCAAAAAGTGTTCGCGCTGCGCTCATGACACCTAAAAAAGCGAACAAAACAATAATCGCTGGTACATGCGAACACCTGATGTAACCTAAATTTAACATTGCATAGTGTGAATGAGAAACACGACATATAATGAGCATTGGTATTCTCAGCTTGCAACAACACAAACAGCACAACTGATACAACAATGCCCTTATGTTCAAAATCTGGCAACCAAATCCAGAAAAAACTAGAGCTTAAGTGTTTGTTTGAACAAACACACGGTGTTCGAGTCAACTTCCGGTTCAATCAAATTATCAACGATGATGTCAATATCATATTTTGCAAAGGTGTATCATATTTCTGTTTCAATATCAATTTCATATTCAAAAAATATATCAATTTTGGCATTAGAATGTGTTGACTTTGGTCTAATTGTTTGGACCGGAAGTAAAATCAGAACAGGTGATTTAGAGTCATATAATTATATGACACAATGAAACTTTCCTCATGATCATGAAAAAATAACGTTAGTACTTGCTTTGGTTCAATTTCTGAGATTGGAATAAAATCACCCCAAAAAAAAATGCCACAGGGGGCGCTCTGAACTTTGATGATGTTATCAAACATTTTTGAGAATATAAGATGTCACTATCACTTTATTCGCATGAAGTCATATTCAAATTTCCTATGACTTTTGAGATTATGTTGCCACAAACGGCAATGATATGTGATGACGTCATCAGTCATATTGCAAAAAAGGTCCCTCTCAATAGCAATTTCGTCCACTGAAAGGCATATACCATATCCAGTTTCGACCGAAAAGAGAAGTCTGATTGGATCATGTCTGTGTGCAAATGTCACATAATTCAAGATCTGTAAGATGATGCAAAGATTGTGTAAATATCTTGCATGGTTCATGAGATATGATTTTTGGAAATATTAAAATTTTAGTGTGTTCGCTATCTGATGACGTCAACATGACATCACAACTTTACCTGAAACTATGTCATAAATTTATTGACCATGTTATGGTATAAGTATGTGTTAAATTTGAAGGCTGTGTGAATTTTGGAACTATGTTTTTTTGTTCAATAAGTCTCATCGAGAAAGGTAATGTGAAAATATCTTTTGTGGTTCACGAGATATGATATTTTGAAATATTAAACTTTGATTTAGTGTAATTCTGATATCTGATGCTTAACCATGATGTGTCACAACCGGATACAACTACATGTTAAGGTCTATGTGTTCAATTTTAAGGTTAACCCTCAGAATAATGCTTAAAACGTGTGAGCCTTAATCTTTTTAATTTATTTATTTATTAATGATAATGAAACATATAATTTGGTTATTACATTAATTAAAATGAAACAAAATTCACTGACCATTTAGAAATTTGCTAACCAAACTAACAACCAATATTTAAAAAGTAAACACTTAACAATTTGGGAAAACAATACTTACCATTTTGTTGTCCTGAACTCTTTTTTCTAGACTCTTTTGGTTATTAAACAATCATTGTGGGAAGTTCATTGATGCTTTTCGATTACAAATTTATACATTATTCCATTTACACAATCTGGATCTCTTGCCTCCAAAATCAAAAGTAATTCATTTTGTATTTAAACTTTTTGCAACCTTTTCACCCGATTTCAAATTCAAGCCACATTGTAAACAATTAAATTTACCAAAAAATATGCTTGGGTGTCTCAGAATAATTTTTACCAAAATTACAATGCTGAGTGTTGACAATCTTAAAACTTTAATCTGGTCTGTGCTCTGACCATTTTGTAAAAAGCCGACTGTTCTTTCTGAATAATGGACACATCAAGTGTTCACTGCAGTAGTAACTAGTGTGTGTTTGGGTTCCTCTATTCACCACATATCTTGTGAGTCATGTTGTACTTTGGTGGTTTCGTTTCTTCTTACGCTGGAATGACCGTAAATAAATGATTTCAATTTCAAATGCTTGTTTACATCTACTCTTTCAATAAAAAGCTTTGAATCATATTGCCAAAAGTAGAATTATGAGCCCATCAATGTCGCTAACTCTGGAACTTCTAGTACTTCTAACAATCAATTTGTAGAAATGTTTGATTTTGGGTGATTAACTTCCTCACTACAAGGGGAATACAAGTAGCCACGGAAAACAAATACATGGTTATATCCTACTTTATGTGACACTGTAAAAGTAATTTCAACTAATTTTAATCTTAAAATTATGTAGTAAGATGATCCAGAGATGGATAAAATAAACAGCTTGATGAGACAGAAAATATGAGGTTTAACCTGCGCTTTTCTCATTTATATTGTTCTGACATCCAAAAACTACCTAGTAAACACAATACATAAAATTATATTAGATACACTTGTGTGTACAATTCAATCTAACCATTATTAGCATAGGCATAATTCAATACATCATAACAGTAACTGTGTTACATGTACAGGAAAACATTTAATTTTAAATATTGCCATGGCCTGAAACCTACATGTTTATGTCAATAAAATCCTCATTTTACTAATACTATATATAGATCTACTCACCAGTCGATGACAATTTAACTTCAAAGGTTTGATGACAAAACTCCCAAAAGTTTTATAACGCTGTCTGCCAGAAAATGTGGCAGTCTGACGTGGGAAAACTCCCGGCCTTCACTCCAAAACAAATGTAAACCCATGCGCGGCACCTAATTATAGGTTAAATCTAATTGATATAAAATCTACACTGGCTTTGGCTTTGCGTAATGTTACAATAATTAGTGTGATGTAATAAACATCCTTCAATCGAAGTATCACCGAAATATCATACCCGTTCAGAAATTTGTTTGGACTACTTGTTTCGTCATCACTCATATAATCAGCATCCGAGGACCGTAAATCATGAAATGCCTCGTCAATCGTCCCAAATTAAATGAAACTAACGCAATATTAAAATAATACCCTTAAAAACCTAAATCACCATAATTATAAGAAAAGTTACCTTTTGTAGATGTACTGAGGTCTTATATAGGCACAACATCTGCTGTGACAGTCTGAGCCTTGTAACTGCCGTTTGACCCGTTCATTTTTAAAGCACAGTTCTGCGATCTGAACAACTGCATTCACTGCGCTTCGCCTGCCGCCCTCATGTTACACTGCGGGACATGTACCGTACAAATGCCGCATTGAATGAGAATGGTGTAAATTTCCATGCATTTTTCCCAAAAAAAAAATCCAGGTTTGTTACGGTATCGTGGTGATGACTTGAGGAAGGAACATTTTGTGACCCAATATCATGTAAAAAGGAGAAATTTTCCACCTCGTTTCATTCCGTTGCGTTGTAGCCCTATATTAAACTCAGTAAATTCCTGTGTTTACGTATTCTGTGCTGCCGCGATATGGGCTATAGATCGTACCTTTAGGAATAGTAATTCAACATATTGATTTCACTTAACCTTCCGGTTTCGACCGGAAGGAAAGGTCCAGATGGGGTCACGTCCAAAACGAAATGTGACATAGTTCAAGATCTTTAAGATGATAAAAGATTGTGAAAATATCTTATATGGTTCATGAGATAATGATTTTTGAAATGTTGAAATTTTCAACTTCCGGTTTTGACCAGCGAAAGGTCTTGAATGGGATCACGTCTAAAAACGAAAAATTACATAATTCAAGATCTTTGATGATGCAAAAGATTGAAAATATCTTTTGTGGTTCATGAGATATGATTTTTCGAATATTATTTTGATTTAGCGTAATTCGACACCTGATGACGTAATCATGACGTCACAGAAAACAGTTTCATCTGCTTGATATGTTCCTGTTTGTGTGTTAAGTTTGAAGGCTATATATGCTTAGCAAGGATGCCTTTGTTACCGGACTGAATCACCACTGAGAAGAAGGAGAAGTATAGTGCAAAACAATAGGTGTTCGCGCTGCTTTCTCGAACACCTAATTATTTCTAGCGACAGCTATAACTTTAAAAGTTTTTAAAAGGCGACAAATTTATATCCAAATTAAAGCTTGGTTCTCCTCTTTCAGGAAATCACATGACTTTTACATTTAGACAATTTCTTCATACCTGAAACGGCCTCCATACACTTAGCCGCCGTAAAATACTATCAAATACGGGCCATAACTCAGGGTGAACAGCCTATATTGTTGTGATTAAAACACAAATACGAATGAAATTACTTTCTAGCGACAGTTATAACTTTAAAGTTTTTAAGAGCCATTCTAATTTATATCCAAATTAAAACTTGGTTCTCCTCTTTCAGGAAATCACACGACTTTTATATTTAACTAATTCTTCATACCTTAAACGGCCTCCATGCACACTTATCCCTCCGTAAAATACTGTCAAAATACGGGCCATAACTCAGGGTAGACAGCCTATATTGTTGTGATTAAAACACAAATACGAATGAAACTAGAGCTTAAGTGTTTGTTTTCAAACACAGTGTTAAGTCCACTTCCGGTTCAATCAAATTTTCAACGATGATGTAAATATTATATTGTGCAAGGGTTTGTCATCTTTTATAATAACTATCAATTTCATATTCAAAAGACATATCAATTTTGCGTTAGAATGTGTTGAATTTGAACTTACTGTTTGGACAGGAGTCCAGATTAAGGTGGTTTGAAGGTCATATATGACCTCCTCATGATTATGAAAAAATAACAATTTGTCTCAACTTATACATCAAATTAAAGCTATGAGATATGACCTTTTAAAATTTGTAAAATCGTTACTTCGTGTGCCACTAATTGGACCATTGGCAAGCATTTATGATAAGTCATTTCACAAAATTACAAGCTATTAATGTAAGGAATTCAATTGTGTTTTTGTTTTCTAATGTATCATTTAGTTCTTGAGATATTGGCTGTTGAACTTGAAAAAAGTTGTGAGATTTAAGCAATAAATTAGAAATTAACAAGTGCGACTTGGAACACTTTTTTATTTTAAATATTGACACTAGCCCAACACATACTTTTCAAAAACCATGCTAGATGATAAATCAACATTAAAATCACTCCATATTGGGAAATAATTTTGCCAGGGTTGTAGGCAGCCAGCTGAACCTTTCATTCAGCATTATTATGGGCATAAAGTCACAAAGTTGATTTAGCGTAGAAAGGGGACCCATGTATAGTAACTGGATTAAAATTGGCTGGGGTTGCTTGTATGGATATCAGCTAATTAGCCTTTCATTAGAAAACAAAGGCTTATAACTACATGATAAAGTTGGAAGAAAGCATCCGTGCTTTCCATCTTTACTTTACAAAGTAAATGAACTGGTCAAACCTAAAATTAAATGTAATTACATCCACTGGATCAATTTTGATAATTTAACACCGTTTTTTTATGGAAACACCTTTCAGATTTAAATAAACCAACATTGGTATTAAGTCTTGTATAATTATTTAATTGATGGACTGCATGTTTTTATACTGAGGTGATCTTTATTTATAATATACTTCACTTTCAGGTCAAGTTTATAAAAAAGTATAATGATAAATTGAGCAATGATAGGTGACACTGTAATCAAGCATCTCCTTATTGTGACATGCTTCAGTGCCAATTGTTTTTCACCTAATCTGCAAATAATTACAAAATAATTGCAAATTTGAAAACCAAATTCTACATTGATTTCATTTTCAAGGTTGTACATGATTGGCAAAATGTCTGTCCATACTAAATTTACAACATAAAGATCAGATGCCATTTTGTACATAAATTGTTAGACACAGAAATAATCAAAGAGTTGTGTAGATTGTATGAGTTATAATAAAACAATGAAATACATATTTATTTTCACTGTCTGTTGGGTTTCATGACTTGACTTTTGTGGTTCCACATTTCCCTCCAGTCAATTGAAACCACTTTGTTGACCTATTTAACCTACTTGTAACAATCTAGAAGGCTTAGAGTGTACATGGTCTTACACATGCAACAAGTGAAATGACTTTGATGTAAATCCGGACAACCATGATCCTTTGTTGACAAGAAACAGAAACAATCTGTATTTAAAATAAATGTCTTACACTCTGTATGTATGATTTAGTGAGTTCAGAATGGGTGACATTCGATTTGTCAGTTGGAATCGGTAATTTTGAGATAATGCCTTCCCTCCCCCAAGTTCTTAGGCGGTGGCACTGTGCACGCGGTGATATGAACCAACGCGTTGTTTTAATTTTGGTCTATCATTGCGTACTATACGAATCAAGAACTAGGGAAGGAGGCCGACAAACAATAGTATAAAATTTGCCTTATACTAGTGCTTAATTACCGTTGATCTGGCAAAGGTATTCCAAGGCTGACACCCATGCAATGGCGGTGAAGTTATGTTTACTATGTTTATATGGCCCGCTGCTGAGGATTCACTGTTGGCAATATACATTTTACTAGATCACCAACAGATATTGTAATCTTCCATTTTGTGAGGATGTTTGGGTCAATCAAAAAATATGACAAGAATTCACTCAAGTACTGTTTTGTTCTAAACATGTTAAAGAAATTCCTAGAAAGACCTAGATATGTCTTTGAGGTCCTAAAATCAATTCTCTTGAGGGTAAAGAGCTGCTGATGGGATAAGTCCATATAAAAAACGTTTGAATCATGCACATTAACTCCTTTGATGAATGGATGAAACTTCAAATGCTGGCCATTGGATCACAAAGTTACACAGACTCTGACACACCTTGTAGCAGTAGCACAAATGGATACCGATGATCTGAAATATAAACTAATCAATATGTAAACAATATTAAATGTTTCAAAGAGGGACGAAGAATAATGGGTCATGCTAACAAAACACGCAACTTAGAATGCCCTCATATGTTATTATCAGGATGATGGATTGATGTAACTTCAGAAAACTTATGCAACTTTAGAAAATGATCCCTTCAGAACAATGCCTTTTGAGTTAGGTTTCATGGAATAGAAAGTTACATTGACGTCTTCCTTCCTCCATGATGTGACTGTTTCATTATCTCAATGCAATGTGCGTGTTGTTTCTGGTTCTTTAGTGAGAAAATTAGTACTGTCAAAGTAAACCGTGCATCCATCACCACACAAGACACCAAACACCATAGTATTATGAGGAACTATAGCAATGCTATAGATGTAGCTAAATTAACCGGATATGTGGCCACATGCCAGTAATATTCGGTAGCCAATATGTTTACAGGTCGAGTTTGACCAAAATGAGTGTGAGTTGGTAATAGTACGAGTTGGCACGCATACGAGTTGACCTGTTTCACTGGAAAGAATACAACATTGTGGATAAAGGTTTAAAGAATTGCTTTTTGAAAATAAAATCACAATCTTCAATGCCATTTGGTGGGGTTATGGTGGATCACTGGGCGGTCAGGAGGTGCAATCATCCACACACACACACATTTAATTGTACCACAGATTTATTGGTTACCTTGGGAACTTGTGTTTTAGATGCTTTCAGGCTGTTGAACTGATTCTCACTGATGCCAGCCATTGCATCAATTCCAATTACTCGGCATACTGGAGAGCTAAAATACAAAATATAAATAAATGTTCATATGATTCTGTGAAAAAATTAATTCTGAATGGGAAAGGCCAACATGTACATGTATTGCTCCAGTAAGAGAATGCCTCTATAATTGGTGTACACATGTTGTCCCTGCAACCTATGCATGTTTTCCAATTAAAACTCATATTAACTCATCCTCCTTTTTTCTTCATTTTATTAGTTTTCTTTTTTATGCAGGCTAACCATCTTTTTTTATGTTATAAGACCTGACCTTTGCACAAAGCATAGAGGGACAGACTTTTGTAGCTAATAACTAACAAACAACAAATGTAACCTAGCTCAGGAAAACTGGTGCCCCCTATGACATTTTTGTGGCTACAACAGACTAATCAAGTAAAAGCATCTCTTTAGGTTGAGTTGAGAGATATGGCCTCGTTGACACGAAGAACATGCAGAATTGCAGAAGAGACAACAACACGAACATGCTTTATGTGTTGTGGACACATACAACCAACAACCTGCCTATGTAGGCGAAAAGTTACGATGCTCTTTGACTTTGACTGCATGGCAGTTTTCGCTTTTGGACATGGTCTATATCCATGCTCAGTCATTATCCTTAGTTCAAATGCAAACTTAAAATCATGTGGTTACACTGCAAAAGCAGCGAGTAGAGCTCAGTATGGTTTTACACGAAATCATGAAACTAGATGCAGTACCTAACAGTTTCGTCACGAACCTCCATTGGATTGTACATGCAATAATTATGTTTACGATGAGCCACCGCACACAAACGCACATTCTGGAGCCAATAAACCTCTGGTACTTACCTCTTAATAATGCTGATTATATTTTCCTCTTTCTCGGTAAAATAATTTTGTTTCTTATGTTTGCTTTGATGTTAATAAGAACGGCAAAATTCCTCAGTATTTTTCATGTAAACGAGAATTAAATGGCCGCTCAACAAAATGTTTGCTTGTGATAAAATCCGTCACGTGATCACTGTTACGCAAATAACGTTGGAATTTACTCCACAGATTGCCTCAAAGCGAAAAACCAGCTAGTCTACTCATTGCCACTAGATTGTATGAAATCCCACAGGCCATCAAAATGTAATCTCATTGCCAGCAACTTTATTGCGAAGTTGCCCAGATGCCCCGATGTGACGAGCCTTTACGTTGTATTATTAAACTCCGTATATTGCTGTGTGTACGTATTCTGTGCACGCAGTATGTCTATTCGTACATACAGGAATAGTAATTCAACATATTGTTTCACTTAACCTTCCGGTTTCGACCGGGCCGAAAAGATCAATTGAGGTCACGTCAAAAAACGAAATGTGACATAGATCAAGATCTTTAAGATGATAAAAAGATTGTGAAAATATCTTATATGGTTCATGAGATATGATTTTTTGAAATTTTGAAATTTTCAACTTCCAGTTTTGACCGGAAGGAAAGGTCAGATTGGGGTCACGTCTAAAAACGAAAAATTACATAATTCAAGATCTTTCAGATGATGGAAAGATTGGAAAATAACTTTTGTGGTTCATGAGATATGATTTTCGAAATATTAAACTTTGATTTAGCGTAATTCGACACCTGATGACGTAATCATGACGTCACAGAAAACGGTTTCGTCTGCTTGATATGTTCTGTTTATGTGTTAAGTTTGAAGGCTGTATATGCTTAGCAAGGATGCCTTTGTTACCGGACAGATCGCCACTGAGAAGAAGGAGAAGTAAAAAAAAAAACAGTACAAAAACAATAGGTGTTCGCGCTGCGCTCTCGAACACCTAATAAATCAGAATTTGGAAATATGATTGAGCATCATTCATATAACAATATAATTGTGAATATTCAATAATTATGCAGGAATGGTTATTGGGAATTCAACAAATTTAGGGTGAAGACCCCTAGTGTGAGATGTTTACGTTCAAAACTCACCCACTATCGAGTAACTCCACCACCAACTTTGTTTGTGGGTTCTTCTTTCAGTACAAGCAGTTGTTCGCGTTACTGGACGAAACCAAGTCACGTGATCACCTTGAACCCAAGCAATGTTTGGGGCCTTTCATCCAACGTTAACTGTACATATAAATAAAGAATTTGACCATCCATATACATTGGAAGGGTAGAAAATAAAAGACACTAAACAAGGTAGTGTTAAATCAACTTTTATAAGTTGAGTAAATTTTTCAAAAAGTTTATTAACATTTAATAAGGTAGATTTAACTTTAAATTTATACATTTAGTTTTTAGTTAACTTAAACTGAACTATACGGTCGGCTTAGTTGAGCCCAGACGTTTAGGTGAATATGTCCCACATCACGCTAAACCTGCACACCATGCAGTGCAACCATATTTCTTATAAACGTCTTATACAAGACAAGGATTGGGGGGCTATGGCCAAATAAACAACTTACCATGAGCTCTTGGCGGAAAGATTGTTTCTTGGGAAGGGTCATGGGCGTGAACTCACTGGGGTCAAAACAGCTTTGTAGATACCTATATGTATATTTATGCATTATTCAGAATAAAACAAACTTGCAACAAAAGTGCCCTATAAAACAAAGACAGTATGATTACAATGATGCCATGAGTGATAACATCTCCTTGAGTAATAGGTGTGTTTGAAAATAATCTTTGCTCAATTCGAAAAATCTATTCATAAGTCAAGCAGACCATTACTGTTGTTTTAGATGGTTAAACCAATAGCTTTCAAATCAACGGAAGACAATATCAAAACAATGTAGGCCTTCTTACGTCAATGCCTATATACCTACTATACTGTACGTTTCAACAGTGCGTTTGCTATTGAGGTAGTCCATAACAGCTTCGTGACACTCCTGTTCAACATGATAGATCATTGCTTCAGTGTACACATACGACTTAGTGATGCGGCCTCATTAAACAAAATTCATGATCAGACACTAAATGTTATCTGCTAGTCATCCTTACCCAGCGGCGTAGCTGCCACGGGGGCCTGGGGTGAGGGGGCACGTGTCCCCACAAATTTCAGTGCCCCACCAGGTGCCCCCCACGAAAATCCTTATAGTGCCCCAAAAACAGAAAAGAAAAAGAAAGGGAAAAACCCATACCTCCTGCCCCTCCACTGAAAAGCAATGCCCCTGTGCCCCCCACTGAAAAGTCCTGGCTACGCCGCTGTCCTTACCCCTTCTTCGACTACTCTGTTGTCGTTGAAATGAGTGTCCATGCAACACTTGCCACCACCATTTCCACCACAGCATCCTTCCTAAAAACAGTAAGCAAATAAAGTAAATAAATATTCCCAAAATGCTACATTTAATATCAAGGCTGTGAATGCAACATCTGTACTATCAGCAAAACGAAATGAACTGTAACAAACCCATCATCAGATCCAGTGCACCCGTTCCGTGCACGACCTGTTGAGGCGCAGCTAACTAGCAAGAGCTAGCTGCAGCTTAAACATATCATTGGCTCGCCTGAGTAATGTGGTAATGGTTTCTAGTACTCTGACTACTAAGGGTTTGTACTATAGCTCAGGCTGGAGTTTCACCTTCTATTATAGATCGACAGAGTCCACCTCTTTTGGGCTAGATTTTACGTAATTGTATACGCATTACAGTGTCACAAAATGGCGCTGAAAAAGTGCTCGGAACTCGGTAGAATGAGTGAATATTCATCGCTAGAAGCTACGATGTGCACAGAAGGTGGATACCATTGAATATTATTTCTACGAAATGTTATGCTGGACTGTCTAATCGCGATCGGGTAATTGTGTTACCTTAGTGAATGTGCTATAACCCTGCAGGATTGGGCGATAGCCAGTACATCGACACAGATTCCCCTCAAAGGCACTCTCAATCTCTTCCATAGTCGGTTGTGGTCTGTTCCTCAGCAGAGTGTACATAGACATCACAATACCTGGAGTACAGAACCCACCTGAGACCCATGGGCCTTAGCAAGGCGCTCCTGTATGATGAGCAAGCTTTGCAATATCACATAATTGTGTGTATTGATTTTAACAATATATATATATATATATATATATATATATATATATATATATATATATATATATATATTGTAATGAGCTATGATTTTCTCTATTAGAGTTCACCCTGCAATATTTATCACCTTTACACAATGGAACATTCCGCTCTAGTCACCTATGTTTACATCATGCATTAGGGTCACCACAACACTGATTGGTCAGTTACTTACGGTACTGTACTAATGTATAGGTCATATGTTTTGTACATGACTTGATTTTATGCGTTGTATAGGGTTGAGATCCTATATAAGGAGAAGTTCTGAATAAAGTGGGTTGTTCTTTGTTATGTAATCACCATAGAAAACCGTTTCTGGTGTCCATTTACTTTAGTGTAACCAGGAGATCCTCACTGTTATCGGTATGGCGATCCTCACTGTAAGATCTGCATGCGATCCTCTCATCTGTGATCTGTATGGTTGATCCTCAAAGGTTATCTGTATGGG